>JANAVB010037819.1:14902220-15097220 GCA_029216955.1 Iris pallida
AACTGGTAAGTCATAAAGTCCAAAATCCACAAATGTCTCCGAAAGCTGAAATAGACATCGCCAACGTCCTCAGAATAGTCAATTATCTAGAATTGTCGGTCCTTAAGTCTAATTCTGGACACAGGGGCAAAACGGTAATTTTGGGCCAAAACGGTGTCCGCCGTTGGACCCACTTTGCACCGAAAAATGTGCCAGAGTCAATGGTCTCTAAAGTTGTCAAACTATAATTCTACGGATCCGGTTTGATGATACGAACCCAACCGTATGTCCAAAGTTAGATTCTGACGGACCGTGCACAAAATCAACCATTGAGTCGGACCGTGGGGCCCGCAAAACGGCGATCCGATCAACTGTCTCAGAATCAGACCAAACTTGGCATGCAGGACCAGAAAAATGATACAGTCTTGTTGGCGTAAGTTTCGTCTCGATCAGACGAACGTGCACAAAGTAATTGGAGAATTTGTATAGAGGTCGATACGGTAAATTTTGACGGATACGTATCAAATTCGTCGCGCACACGCGACCAATTTGATGCATATCCGTCAAAGCCCACACGTTTGCAATATCTGTACGCACCTTTCGATGCTTATGGTGCGCGACCACATCGCCCGGATTGGCGGGACGCACGTCATATCGAAGGGTTTTCTAAGTTTTGGACAGTTTTAAAAATATGTTTTTCTCGAACTTTGAAAATAGTTTAACAGCAATATAATTGATGAAAAATAAATCTATAATGGGGTTGCCATCTCGTATATGTTATCAACAGTCGTGTTCAATTAGATTTCCTATACTGTCGAGGAATCGACGATTATACGCCTTCCAAAACGGCCTCATGACAGTTCATTCGTGTTCTGTTTTTATAGGTTTTTCCTGAACTTTCAGGATTTATTGTGATTTATCTAGGGAAAACCAAACAAATGTAATTAAAGTGGTTGATAGAGGATTAACCCAGCTATCAATAGAAATTTATAGCTCGAAATTTCGTTAAGTATTCAGGGAGAAAACTTATCGGCAACATGGTATGTTGAACCCGCTACTGCTGCTCTGTTTCTGATCTCCGCGCGCGTGCGGCCTTGTCGCTGGCTAACGGTGGCCCGCAGGGGCGGCGCCCAGGACTGGAAGGGTCGTTCATGGAAGGGGAAGGGTGTGGCGCGGCTAGGGTGTTGGCCCATTGGTCATATGGTCAAACTAATTTTAATAATTGATCAAACTCTGTCTCGATATATGGAGCTAGTCAGGACATCTCGGACTCTTGGACATGATCAAGAATGGCTATCTACTCAATTCAAGACTGAAGCGTTGTTTGCCTGTTCGAGTCTGTATTTTTTTGAGTAATATAATCTTTTATTTTATTGAGTTTAGAAATATAATGTACACCGAGTCGTACTGGCAAATAGGCTATTCCAAAATGATTTCAAAATGTTTTTAAAAATGTCCTTAGTTTTAAAAAATATTCGTATTTACAAAAGCTCCAAAAGGTTTTCACAATTCTCGGCCGTTTCATTTTTGAATTCCTTGGAACTTGGTCCTCCTACAGTTGCGGATTTGACCGAGATTTGCTCATCGAGTTCTGCCCGAATTCTACCCGAATTCTGCCAGAATTCTGTCTTTGGAACTCCTATAAATAGAGATGGATTTCGATCATTTTAACTCACTCATTCACTTTCAATCTTCTCTCTACTTAAAGCTTTCAGTCTTCCAAAGAGTCTTTCTCGAGCTTTAATTTTCAGATCCCAAGCCAGTTACAATCCTCTAGTCGATTTGCCACTGCGGTGCGGTCTAGAAGTTTCTGAGTGATTGTAATCAGAAGGCTTGATAGAAGAATACCTCTTCACAATTGAAGTTGGATGAGTTCTTCGTATCAAAGCTCGCGTTGAAGAAGTTGCAAGGACTTCGTAAGAAACTTACGGTTTTGCCAATAGTGGATTCAACTGGTAGCAAGAGTTCTACCGACTGGACTAGTCCTCAACAGAGGAAAACCAGTATACATCGCTGTCTTTGCGTTTGCTTTCTTATCTCTGCCTTTACATTATTTAGTTGTGATTATTATTCTGTGATCTTGCTGCTAACAATTTTTAATTAGCATTATTCCGCTGCCAACTTTATTCACCCTCCCCTCTAGAGTATTCTGTTTTAGGATTTCGTTCCTACAATTGGTATCAGAGCGGGTGTTACAGGTAAAGCAAGATAACATTATAATTATTTATTCATTTAACTAATTGTTATATAGATCACAGCACAACACATGGCAACTGTGAAATTCACAAGTGAAGGCCAGGCCACAAATAGACCTCCATTGTTTGATGGTACGAATTATACCTATTGGAAAACACGGATGAGTTTCTTCTTAAAATCACATGACTTTGATTTATGGTATATTGTTATTGATGGCTATCAAAAGCCACCTCGTATAAATGTTGATGTAGTTTTAATTGAAAAACCCCATAATAGATATACAGAGGAAGAAAAAAAAAGGCCAGTCTTGACGCACGTGCTATTAACGCTTTATTTTGTGCTTTAGACAGAACTGAATTTAACAGGGTGTCTATCTGCACAACTGCTAATGAAGTGTGGAAGCTTCTTGAAGTCACACATGAATGCACGACTCAAGTCAAAGAATCAAAGGTCAGCAGACTTACTCAAGAGTATGAGGTGTTCAAGATGAAGTCCAACGAAATAGTTACTCAGATGTTCGAAAGATTCTTGGATATTGTAAATCCTTTGTCCTCCCTAGGCAAAGATTACAGTAACCATGAAAAGATTCGCAAACTCCTGCGAGCACTTACCAAGAACTGGATTCCAAAGGCTACTGCATTCATTGAAGGGAACGACCTCACAACTATGTCCCTCGAAGTACTCATGGGTAAGCTACTCACTCATGAACTGGAGCTATAAGATTTTGAAGAGCCTGTACCAAAGGAGAAGACGATCGCTTTCAAGGCTCAGCACAGAAAAGCTGCTGAAGGTGACTCAGATAGCAGTGAATCTGATGCTGAAGATCAAGCACTCCTAGCAAGGAAATTCAAAATATTCATGAGATATGAGAAGAAAGCCAAAGAAAATAATAGCAGCAACAACTGGTATCAAGATGATGCTGTTTGCTATGGCTGCAAGAAGAAGGAACACATGAAGAAGGATTGTCCTACAAACTCATCATCAAGCAAGAAGAGCAACATGTATGAGAAAGGGAACCTGAAGAGATCAACATCTCGGAAGTATGCCAACACCAGCATATGGCATGAAAGTGAAGCCAGCGACTCAGAAGATAAACAGTCAGAAGATGCTGCAAATGTATGCTTTATGGCATCCGATCAGGTACTCTCTGAACCTGTAGTTGATACATATGATGAATTTACCTTTGAGCAATTAGGAGAAGCCTTCAGTGAACTGATAAGTGATTACAGGAAACTGCGTAGCAAATATTAAACCTCTAAGAAGGTACTCAAAGAGTACAAAGGTGAAATATGAAGACTTACCGACCTACTAGCTGAGGTTAAAGATAATGTTAGTGAGTCTGGTGAGCTTTCATCTGTCAAGCTCTTATTACATGAGACTACCAAGTCATCCGAAGAAAAAGACAAGGTTATTGACCAACTGAAAGAAGAACTTTCTAAAGAGAAGAAAAGCCTTCAATGTGCTCAAGTCAGAATGGAAGCACTCACTTCTGACTATACTAAGTTGTATGACACTTCCAAAAGATTGGAAATTAGGTTAGGAAAACAGCCTGAGACTGTTGCTTCCTACCCTAACACGTGTCACTTACCGAATAATCGGAACATTCCCAAACCAAACACTGTCAGACCTAACCATATCAAACCTTTACCCCAAAAGGTTAAGCCCAAACAGGATTATAGGTATGCTTTCTTCTATACTAGAAAACCTAAACCTACCAACCATGCACATCACTCAGCTTTCAACACTCAACATGCACAATGTCATTATTGTGGCCACACTGGTCATATTTCTCCGGCATGTAGAATCAGAAAGCTTGTTGATTTAAATATTTATGCATGGATACCAAAAGCTAACATTTCAGGACCCTACAAGAAATGGGTACCAAAAGTTTCATCTGCAAATTTTTTTGTAGGTGGAACACCTTTCACATGCTAAAAGCAAATGGATCCTCGACATCGGTTGTTCACGGCATATGACCGGTGACGCTACATTATTTGCAACACTGTCGAAGAAGAAGAAGGAAGGTTATGTCTCCTTCAGTAATAACTTGAAAGGGTATTGTAGAAGCATGGAAAATACTAAAGAAATTGACTCATGCGGCCAAGAAAGACCCATACGGCTCAGAAAATGCATGCGGCTCAGGGAGTCATGCGGCATAAGGAGCTATGCGGCCGGAGGCATTCCATGCGGTTCAGAAGACATGTGGCGTGACAGTGCTCCCCTCCGATCCATGCTGCATTAATTGCTTTGACGGCTGACCCCCCAGAAAAGTTGACAGACCTGACACCAAAGCAGATAATTATGACTCTGTCATGATGATGAATCTCTAGGGAAGAGAAAGAAATCTCTGACATGATCCCCCGAGAGCAACAAAATGCCACGTGGCCCTGCCACGTGGGTGTGCTTATGCGGCTCGAAGTGAAGACTTCCTATGCGGTTCAGAGTGAAGCTGTCCCATGCGGCTCGAGTAGAATCATCCCTATGCGGCTCAAGAAGATCATGCCCATGCAGCTCAAGCAGACACACCATTATGCGGTCCATGCGGCTCATCATATGGTTCAGAAGTCTGAAGGAGGGGGCCACTACCCAGACAGCCCTGACACGTGTCCCAAGTCTTATGCGGCCCAAAATTCATGCGGCCCAAATCTCATGCGGCCCAATCTGCATGCGGTTCCAGTCTCACCATTGGCTCTCAGGACACGTGTCCTCAGTCGATCAATCTCCCAGATTTATGGCAATCCAAGATCGGGTCGAATCCCAATGATCTGGGGCACGTGGCAGGAGAATAAATTTGATTTATTCGCAGATATTAGAGAATCATTATAAGGAAGATTTATGCCAATCAGCATTAATTGCTAATGGGGATTTGGTGTAATCTACCCATAATGGTTCTGATTCGTCACAATCAGAAACGAATGGCCTGGATTGATCAATCCCCAGGCCGCCGCCATCTCCAGGAGCTAATCATTGGCAACCCTAGTGATCACATCCCACTATTATAAATAGCAAGGTGCCATTCCCTTGTAGCATATAGAGAGATATACAAAAAAAAGAAACCAGAGAAGAATACGTATACACAGAGAGACTTCCCCCATAGTCAGAGAGAGAATATACACAGAGAGAGAAGCCAGGAGAGCAATCAGAGAGAGAGCAAGAAGGCGTTTCTTCGTCAACGACAAAGTAGATCTTCCCCGAGTCACGGCTGCGTACCGATCGTCCAAGGAGTAAGGCAGAGCGGCCGTCGCTTTCCCGAGCCTCTATCGTCACCCCCCAGAATCTAAAATAAACAATCGTACTTAGACTGCTGTACCTAGGTTTTCGTCCCTAGGCTTTCTTTGTACGAGCGAGTTTGTATTGTGAGTTTAAGTTCAGTCCTCCGATAATTGTTCTGTACTTTTACAATCAATGGCAAACACGATGGCGACTCTGCTGGGGACTAACTTCTCCACGGCTGAGGAGTTGGTGACGCAATCGGACGCAGCCAAACTTGGCTCTACACAACAGAAGATGGTCGTACGCTTCGACCAACAGGCGTTCGAAGAGATGCTCTCTGAAGGTAGCACTGGCCCGGTCCAGAAGCGCACCCGTACCATAAAGGCTCACAAAGAGTGGAGGCCAAAATCATTTGCTCCTCCGCAAGCCCTTGATGGGGTGCTCTCTATTGCTCAAGATGGCGAGAAAGACTCCCCTGCGGCCCCACTTCAGACCGTAGACAACTCTGCTGTCCCCAAGTTCGGCAGAAGAAAACACTATGATGCTGGACTTGCAGGGACAAAGAGAAACTCTACGCGATCCGAGCCGCAGAAGAGTATTAGCCGCAGGGAGAAAGCCCATGCGGCTACAACCGCCGACCGCATAAAGAAAACTCATGCGGCCATATCTGTCAGCCGCATAACTTATGCGGCTACAGTTGCCAACCGCACGGATGAGACTCATGCGGCTATTAAAGTCAATCGCTTGCAGAAAACCCATGCGGCCACAGATGCCAACCGTATGCGGTCAGCCTGCACGGTCGTGACTCCTAACCGCATAAAGACTCATCCTACAACAAAAGACAGCCGCATGCAGACAGCCTGCACGGTATCCAATGCTAGCCGCATAGTATCCGTCCCACGTTTCTCTTGATCAGTCTTCGACCGGCTCTCATGCGGTCCTGACTCTGATCATTCTCTGGATGATAATCCAGACTCTGTGGTATTCGACTTAGACTCCTCCTATTACGCACCCGCAAGTGCTAAAAGGAGGAAGTCTAGGGCAGCGCGGGCTCATCAAGTCCAGACGACTGCCCCAACCTCTGACTATCGGGGCGTCCCGCTGATTATCACGCGGGCCTCTGATGGAAAGTTGTATAAAACCACTCAAGTCCAGCCCCCGGCGGCAAACAGACAAAGTGGTTCCTCTGACCTGCGTGAGGTTATCCTCCACAAACGCAAGAAAAGAGAAGGAGATTCGGGGTATAAAGAGCCCTCATACGGATATCAATGCACCCAGATCATCGTCAACTGCTGTTGCAGCAACGCGGCGGTGACGGAAGACCGGCCATCCGTCTTCCAAAGACTACATCACCCGAGCTCAGAAGACGAGGCACCTCCTGTTGTCTCCTGCAAGTCCGCGCAGAAAGTTCTCGCCAAGGGAAGAGGGAAGAAAACGAGCATCTCCAGCCCAAAGGTGTCAACTACTGCAGCTAAGAAACCGTCGTCTAAAGGGTTATCCTCCACTGGAGTATTTCAACACACCCGTTCGAAGACGAAAACTGCTGCAGTAGGAAGTTCGTCGTCTGCAACATTGGGGGTCGTCGGAACTGGGGGTAGCACTCCTCCAAACATCCACGACAATCCGACATTCCAGGAATACGGACTGGAGGAAGCAAATCCTCCGACGGATACAACAGATACCGACGTCCCCAAGGACATCCTAGACGAAGCAAGCTCCGAAGCCGGGGGTAGTGTTCCTTCCGAGTCAGAACCTGAAGAGAACATCCCCACATATCCTGATGATTTCTCGATGCACGGGTACGACTTGGAGGGTACATCCTCCACCACTCCTTCCGTCACTCCTCATGTGAAGACGGTGTTCATGACAGACAGCAATCAAGGCGGTTCCGGTGATCGCCAGCGCATCGATACTTTGGAGGCCATATTGCACGCCTTGGTCAAGTCTATAGACGAGATCAAAGCGGCGCTTCCTAATCTGCAGGAGGTGACACCTGGCCAGACAAGCACGGGTCCCCCAATCAATGTAGATTCAAATTTGGCGGCACCGAACCCGGGCAATAATCCTCCCGAAGTAACGGCTCCGACTGCGACAGATGAGACCCGAGAAGTAAGGAGAGAAGTTCAAGAGCTCCGAGCCATGTTCCACGCCAGAGAAAACTCTCAAGACTTCAGAATACGGCAACCATATCCTGCTGAATGGAGGGATGTTCCATTCCCACCAAGATATAAGCCGTTCAATATCAACCCCTATGATGGCAAGACCTCAGCAAGTCGGTACATCACTTACTTCGAGATCACTACCGACCATCTGCCCCATGATGATGCTATCCTGACACGGTTATTCATTGGGGCATTGGAAGGAGTCGCCTTCGATTGGTACCGCAACCTGCCGGACAATTGCATCCATTCCTTCGCTGGCTTCAAACGCCTGTTCTTGGAGAGGTTCTATGAGGTAGGACAGGACGTCACGATGTCTACCCTCATGGACGTCATTCAAGGAGAGAAAGAGCTGACGAGGAATTATATTGAGCGGTTTCGTCAAATCGCAATGAAGTTACCATCTGGCAACCCGGACTCCTCCTTGATCAAAATTTGTCAAAAGAGACTACTCCCAACAATCAGTCTCTGGATGGGCGAGAGTCAATTCAAGGACTGGAAGGCTTTTATCATTAGTGCTACAAGTGCCGAAGAACGATTAAAGAAGGCTCGCCAACTGGGATTACATATCTCAGAGGGAGAGAACAAGAGCAAGCGTCCCAGCACCACCAACGACAATGGGGGTAGCCCCTCCAACAACCGGGACAACAGAGGCAAGCAGGCTATGGTGGCCGATACAGCCCAGAAGCCTGAGTCGCAACCTGCGGACAAACAATGGCCTCAAATCACTTACTCTTTTGAAGACGGTCACGTCAAGCCTATCTTGGACATGCTCATACAAGGAGATAGGATTCAGCTTCCTCCACCAAGACGGGAGCCTCGGCCGGCTGATCTGGAGAACCCAAAGTTCTGCCATTACCACCGCTGCGTCCACCATGCTACGCACGACTGCTACCAACTGAAACGATATATCCAAAACCTCATCGATTCAAACGCTCTAGCCATCGATTTCGAGGAGGTAACCGTGGCAGCCAACATGGTGTCCGTACAATTCGGCAGCTTCCCTCCAACAGAGACCCAGGACGGGATTATACCCATCCCTCTGGCAACGATGGAGATTACTAATCTTCCGCCTGCTCAAGCTGCTGGTCTAGTACCCCTCACCACCTCATGAAGGAAAATCATGTGGGTCCATCCGGACCTAGTCCACGAGGTAACTCAGTCCACTCCATCTTTTAAAAAGAAAAATGGAAAAGTCAGATCCTGTCGTACCACCTCAGCAGATGAAGAGGAAGTCACGGCCGTTGTTACTCGATCCGGAGCACAATCTCAACCTGTGGCTGAAAATTCGACTGATGATCATCCGCCCATTACTACGGATGCTCCGGGACCGGCTCAGCCTTCGACGACCGACAAGCCTAGGCCGAAGGAGACTCGCTTCGACAAATCCCTCCGAAAGAAAACATCTCAGGGGCTGGAGAGGCCCTACAACTTCGATATTTTGGCACAATTGGCCAATACACCGGCCAAATTGTCCTTATATGAACTCCTGAGGCTCTCGAAGGATGTCCGCACAGCCTTGAGCGATGTACTTCAAAATGCCGACGCGTACCTGGCTCAGGTCAACCTCACGGGAGAAAATCAGCCCGCAGACCTCCAAGACAGTGCCTGTACGGGAGCAATGCCCAACATCGTCTTCACTCCACAAGACATGCTCATCAAGACTAATTTATACGATCGCCCATTATACTACACAGGCTACATCGGCGATGTAAAGGTGGACCGGATGCACATTGACCCCGGGTCTTCCATAAGCATCATTCCAAAGGACTACTGCATCATCTTCGCATCCCGATGCATCGCCTGACCCCTACAAACACCGCCATCAGCGGGTTCAATTCGGGCAGGAGCTACCCAATCGGGAAGATCCGTCTGAAATGTCAGATTGGCGATCTCAAATCAGAAGTCACTTGCTACGTCATAGATGCCGACACTTTATACAACATCCTTTTGGGGTGCCCTTGGATACACGATTACATGATCGTGCCTTCCACACTACACCAATGCTTCAAATATGTCGACAAGCACGGCTTCGTGAGGACATAATTTGCTAACATCGATCCCTTCAAAGGGGTCGAATCTTATTACTCGGACTCCTACCTATACGAAAAGTCGAAGAGGCACCTTGAAGGAGAAAATAAACAAACTGATGTTGAAGCAACCACGGGATCAGAAGAACCTCTGACAATCCACCTCCAGGCTCGCAAACTAGGCAATTCTGTATCCCTTACGGCCACGCTGCGTAAGGACGCGATCAGCCTCTCGGCACAGGAAGAGCAGTTGAGAATCCGGCTGCCAAGGTCCGGCCAGGTACTGAAACCCACGACAGGGCCACTTACCATCAGATTGCCGAGAGTCGGTCAATCCCAAACAGAGAAGCTCAATCCCTCCGATAGACCTCTGACAATACGCCTGTCTAAGAAAGGTCGTCACCCCGATGCGAGGTCTGACACTTCAAGCGAACCAGCCACCCCTCGCTCCACATCAAGTGCCAGACTGGGGGTTGCTAGTCTACCGACAACCCCACGCTCTGCTCCGTCAGTTGAACCTCTGAAGATCAAGCTGACTAGGACGCCCTCTCAATCTTCATTCACACAGGAAGTTGCCGAAGAGGAACCAGAGCTAGCCAAGTATGTGGCTGCCCACACTGACGCTCCCTCTGCAGATGATGTAATCCCTCTAGAAAAGATACCTTACTTCATCAATAAAGGATTATCTTTGAACTACACCGAGCTCAATAAGCTATGTACAATGTACGCTATGGAACACGGTATAGGCACTCACCTACATACACAGGTGACAAATGTGTACACCGCTATCCAACTTACTCCAGTAGAAGATGCTTACCGAATAATCGAGGGAGGGGACCACCCAATCATCTTCGGCCGGACGAACAACCCGCATCCCCTCGCCATGGAAGAAGTCGACTTCGGGTCAGATGCTGGAAGACTGCCTCTGTATCTCTATAGCCCTCAATCCAAATATCTCATGCAGAAACAGGGGTATGATCTAGAGACAACGCCAGAACTGAACTACGGCACTGGACGACGATTACCTTTGAAGACGCCAGCCCCGGTAGGCAAACCACGGAACTACTATAACAAAACCCGATACGGTTTAGGGTATGTAACGCCTACTACGACCCCTGAAAGCTCAGATGAAGAATGCGACTGGCAGTCACATTCAACCGGATCACCAACTTCCGACTCAGATACCAGCATCGGAGATGTGTTCAGACAAGTCATGTCAGTCAACATGGCATTCACCGACGCTTACGAGGAAGACGAAGACATCCCCGAAATCCTTGAGCTAGAGCCATGGGCCCAGCAATTAGACGCACAATAGGAAAAGCGGTTCGAACTGAGAGAACCTCCTACTGAAGATGAGGTCATACAAGTGGATCTCGGCAGCGAATCTTCTCCAAAACCGATCTTTATCAGTAAAAGCCTAACTGACGAAGAACGAGAGTCGCTATTAGAACTTGTCAAAGAATACATTGATGTGTTCGCCTGGAGCTATGAAGACATGCCGGGGTTAAATCCTGACATCGCTCTCCACAAACTCAATATACGGCCAGATGCAAAGCCAGTCATGCAGCAACAATGACGCTTCTGCCCAGGCGTCATGGACGCGATCGAAGCCGAAGTCAACAAGCTAATAGCCAGCGGCTTCATTCGTGAAGAGCAACATCCTGATTGGGTCGCCAATATAGTACCCGTCCTCATAAAGAATGGGAAGATTCGAATCTGCATCGACTTCCGCAACCTGAACGAGGCATGCCCCAAAGATGAATTTCCCCTTCCTATCACAGACATCATGATCGACAATACATGCGGCTTTGAACGTATGTCATTCATGGATGGATTCTCGGGGTACAATCAAATCAAGATGTCTCCCGACGACGAAAAGCACACTTCATTTCGAACCCCGATTGGCACATACTGCTACACAGTCATGCCATTCGGTCTAAAGAATGCTGGCGCTATATATCAGCGAGCCATGAGTATCATTTTCAGAGAACATTTATGCAAGACAGTGGAATGCTATGTCGACGACATTGCCGTCAAGAGTCGCCGTAAGGAAGATCATCTGCAAGACCTGAGAACGGTGTTCAACTTAATACGAGCCCACAATCTGAAGATGAACCCTACAAAATCGTTCTTGGGCGTATCCAGCGGGATGTTCTTGGGCTTCATCATCACTGCACGGGGTATCCATATAGACCTCGAGAAAATGAGGGCAATCATGGAGATGGGTCCCCCGAGAAATCTCCGTAAACTTAGAGGCCTCCAAGGGAGGCTAGCTTATATAGCTTATATCAGGAGGTTCATTTCCAACCTCTTCGGGCGATGCCGACCGTTCACCCACCTCATGAAGAAGGGAGTCTCATTCGTATGGGACGAGGAATGCCAGAGCGCTTTCGATGACATCAAAGAATATTTATCAAATCCTCCAGTCCTGGTGGCCCCGGTCCCTGGAAAACCATTCCTGCTCTATGTACGAGCAATGGAACACTCCCTCGGTGCCCTGCTGGCACAAAACAACGATGCAGGCCACGAGCAGGCCATTTACTATCTCAGCCGAATGATGGTCGGGCCCGAACACCGATACACCGCTGTGGAGAAAGAATGCCTCGCCCTGGTATTCGCCATTCAAAAGACGCGACACTATGTCACGGGGCAAACCATACATGTGATCTCACGAATCAACCCTCTCAGGGTCCTCATGACCAAATTAGGGGCACTCAGCTCCCGCCACGCTACATGGGCGATATTGCTGTCCCCCTATCATATGATCTTCGTCCCGCAGAAAGCTGTCAAAGGTCAAGCCCTGGCAAACTTTTTGGCGGCCCATCCAGGATCGGAATCATCTAGAATATACGAAGAAATCCTAGATAAGGTCGCCGATTCAAATACAACCACCCACGATAACATATGGAGGATGTTCTTCGATGGCGCTTCAAGAACCGGACCCAAGGGAAACATCATCGTCGGAGTCGGAGTAGTATTGGTCTCTCCTACCGGGCTAGTGATCAATCGCGCCTACTCTCTCACGGAACCCTGCTCTAACAATGTGGCCGAGTACAACGCTTTGGTCATTGGCCTCCAACTCGCAAGAGAACTGGGGTAGAATACCTTGAAGCATACTGCGATTCGCAATTAATCGTCAACCAGATTCGGGGGACGTACGAAGTCCGCCGTGAAGACATGATCCCCTACCACCAAATAGCGATCAACATTATCTCATCATTCGAGGGATTCTTTATCGAACACGTCCCCAGACTCCAAAATATCGAAGCTGATGCCCTAGCAGGCCTGGCTGCTTCCCTAGCAGTGCCAAACCACTCTCATCATTCGGTCGATGTAATCGGCCATGAGCTGGTCTGCCCCAAGAACAACGTTCAAGCCATGGCGAGTTATTCTGCTCAGATGATCGATGAAGCGCCAGACTGGAGACAACCATTCATAGACTTCGTGGTCTACGACATCCTGCCCGAGAACCCGAAGGAGGCTACTTCTATCAGACGACGTTCTCTCAGATTCTTCTACGATACAGAGACGAAAATGCTGTATCGCCGCTCCTACGACGGATTACTACTTCGGTGCTTGTCGAACGCAGAAGCCAAAGAAGCCATACAAGAGGCTCATGACGGTGTCTGCGGGGCCCATCAGCCTGGCCCTAAGCTGCAAGACCGCCTTCGCCGGATGGGCTACTACTGGCCCACGATGGTGGCTGATGCAATAGATTATGCCCGAAAATGCAAGGCCTGCCAAGTCCACGCAGACTTCATTCACCAACCATCCGAATTTCTACATCCGACAGTAGCGTCCTGGCCATTCGAAGCATGGGGAATGGATATCATTGCTCCAATCATCCCACTTTCTTTCCGAGGACATCGCTTCATACTTGCGATCACTGATTACTTCTCAAAGTGGACAGAAGCTGTCCCAATCGCCGAAGTCAAGACTTCAAACGTAATCAGCTTCCTGAAGCACCACGTCATCTACCGCTTTGGACTGCCCCGAAGGATCATCCATGATAATGGTCCGCAGTTTATAAGCCACGTATTCTACCGATTCTGCGACAAACACCGCATTCAGAATGTCGCTTCGACACCATACAACCCGGCAGCAAACGGGTTAGCAGAGGCATTCAACAAAACAATCATCAAACTCCTCAAGAAATTTGTCTCCTCCAACAAACACGACTGGAACGAGAAGCTCGGCGAGTGCTTATGGGCTTATCGCACCACGGTTCGAACAGCCACCGGGAATACACCATTCTCTCTGGTGTACGGGAGTGAGGCAGTTCTCCCATTAGAGACTCAGATTCCCTCACTCCGAGCCGCCCTCACTTATCAATTGACAACGGATGATAACTACCGACGTCGACTACAAGAGTTAGAGGCCTTAGATGAAAAATGCCTCCTAGCTCAGCAAAGGATCGAATTATACCAAGCACGCATCTCAGGAGCCTTCAACAAAAAGGTCAAAGTCAGAACATTCCAAGTGGGCGATCTTGTTTTGGCAGTCAGGAGGCCAATGGTCATGACTCACAAGACCACCGGCAAGTTCCAGCCAAAATGGGAAGGCCCATTTATCATCGAGGCCGTGTTCTCCAATGGTGCTTACCGCCTCGCCAAGCAAAACGGAGACTTGCTCATGTTGCCCGTCAATGGCAAGTTCCTAAAGAAATACTATGTTTAAACAACATTTTCCAGAGTTTTGAGTCATGTGCCCGATGGTACCACTGAACTCAACCCCCTAATTTTCTAACTTATCGAGTCACGTACCCTCTTGTACCGCTGAACTCATATCCCAAATTTCCAAGTCATGTACCTGCTGGTACCTCTGAACTTACACTTTGATTCCAACATTCATGGATTGTCGAGTCATGTACCCGCTGGTACCGCTGAACTCACACTCACCATTCTCCAGATTCTCGAGTCATGTACCCGATGGTGCCTCTAAACTCACATCCTGGTCACTCTTTCAGGTAGAAAGTTATGTATGATCATACCGCTGAACTTTCTTCCTACAAGAGATCCTCCCTCATGATCTAATACCTGCACTCCCAGTGCACAACAAAGGTAACGGATCCACAAATTTCCAAGACGACCATGTCCTCATCACCTCTGAGTCGTCCCATTTCCGCCAAAAACAAATCACCCCTACATAGAATTTCCATGTCCTCATTACCTCTGAGTTATTCTACGTACCCCCCTTCATTGAGCCCACTCCTGTCATGTCCTCATTACCTCTGAATGGGAAGGCTCCGTCGAAGAAACCTTCATACTTGCCATGTCCTCATTACCTCTGAGTAAGTATGATGATCCCCTTTCGACCTATTACCTGTACCCACAACCGGAGTACGCCAAGGGTAATGGGTCCACAAATGTCCTCTATTGACCACAAATGTCCTTTGTTGACCACAAATGTCCTCTGTTGACCACCAATACCCTCCGTCGAGTTCGCTCCTGCCATGTACTCATTACCTCTGAACAGAAAGACTCTACGTTCGAAAAACTTTCCTACTTGCCATGTCCTCGTTACCTCTGAGCAAGTATGCCAGTTCCCCTTCATCCTATTATCCGTATCCTAAACCAGGGTATGCCAAGGGTAATAGGCCCACAAATATCCTCAGCTAAATTTCTTAACACAAACCTATCACCTCATCATGCCCCAGGAGCCCAGCTGCTCTACGGCAATTCTTTTCTCAATACCAAGAGCACCCATGACCACTTTGCTATGGCTGCTTCAGGCATCCTGACCGAAACTTGTTATCTCTACCTAAAACCAAGGTACGCCATGGGTAACAGGTCCACAAATATATCCCCTATGCGGGGGAGAACATCACCACAATATCACAGGCACAGCAAGCAATACAAATGAAGGGTAGAATTGAAAGTACTCTTTATTTGAAGGAAAAAAAAAGCATTACATATTTCGGGACCACGTCCCTTTCAAAAAAAAAGAGAAGAGAAAGAAAAAGAAGGGAAAAGAAAAGGCCGACTACATTTCAGTGTTACTCAATTCTAGGAGGCGGTCTCTCACTGAGGTGGTCTCCCGCTCAATCCGTTGTCGAGCGCGATGCTCGGCCTCCTGGAGTAACCGCTCCTCATTGTCCAAATCCAGGAGTGCCTGACAGTCATCTTCCAATTTCTTCAAGACAGCCTCCAGGTCAGTCGAAGCTTGAGTAACCATGTCAGCTTCCTGAACAATTAGCCCCCTGTCATTGCGGGCAGTCTCGAGTTCAGACTCCAGGAAAGTCAACTTCTTCTGAAGCGCAAGGATCTGCTCCCGCGTCTCGATAATCTCACGAGAGACAGACTCCTCCCGAGCCATAACATTTTCGGTCGTTTAACTCAATTGATCATATCGATCAGCTAAGTCGCTGAGATCCTTCAATGTGGTCGGTCTGGTCTTATCT
This sequence comes from Iris pallida, assembly GCA_029216955.1. NCBI lineage: Eukaryota > Viridiplantae > Streptophyta > Magnoliopsida > Asparagales > Iridaceae > Iris > Iris pallida. Next base: position 14,918,198 of record JANAVB010037819.1, read on the forward strand.
CGAGCCGCTCTGATCCTCTCTATAAAAGCAATAAGGGAATTCCGCTCCTCGTTTATAACAGCAGGCAGAACAGCCTGCCGTAATACTCGAAGCTCGGACACCAGCTGATCAGCCTCCAGCAATTTTGCCTCCAGAAGCAAAGCCATTCCTGCATCATCAGGAAGATCCCTAAGGATGTTTATTTGACCATGGGCGCATCTTCGGGCCAAGGTAAAAGAGGTCCGTCTTTCTACAGCGGCCTCGATTCCCCTCTTCAAAAGACGATGGAAACTGGCAACCACGTCCTGCAACGCGTCGTTCAAAACTTCAACAGAGGAGGGCGTCAGGGGAAGCCGGAGCGGCAACGTCGGAGGAGTAACGCTAGAGCTCGCCACCAAGGGAGCGGAGTTCGAGCAGAACGATGCATGAATAGCGGCCAACTCGTCTTCCGCCGCCCGGAGAGCTTGGATGCTCGGCAGGGAAGAAAGGTCGATTCTCGAAGCCATTGGAGCAGAGGATGATGCAAGGACCATTGTTTCCTGCCCCGACTGCCTCGAGAACTGGCCCGTTAAACTCGGGCCCCCAGAAGGCCCATCAAGACGAGTCGGGCAGTGAGAAAGTACACCCCTTTCCCCCGATGCCCCTTCGGTTGGGGTTGTCTCGACGACGTCCATCCTCGGCACTGAAGGGGCAGGACCTGAATGTCCAGAATAACAGTCAATCGACGTAACCCGAAGGACATGATGATAGAGCAGATAGGCTTCCTCACGGGTTAAGATTCGGCTAATCTTACCAGGGGAGGGGCATGAAGGTCGCGGCTCATCCACAACTGGCATGGTCCCCCCACCCGGGATCCCCGAGTTAAACTCAGTCACGTCCCCTGACCCCGTCACCTTGAAGGGGGATACAGATTGATCTGCGTCCTCTTGAATAGGAACAGGCTCGTGGGAGGCCCCGTCATCCTGGGTCACCGCCTCGACATCCTGAAACTCTTCTTCTTCCCCCGACACCTAAAAGAGGGAACGAAGACAATCAGGATTGAAACTCAAAGGAAAGAAGGAAGAAGGGATCGAGAGCAGTTTTGTTACCTCTGACGCAGGATTGACTTCTTCTCTACTCTCTTTTGTGGCTGGCGGACGGTGCCTAGTCGCAACCAGCTTCCGGGATTGAGAAATACTGCCTATAGGAGGAACCTGCCTGCTACGTTTCGGGATAGGACCAGGCGCAACAAGGGACTGATCCCTCAGCATCTCATCTGACAAAACATACAACTGACCCACCTCTGCGCCTACCACTGGAAGGATAGAGTCATCTTCATTATGCTCATTGCCTTTATCACCTTCAGCAGCGGAATCCAAATCTGGCACTTCGGCTCTAGTCTTTCTTTTCTTGGCCCCTTGAGAGCCTTCCTCCAGACCGGTGCCAACAATAAAACTGGTACCTGGGTTAAAATCGACTGGGGGCTTGTTCGCCATGACATGATACAGAGCCGCCATATACAAGATCTCCACTGACTCCTTAATAGCAGGGACCGAGAAAATGGTGCGAGTATGGAATGAATCATAATATTGCCAAGCTCTGATACCATCAAGAAGACTTCCCTCATAACCCAGACAAGAGCTGGGGCTGTCTAAACAAAGTTGGCTGTACCCAAACTGTCGGGCAAACCTGCTAGGCAGATACGGCTCCAGAAAAACAACATTGCGGTTACGGTACACCAGATGTGAGGGACGGATGTTACGCAACCATAAGAGCATCTGGCCATCCAGAAGTTGAGGAGGCGCAATACCGTCTATATGCATAGTCTCTATGTCCCTGGCAGAAAAGCGAAGGACGGATACGAAAATATGATACTTATCTGCCCTTGCCAAGACCATCCGACAAACCCGCATGGCCTCACATTCCCAAGGCTCATTACGGTAACGAAAGATAAGGGCGTCATCATCAGTCGTACCGCCCTCAGAGCCCGACCTCATCAAAGATGGATAATGTATCAGCAGCCACTCCATCAAATAATGATAAGGTAACTCAGTTCGTTCAAAATCCTTGGTCACATCACGGGCAATGACTTTGGACGTGAAGGTACGAAGGCCACGGTGTATGCTACACACCATAGCCGGAAGGAGAGCTAGCCTGATTCGCAAGACTAATTTCACAGCCGGAAGGATGAAGTTACAACTAATTCTCTCAATAGAACCGGTTCCTTCCGAGACTACACAATTTCGTAGCCAGATCATCAAAAATCCTGCCAGAAGCGCTTTCTCAGACAGCTCTTGAGTATCCTGGTAAAAGTAATCGAAAGTGTCGGTTTGGCTTCCGAATCTGCCACTAGTAGATGACACCAATTCTTTGACCGCCTCCCGAGACCTAGGGCGACGAGAGGTAACCAGACCTGAGGCATCTGCTGAGAAGAGATAATGCACCCAATCCTTGGTGTAGGGAGCATTCTCTTCCAGGTTATCCTTGCGGGTTATCTGATAGCATGTGTTATAATGACACAATATCTCCTGGTAAAGGGCCGCAAAGCCAGGATACCGTCGTTCCAAATCTTCGAGTTCCTCATTAGTGGGAGTATATGCTTCAAACGCTTCGTCCCCCCAAGGAAGCTTGGAGACCGCATGCATTTCATAGAGCGCAAGTCCCATCTCCCCTACAGGTGTGTAAAAGGTCCCTGTACGACAATTATACATTTCCAGCAGGGACATGAATAGCTTTTTGTTTATGAACAAGCCATGACTGGTACCTCGGATAGCATGGTACAGGCCAATCTCGCACAAAAAAGCCTCATACTTCTGCAGGATCCAGGTAGATAAATTGATCCACGAGGGAATAGGGTGTATCCAACCAGGAAACGTCAACCGACCAACGGGATAGGAGCCTTTCCTGGCAAGTCGATTTATAAAAGTATCGGCGGTAGAAAACGTGAAGTTAGGACCTGCCACATTCAGAAAAGAACCTGGGACCAATCCTGTCACAGAACAACTGGTATGCACCTTGCCAGCAACCATGGACTTCAGATGGTTATTATAACGGATGTTCCCCACGAACATCCCACTCCTGGTAGGGGTTAGAGTCCCCTCCATCTTCCGGTCCAAAGGGAGCATATTGAACCAAGATAATGGAAAGTGTCGCTCCATCTGAGGGATGCGGATCGCCATCCCATTAGAAACAAAATTCCAATCCTCCGACACCTCCAGAACATGATCATTTTCTACGGTCAAGGCGTCTCCAAAAAAGAACGCAGGCTTCAAAAACTCTCCTGCAAATTTCCCGGAGTTCATCATAGCATTAAGGAAATGGAAAGGCTGATTCTTGATGGCATTCAATCTGGCCATAGGCTCATCGCTCGAAAACTGATCCGCCACGTGCTGAACAATATGGTCGTACCTATAGCCGAGAGCAGCTTGAGCGCTACCCACCAAGAGTTCTCCGGCGGCGTTAACCGGCAAATTCACTGAAGAACAGACAAAGAAAAATAAGTTAAGCAGAGAATAAAAAAAGAGCTGATTAGGTGTTTTCAAACCACATGCGGCTCAAGAAAATATCCATGCCCCCCATGAAGTTCTCAGAAGTCTTATGCGGCTCCAGAAAACCCCATGCGGCTCCAGTTCAGAAGACTGCTTATGCGGCTCCGCACAATAAAAGTCTATGCGCCACCTATGCGGTTTCACTAATGAGGCGCACATACAGACACAATGATTTTTCTTATGCGGTTCGCAGCTCAGCCGTAGGGCGAACATACGATTTACAAAGGCTCGTGCATAAAGTATGCGACGTAGCCATGGCGGTTGGGGTTCCTTAATTCATACATTGTCCTTACCAACAATGGGGGGATGGACGTCAGGATGAACAGCAGGCACGACGACGGGCGGGGCAGCAACCACACCCAAGGTGGAAGTGGAGGCCGTCTTCTTGCCTTTCACTGCCACAATCTTCTTGGGAGCCATCAATTATCGAAGAAAAGAAAGGCAAGCGAGATAAGAGAAGAAAGAAAATAAAGAAGTCTTCTCTCTCTTCAAACCCCTCCTATTTATAGGAGGAGGGGAGAAGGCGGACATGTGGGCCAATGACCGACTCTTGAAGAGCGAAACCGACTCCTTGGGTTTCGTCTCCAAGATTCACCCAAGGCATCAAATCCAAAAAGATTTAATGAACTGACCCTTGAAATTCCCCCTACAAAGACGGCGCTGAAGCAACTTGGAGATAAATAAAGACCCGCACACGTGGACTGGACCATCTATGCGGCTAACACACCCCCTGCGGCTGAAACAGTCATGCGAATAACACATCCAAGCAGCCAGGACATCTATGTAGTCGGGATTGCATATGTGGCTAATACGGCCATGCTTCTTGTTCAAAGTATTTCAATTTTACAAATTGAAAACTTTGAAGGGGGTCCTGTAGAAGCATGGAAAATACTAAAGAAATTGACTCATGCGGCCAAGAAAGACCCATGCGGCTCAGAAAATACATGCGGCTCAGGGAGTCATGCGGCATAAGGAGCTATGCGGCCGGAGGCATTCCATGCGGTTCAGAAGACATGTGGCGTGACAGTGCTCCCCTCCGATCCATGCTGCATTAATTGCTTTGACGGCTGACCCCTCTAAAAAGTTGACAGACCTGACACCAAAGCAGGTAATTATGACTCTGTCATGATGATGAATCTCTAGGGAAGAGAAAGAAATCTCTGACATGATCCCCCGAGAGCAACAAAATGCCACGTGGCCCTGCCACGTGGGTGTGCTTATGCGGCTCGAAGTGAAGACTTCCCATACGGTTCAGAGTGAAGCTGTCCCATGCGGCTCGAGTGGAATCATCCCTATGCGGCTCAAGAAGATCATGCCCATGTGGCTCAAGCAGACACACCATTATGCGGTCCATGCGGCTCATCATATGGTTCAGAAGTCTGAAGGAGGGGGCCACTGCCCAGACAGCCCTGACACGTGTCCCAAGTCTTATGCGGCCCAAAATTCATGCGGGCCAAATCTCATGCGGCCCAATCTGCATGCGGTTCCAGTCTCACCATTGGCTCTCAGGACACGTGTCCTCAGCCGATCAATCTCCCAGATTTATGGCAATCTAAGATCGGGTCGAATCCCAATGATCTGGGGCACGTGGCAGGAGAATAAATTTAATTTATTCGCAGATATTAGAGAATCATTATAAGGAAGATTTATGCCAATCAGCATTAATTGCTAATGGGGATTTGGTGTAATCTACCCTTAATGGTTTTGATTCGTCACAATCAGAAACGAACGGCCTGGATTGATCAATCCCCAGGCCACCGCCGTCTCCAGGAGCTAATTATTGGCAACCCTAGTGATCACATCCCACTATTATAAATAGCAAGGTGCCATTCCCTTGTAGCATATAGAGAGATATACAAAAAAAAGAAACCAGAGAAGAATACGTATACACAGAGAGACTTCCCCCATAGTCAGAGAGAGAATATACACAGAGAGAGAGAAGCCAGGAGAGCAATCAGAGAGAGAGCAAGAAGGCGTTTCTTCGTCAACGACCAAGCAGATCTTCCCCGAGTCAAGGCTGCGTACCGATCGTCCAAGGAGTAAGGCAGAGCGGCCGTCGCTTTCCCGAGCCTCTATCGTCACCCCCCAGAATCTAAAATAAACAATCGTACTTAGACTGCTGTACCTAGATTTTCGTCCCTAGGCTTTCTTTGTACGAGCGAGTTTGTATTGTGAGTTTAAGTTCAGTCCTCCGATAATTGTTCTGTACTTTTACAATCAATGGCAAACAGGTATATCATTGGTATCGGTGATGTTGGTAAATCTCCCTATCCTGTAATTAAGGATGTCTTTCTGGTTACCGAGTTGAAACATAATCTACTCAGCATAAGTAATTTAGCTGATCATGGGTATGGCATCAACTTTGGCAAAGACAAATGTACTATAGTTGATATCTCAACTGGTAGTACTATCTTTGAAGGTATCAGGGAAGACAACATATATGTTTTCTATTTGTTGGAAGAAACTAACATTTCAGGTAGATGCTTAATGGCTAAAAGTGATGAGAGTCATCTGTGGCATATGAGACTCGGTCACGCAAATATGGACACAATCTCAAGATTATCCACGAAGAAGCTAGTACGCAGTTTACCGGACATAACATTCAAGAAAGATTCGGTATACAGCCAATGTAAAAGAACAACGCTACCAGATCCATATTCAAGTCAGTAAATGCAGTATGTACTATTAGACCTCTACAATTGCTACATATGGACTTATTTGGTCCTAGCAGAGTTTCTAGCCTCGGAGGTAAGTTATATGCTTTTGTAATTGTAGATGATTACTCTAGATACAGGTGGGTATACTTTTTGACACGCAAGAATGATGCATTATCCGAATTTGTCGCCTTTTGCAAGAAAGTACAGAATGAAAAAGGTTACATGATCACTCGTGTTAGAAGCGATCATGGAGGTGAATTCGAGAATGCAGAGTTTAAGCAATTTTGTGACACACACGGTTTTGTACACGAGTTCTCCTGCCCTAGGACTCCACAACAAAATAGAGTTGTGGAACGTAAAAATAGAACTCTATCCGAAATGGCCAGAGTAATGTTAAACCAGTTTAGTCTACCCAAATATTTCTGGGCTGAAGCTGTCAATACAGCTTGTTTTGTTCTCAATAGAGTTCTAATTCGACCCAAATCGAAGAAGACTCCATTTGAGTTATGGTTTGATAGAATTCCATCAGTTTTATATTTTAGAATATTTGGTTGTAAATACTTTATTCTTAATACAAAAGATAATTTGGAAAAGTTTGACGAAAAGCCCGACGAAGGTATATTTTTAGGTTATGCGGCCAAGAGCAAAGGATACAGAGTCTTCAACAAATGAACTATGATCATCGAAGAATCAATCAATGTCACCTTTGATGAATTGAATCAAATGACCATCGATGACAATGACGAAGATCTAACTGTACTAAGCTCAACACCAGCTGATTCTCTACCAACACCAGCTGATTCTCCAAGAGAAGAACCCGGAAGCAGCTACCTTTGGAGTCTACCTAAAAGATTGAAATTTACGGCTGATTATCCAAAGGATTTGGTAATTGGTGACATTACCAAAGGTGTAAGTACTCATACATCCAGTAGAGATATTGTTTCTAGTGTTGCATTCATTTCACAGCTAGAACCCAAAACTATTGATGAAGCATGTAGTGATAATTTTTGGATAGATGCTATGCAAGAGGAATTAAACCAATTTGAATGGAATCAAGTTTGGGAACTTGTTCCCAAGCCTATTGATCATCCGGTCATTGGCACCCGATGGGTATTCCGAAATAAACTGAACGAGAATGGTTTAGTGACTCATAATAAGGCTTGATTCGTAGCTCAAGGATACAATCAGGAAGAAGGTATCGACTACGATGAGACTTATGTCCCAGTTGCGAGATTAGAATCCATTCACATGTTATGTGCATTTGCATGTTTTCATAATTTTAAATTATTTCAAATGGATGTCAAGAGTGTATTTTTAAATGGTTTTATAAAAGAAGAAGTTTTGTAGCACAACCTCCAGGTTTTACAGATTTTAAAAACCCTGATCATGTTTTCAAGTTGAAGAAAACTTTATACGGTTTGAAACAAGCCCCTCGTGCTTGGTATGATCGTCTAAGCTCTTTTCTACTTGATAACGATTTTTCAAAGGGCAAGGTTGACACTACACTTTTTATTAAGTCTTTTAATGGCAAGCTTCTCTTAATACAAGTCTATGTTGATGATATTATATTTGGATCTACTGATGAATCTCTTTGTCAAGAATTCTCTAAGTGTATGCAGAATGAGTTTGAGATGAGCATGATGGGAGAGCTGAAATTCTTTTTCGGACTGCAAATCAAACAAATGACAATGGGACATTCATAAATCAAGCCAAGTACACAAAAGATTTGCTAAAGAAGTTTGATTTGGACAATGTCAAACCTATTGGCACTCTGATGGCAACTTCAACAAAGCTTGATATTGATGAACAAGGCAAGCCGGTCGACACACGTAAGTATCGAGGTATGATCGGTAGTTTACTATATTTAACTGCTAGTCGTCCAGGTATTATGTTTAGTGTTTGCCTGTGTGCACGTTTTCAAGCTAATCCAAAGGAATCACATCTGTGCGCAGTTAAGCGTATCTTTCGATACCTTAAAGGCACTTCTTCTGATGGCTTATGGTATCCCAAAACCAAGTCCTTTGACCTTATTGGTTACTCAAATGCAGATTTTGCTGGATGCAAAGTTGATAGAAAAAGTACCAGCGGCACATGTCATTTCTTAGGCAAGGCTTTAGTCTCATGGTTTAGTAAAAAGCAAAATTCTGTAGCCCTATCAACAACAGAGGCTGAGTATATCGCCGCAGGACGTTGTTGTGCTCAGATTTTGTGGATGAAACAAACCTTAGAAGACTATGATTTATTTTTTACACACATTTCCATTTTCTGTGACAACACGAGTACAATTAATTTGACTAAGAATCCAGTATGTCACTCTCGTACTAAGCATATCGAGATTCGACATCATTTTCTTAGAGATCATCATCAGAATGGAGATATTAACCTTGTATACATAGACACTGAGAATCAATTAGTTGACATCTTCACAAAACCTCTAGCAGAAGATCGTTTCAATTATTTACGTCGAGAATTGGAAATTTTGGACGTCAATAATGTTAATTAATTTTGTTTTATGATTATATTTCAATATGCAAAAACTGTGTTAGAGACAAGCCAATAAAGAGTCTGTCTGTCACTACAACTATGGTTAAAGCGAAGCGGTACTTAAGAGTTCCCCGGTAAACCTTCGCCAGCTGGGACAGTACTCCTACAGCTAATCTGAGACAGTCGCTGTGTAACAATATTTAATCTATAAAATAATATTAATTATATTAATTGAAGGTTAAAATTACTAATCTTTGAATTAAATTTTTGAAATGAGTCAATGAAAAAAGAAAATGGCCCAAACCAACTAACAGAACCCCCAGGCAAATTCGGCCAGAATTCGGACCGAATTCGGCCCGAGTTTGGTTAGTGGTATCTGGTTATATAACCAGAACCCGAGAGCCTCTTCTTCTTGATTGCTTTTAAAACCACCTTCACAGCAACAGCAGCCGCGCGAAGCTCTCCAAACCCTAGTTCTTCACCACTTCGTTTCTTCCAATCGACGTGGTGAAATCCGTCCAAATTTCGGATTCGTGCAGAGATCGTTGTTCTCTACAGCATACTTGAATCTCGGGAGGTATAACTCCGTATTTTTCCTCCTTTCAAATTCGTGCATATTTACTTTATTTGCACAATGTCGCCTAAGGGATTCAACCCCTTCAAGAGGAAGAAGACGACCAATCCTAGTGAGGAAGGATCATCTTCAAATCTACCCACGGATTCCCTCTTTTCACCAGTTCAATCGAGCGATGGCGCGTTCGATGGGTTTTATTTTCAAACCCTAGATTAAGCCCTTCTGTGGTATGGAGACTTTTCTATGAGATCCATATGCACAGGCGCTCCTATCAAATGGACTGTGTTTCCAGAACACCGCCCTTATTTTGAGGCATTAGGGTTACAACACTTTGCTAAACTTTGTTTCCCAGTAGCTACTAATTCCATTAGACTTTTCTATTGCAGTATCGTACTAAACACCTTTGACGTAAGTACTCGTGTTGGCGGACTAGATATCGAGTTCAAAGATGTCCTCTTAGCAGAAATCCTTGGTATTTCTAACGAAGGTGCACCGCTTGATGATATCACTGAATTTGATTTCCCCGACGGCATGACACTTGCTAGTTTCAAAGCTGAACTCTGTACCCCTGATCGAGTTCGCTCTGGAAAGTTCAAGGCAAATAACTTGAACTTGTTTAGTTATGAATTGCATCGCATCATCTACTCCACTCTCCTTCCGAAGTCTACTTCAAAGGATGATGTCACATCACTTGAGCTGTCTGCTATGTATCATATTCTTAAGGGGATTCCTTTTTCTGCCCCTAAGACTATTATCCAGATGATGGGACGTTGTCGTGCAAGAGATAGAAATCTCTCTTATGTGATGATTCTCCCACGCATCTTCCAGCATTTTGATATTGATCTGTCAACTTTTACTCAAGACCCTGAGCCCAAGTTTCTTAAGCTATCTCGTCGTAGTATGACTGCTGCTGCTCCTCCTACTGCTCCACCTCCTCCACCTACTCAGCAGTATGCCATGACCTTTGAAGGCATACACCAGCATCTTTCTGATTTGCGCATCTCGATGACGGATATGGCCCACAAACGTGAGTTCCGCGATGTCACTCGTTATCAAGCGATAGCAAATTCTCTAGCTGATCTCCGATTTGCTCAGACTGGACATTCTGCCGGTTCTATTCCTAGAGATCCAGCCTTTTCTGGTTACCGCTGTGAGGATGAGGCTGTTCATGCCTACTTTCAGCCCGATAACGCATATGATTGTTATCGTTCTGATCGTGCCCCTCCTCGAGACTTTGTCGGTAAGTTTTACGCTGGCGCCCCTCCTCACCCTTCTGGCACTGGTACTTCTGGAGCTGGTCCTTCTGGACATGCCGGTCATGCTGATGATGATGAGGAGGAGGAGGAGGAGGAGATATGATGATGATATATTAGCTGATTTTGAGTTTTAGTTATTGTCTACTGTACACTTGGAAATGCTCCGACATTCCAAGTTTCTTTCTTTCTAGTTTTTATGTTCATTTCTTTTGAGGACTTGTACTGGATATTTCTTGATGTCTCTTGAACATCATTTTATTTTTATGGGATGCGTAGTTTATCTTTCATATCAGCTTATTTATTCTTTATAAGCATCTTTATCTGCTTCTATATTATAAACTGCCTGTGAACTACTTCTCTGTTATGTCTTGTATATTCTCACTGCATGAGATATTATTTTCTTGTATTTCTTCACTGTTGTAGCTTATGCATTAATTGCGGGGGAGCCTATTTCTTCACAATTATTTTGCTAAGTGACAACGGGGGAGAAAAAGTATCTAATATTTTGTTTTGAGAATAATACAGGGATTGAACAATTTTTGTGGTATCTTATCTCAAAAGATGTTATATCATTCATAGTTTGTCAATTATCAAAATGGAGGAGATTGTTGGCCCATTGGTCATATGGTCAAACTTATTTTAATAATTGATCAAACTCTGTCTCGATATATGGAGCTAGTCAGGACATCTCGGACTCTTGGACATGATCAAGAAACGGCTATCTACTCAGTTCAAGACCGAAGCGTTGTTTGCCTGTTCGAGTCTGTATTTCTTTGAGCAATATAATCTTTTATTTTATTGAGTCTAGAAATATAATGTACACCGAGTCGTACTGGCAAATAGACTATTCCAAAATGATTTCAAAATGTTTTTAAAAATGTCCTTAGTTTTGAAAAATATTCGTATTTACAAAAGCTCCAAAAAGGTTTTCAAAATTCCCGACCGTTTTATTTTTGAATTCCTTGGAACTTGGTCCTCCTGCAGTTGCGGATTTGACCGAGATTTGCTCATCGAGTTCTGCCCGAATTCTGCCCGAATTCTGTCAGAATTCTGTCTTTGGAACTCCTATAAATAGAGATAGATTTCGATCATTTTAACTCACTCATTCACTTTCAATCTTCTCTCTACTTAAAGCTTTCAGTCTTCCAAAGAGTCTTTCTCGAGCTTTAATTTTCAGATCCCAAGCCAGTTACAATCCTCTAGTCGATTTGCCACTGCGGTACGGTCTAGAAGTTTCTGAGTGATTGTAATCAGAAGGCTTGATAGAAGAATACCTCTTCACAATTGAAGTTGGATGAGTTCTTCGTATCAAAGCTCGCGTTGAAGAAGTTGCAAGGACTTCGTAAGAAAACTTACGGTTTTGCCAATAGTGGATTCAACTGGTAGCAAGAGTTCTACCGACTGGACTAGTCCTCAACAGAGGAAAACCAGTATACATCGCTGTCTTTGCGTTTGCTTTCTTATCTCTGCCTTTATATTATTTAGTTGTGATTATTATTCTGTGATCTTGCTGCTAACAATTTTTAATTAGCATTATTCTGCTGCCAACTCTATTCACCCTCCCTCTAGAGTATTCTGATTTACGATTTCGTTCCTACAATTGGTATCAGAGCGGGTGTTACAGGTAAAGCAAGGTAACATTACAATTATTTATTCATTTAATTAATTGTTATATAGATCATAGAACAACACATGGCAACTGTAAAATTCACAAGTGAAGGCCAGGCCACAAACAGACCTCCACTGTTTGATGGTATGAATTATACCTATTGGAAAATACGGATGAGTTTCTTCTTAAAATCACTTGACTTTGATTTATGGTCTATTGTTATTGATGTCTATCAAAAGCCACCTCGTATAAATGTTGATGTAGTTTTAATTGAAAAACCCCATAACAGATATACAGAGGAAGAAAAGAAAAAGGCCAGTCTTGACGTACGTGTTATTAACGCTTTATTTTGTGCTTTAGACAGAACTGAATTTAACAGGGTGTCTATCTGCACAACTGCTAATGAAGTATGGAAGCTTCTTGAAGTCACACAGAAGGCACGACTCAAGTCAAAGAATCAAAGGTCAGCAGACTTACTCAAGAGTATGAGGTGTTCAAGATGAAGCCCAACGAAATAGTTACTCAGATGTTCGAAAGATTCTTGGATATTGTAAATCCTTTGTCCTCCCTAGGCAAAGATTACAGTAACCATGAAAAGATTCACAAACTCCTGCGAGCACTTACCAAGAACTGGATTCCAAAGGCTACTGCAATCATTGAAGGGAACGACCTCACAACTATGTCCCTCGAAGTACTCATGGGTAAGCTACTCACTCATGAACTGGAGCTACAAGATTTTGAAGAGCCTGTACCAAAGGACGTCTTTGGATGCACTACATCACTGCATGGGCTTGTGCTTGATTTGGGTCAAGTCCGGACTAGTTAGGTACAACCGGGTCTTCTATAAATCAATAATTCCTAATAATAAATAATTAAACGATTTATAATGGTCATGTTCACAACTTGGCCTAGTTTTCCTAGTTATGGTTCACTTATGGCTGGGTCTTACTTGGTATGGCTAATACACTAGTCAAGGCATGCCACTGCACTATCCGTGCCATGATTCCTAGTCGTCTGGTACTTCAAAACTCAACCATAGCTAAAGTTATGTACCATAATAATTAACTAAATAATTTTTATAAAACAAATATAAAAATCACCATTTAAAATTAAATAAATATTAAAAATAATATTTTCAAAATTTTCGGAAAGGGAAGCTGCATGAAGTATTTTGAAAGTGGGGAATAAACCATGGAGAGGTTGAATGAAGGAATGATACTTCTATTTATAGGCAGCAGAATGATCTGCTTATGTGCGCATATGTGTTATGCGCCTGGAGAGCTTGCACATAGGGATGCCATGTAGCTAATGCTGTTGGGCGCATAGATGATGCGCCCCAAAGTTGGAGCTAAATCTGTTTGAGCTACATTGTTGGCCTGCAGAGGAGCTGACACGTGGCAGTTGGAGATTCGGCTGTTGCTAAGATCTTGGTTGGTTAGCACCAATCGTAGGCAGAACTGAATCAGAATGACATATGGCATGTGTCTATGGCTCAAAGATCTCGGATTTGGTGGAGTGTGATCTGTCAGGATGTGCCTAGGATCTGGCGCATGGGGGGACTTGGTCTATGCCTTCTATGAGTCACAAGCAAGTCTAGGCGCATGGATTTTAAGGCGCATGCAGAGCTTTGGGCGCATGGCGGTGGAGGCGTATGCAGGGACTTGACTTCTATTTTTTGGGATCAAGAGCAAGCCTGGACACATGGCTTTTAAGGCGCATGCAGAACTTTGGGCGCATGGCTATGGAGGCGCATATAAGTGATCAGTCGGCCATGTGGCGAGGCACAGCTGTAACCGACAGAACAAGTAAAGATGAAGCTAACGTCAGTGGCTCTTTATTTTTTGTGAAAGCTGTCAACTGTTCAGTCTTCGAGAAGCATGCTGCCAACTTTGTCACATAACATTAAATGCTTAATGGAGGACGAGCCTGAGTGGCGCATCTTTGTGCATCACTGGGCACATCTGTCTGTGCATCACTGGGCACATCTGTCTGTGCATCACTGGGCGCATCCGCATGGGCGCATGATGCTGAGGAGCGCATCTTCTACGTGGCAAAAACTCATTGGTCAGTCTTTGTCAGCTTTTTCGAGGCATCAATGACTTCTTTGATGTTTAATTCGAAGGGGCAGATTCATCACCATAAATGCAAGTTCATTGCACTGACTTCAAAAAAGTTACCACTTGGCGCATGGGTTTGATTTGTCCTGGCCTATAAATAGCAGCATGAAGAGAAGTTTATTTTTCGTTTCACTTTCCTTCCCGAATAGAGATGAACTCGATCGGTCCTCCTCCTTGGAGAGACGCTGCACTGTGGGTTGCAGATCTTCTTGTTCGAAGAAGCTTTGACGTCGTACTCCTTCAGAAGACTGAGATGCATCGAGTTAGCTGTTCATATTCGTGCACTTCATCGACTGTGTGCCATTATGTTGATTACTGGATTTAGATTTTGTCGTGCTCCAGTTTACGTATGCTGGAAGTGTCGCGGGCTAGGTGCCTGTTGCATCCAAAGATCGAGGTTGTAGCAGACTGTCCCGTTCTGCTCTATAACTGCTTCATTAGACGAAGCACTCGTATGTTGACGAGGAAGTGATACGCTCTGATGGGACGGAATGATGCGCCTAGCTGAGTCATCAGGGTGATGCACCTAGCTGAGACATTTTAAGTGATGTGCCTAGCCAAGATATCTGAGTGATGCACCTAACTGAAGTTTTTTTAGGCTTTCTCCTTTGTAGTAGAGTTTTCATTTGTAACAAAGAGTGTGGACATGTAATAGACTCTCATATGCAATAAAAGTCTAATTTTTATATCTCTCTTCTCTTTGTTGCGCCGAGTGTTCTATTTTGAGTTCCTCTGCATATAACATTCTCTGTCGCATGACACTTTAGGGCACGTGCCATTTTGGTGCGCATAAGGGTTTTGGCCCTTGATGTGCCCATAATTTCCATGCTTCTACAAGACCCCCTTCAAAGTTTTCAAAACTTTCTGTCAAGCTTTGGAATACTTTGAATAAGAAGCATGGGTTGTAGATGTCCTAGGCGCATACTATGTCTGGTCGTATATGCGTGTTGGTGCATATGTATGTTGGTGCATGTTCTTTTTGATTTTAAATGTCAAAAAAAGATAACGCCTTATTTTGCGAAGTGATAATGATGATCTTTTGGAAGATATAGAGCCGTCGGTTTCACGAGACCCGAAGCGGCTGCTGCTGACATCATGTTTCATCGGTCACATTCGTGGCAGAGCCTATAAATAGGTGCCTGATGAAAGAGATAGTCTTCTACTTTCATTCTTCTTCCTTAGATCTTTTCTCTTCTTCGAAAAACCCTAGCTTAAGAGAGATGGCTCCCAAGACTCCTCGTGGTGGTGTTGGCCGAGGTAGAGGTAAGGACAAGAAGCCTATCGAAGTCGACGTCGAGGAGGCCCCTGCTGTCGAGACGACACACATCGACGTACGGCCGAAAGTGATTGGTGGGTGGTCTTCTGCTTTGGGTTTGCACAGACACTTTGTTTCATATTTCAAATAACTCTGCTGAAGCGCATGGGTGCGGCTATATGAGCCCCACTCTGACAATGCGCCCAGGCTTCTTTGTGCTGATGCACATGGACTTTGTCCTGATGATGCGCCGATGCTTCCTTCTGCTGACGCGTATGGACTTTGGTCCTAATGATGCACCGAAGCTTCTTTCTGCTGATGCGCAAGGACTTTGGTCCTAATGATGCGCCGAAGTTTCCTTCTGCTGACGCGCATGGACTTTGGTCCTGATGATGCGTCGAAGCTTCTTTCTGCTGATGCGCATGAACTTTGGTCCTGATGATGCGCCGAAGCTTCCTTCTACTGATGCGTATGGACTTTGGTCCTGATGATACGTCGAAGCTTTCTTCCATTGCGCTTGGACTTAGGTCCTATATATGCGCCATGGTGGGATTCAGTCTATGCGCATGGAGATGCATGCGCCAAGACTTTTAATGCCTCGCTGCTTTGCATGCGCCAATGCTGAGTTTGTTGTTGATGCTTCTTTTTTTGTTGTGTGGCAGTGTCCATTCTGAAAGAGAAGGCAGTCGTAAAGGAGGAGATACCGTCTCTTTTTGTCAAAGGAGAATTGATGACGGTTAAGGAGGAGATAACTCCAAAAATTAAAGTCACCATTAAGGAGGAGTCTGTGCTGGAAGGTAGCAGTACCGAAAGTTCTGACCCTCCTGCTCCTGCCGAGGACCTTAATCAGATAGAACCTTTATATGCAAAATAGATGAGGGTTTTGGTGGTCCTATTATCTTTTGCGCACCTTGTTTTCTAGTTACAAATAATAACTTGAGAGAGAGGAACAACATATTTACTCAGAGGTGATATAGACGTGGTAAATATGGGGTTGAAGGTAGAGTTTTTCCAACTAAGAGGTGATGTGGATGTGGTAGGAATGAACTTGGTGGGGGTAGGTAGAACAACTCAGTAGTGATATGACCGTGGATGTTCTAAGATTGGGGTGTAACAACGAGGGGTTGTTGGAGCAACAACTCAGAGGTGACATGGACATGGATATTTTCTACTGGGGAGGGAATACAATGGAACAACTGGGCTCCGAAAGCATATGATTATGAAATAATAGGGGAGTGAACTCTATGGTTGAGTTCATAAGTTCTCCTGCTGGGGAGACGGAAGTATATGTTGAGGGATCTCATGCATAATACTTCTTTAGGAACTTGCCGTTGATTGGCATCACAAACTGTAACGACCGTAGTTCGTATTACGTATATTGGTATACGTATACGTATTATTTCATGTCTTATTACCTGATTTATTTGGTATTTTATTTGCTTGGTTTGGCTCGGCTTGGTTTTCATGTGAACCAACCCCCACCTACCACCCTTTTTTCCTTTATTAGCCGCCCACTCTTTCTCTCTCTCCTCATTTACTTTTCTCCATTACTACTTCTTCTTCACCATTACTCTCTTCCACCTAACAGGAGGCTTAGGCAAGTGCAACTTGCTTCACGGAGGAACTCAAGTTTTATTGTTCCCTTTTCTTCGCCACAAGATTCTAAGTCACTTTAGTAATTAGCATTTTCGAAGTCCATGTCTCATTTCAAGTAGATCTAAGTTTTTAGCATTTTGATCTTCTTGGTTTCGATCTTCTAAAACTTGGTTGTTTTCGAAATAGAGAGTTCCATGTAGCAGGCATTCTGATCCTATGCAAGTTTGGCTCTTGAATAGCTGGATTTTATCAAATCTTGACCGAGATGGAGCTTGTTTTGAGTTCTTGGGCTTTTACGCATACTTGTCTTGGCTTGGTAGAGAAGATGAAGTTTTACGCACACATTCATACGTGTTAGCGTAGTGATTTAGCCCTTTACGCCCACGTTTTACGTGATAGCGTAATCATGTGGCCTTTTACGTACACGTTTTAACGTGTCCGCGTAGTGCCCACTTTACGCACACGTATTTGCGTGCTAGCGCATTTGTTTTACGCTGAGTTCATTCAAACTCTATGACCGGGGCCCACTCGCGTGCGTAGAGTTGTGCTCGCGTAGACTTGGGCTCGAATAGACACTCGCGTAGAGTTTTGCTCGGGAGTTTGCGTGCGTAGAATTCTACTCACGTAAAATCTTACGCGCGTATAATCTCGCTTGCGTAAAGCCCGGCTAGCATAAAACACCACCCACATGCACCCTTGCTCGCGCAAGCATAGAGCCTCTCTACGCTTGAGGCCCTTGGCCTAGCGTAGAGGCTCACTCGCGTAGAGCTTTGAGCCCTTGTGCATCCGATTGTCTTCCTAAGCCTTGCACTTTTTTTGACTTAACAAGCACGGATTGAGTGATGTGACAGGATTAATAATAGCACATGGCATGGTGTGGAGTAAACATGACTTATGACAAGCAAGCATGATGGGAACTGTTAAAAGACTATTGCGACAGCTTGTATGGCATGACTATAATAAATGGTTTGGATACCGTGGACGATTGTGTTTGTACAAATAAATCAGTATTGTCTTACATCATGTCTAGGACAGGGACCCCTGAATACCACGGTCAGGGGTACCTACTGAAATTGACTAAGGCTAATAACTAGAAAATCCAGTAGTCATGAAGAGATTTCCCAGCTACAGGTAATCCCGTTATCTGGGCGCCACATCATGGGATTTGTAGCCTACCGTCGAGTAGGGCACATTTTTGGCACACTGCCATGTGTTGCACCCACTAAGCTCATTAAGGGTACATGCGTTTCTTGGACGATGTACCCACATGAATTCAATTCCCTAATTGCGTCTGGATAACCTGGATGGTCTGCAGGGCTTGTGGCTGTTGGAATAATCTTATTGCATCTTGCTAGTAACTAGGCCTGTGATAACCCTAGTTTGTTAAAGTATCAAGCCGTACTCATTGCTTGGTCGTGATTGATTGGATGGAGTCTAGCCCAGCTTAGTCTTGTCCTGATCCTGTACAAGATTGTAACATGACCTAAATTCTTGTGTTTTACTTACCGATAAATGATGAGATACCAAGTTCTGTTCAGACGAAGGGTTACAACCCCGGTCCTTGTTTGGTTTAAGGGTTGTAACTTGGCTATCTGAATAGTCCCATGGTTATCTTATCATATATCGTCCTGATTACTTATGCTTGCCTTAACAATAATGATCAGGGGTCCAGTTCTTTTCAGGCAAAAGGTTACAACCCTGGTCCTTGTTTGGTTTAAGGGTTGTAACCTGGCTCCCGGGGCAGTTCTGTGTCCTCTCTTCGTTTATTGTCTTATTGTCCTATTTTACCCTATATCAAGATCATCATGTTTTACTTTACCAACAATATTTGAGACGGGTTTCTATTCAGGTGAAGGATTGTAACCCCGGCCCTTGTTTGGTTTAAGGGTTGCGACTTGGCTACTTGAATAGTTTCCTCGTACTCAATTAACTATTGTTGTCACTGTTATTATCAGTTTTCTTTACATATAATTATCTTTATCATTTAATTACTATATGCTGGTTTTAGTTCCTAAGTGAAGTCTCCTTTGTAGCACTTGATCTTTCTGGGGTCTGACCCAGCTGGTTTTGTATGGCCAGATACCGGAGCAGCTCGAGAGGATCTACCTATTTTCTAGCCAAATGGTGACCACCAGGCGTAACCCTGGCAACGAGTGGGTTTATTTTTGGCTCTCACACTCTACTGTAAAATTATTCTTTTGAGGCGTTTAGCCGGCGAGCATGTGTTATCTCGATTTCACCTTTATTCATTGTCTGCCTACGGGCTGTAACATGATTGACAAATCCTAGGGTTGATCATGTATGACTGAAACTCTTGCTAGTCTTGACATTTTGTACGACTAGCTTCATGATCATCCAGATATGTAATGTATGGGACGCCTTACTATTGTATATTTGGTGCTCTGACATCTTGTAACTGTTATTACTTGTTTGAGATTGAGACAATAGGCTTGTTCATGACCTTAAGAGACTGATGGCTTGTAGTTAAACCCTCATGTATCTAGACAGCCGTGACCGTATAGCGTGGTGGGTTGCACTTCAAGATACGTAGCTGGCTATGTTCGCCCCCGCTCTCCAGTATTCTGGTTCTTGGGCGTTACACAAACAAGTCCCCATTTGGTTTGGCAAGTCGGTAGGCGCCGTTAGAGTACACCATCTTTATGATGAAGGGGCCTTCCCATTTTGGTTCTAACTTTCCTAGCATCTTGTGAGTCATCACCATTGGTCTTCTGAATGACAGAATAAGGTCACCCACTTGAAAAGTCCTTTGTTTGACCTTCTTATTGAAGGCTTGTGAAATATGAGCTTGGTAGAGCTCGATGCACTGTTAAGCTAAGAGACGTTTCTCGTCCAGCAACTCCAACTCTTGCAGATGGCGACGTTGATTGTCTTCCGCTGTCAGCTGGTTCGTGATAGCCACTCGTAGTGAAGGGATCTGGATTTCCAGAGGCAGTACTGATTTGCTCCAGTAAACCAGAAAGAATGGTGTGTTGCCCATTGGGGTCCGTACCGTTGTGCAGTAGGCCTAAAGGCATTTGCCTAGTTTCTCGTTCCAGTCGTATTTGTTAGATGACACGACCTTTTTGAGTAGCCTGACAATTATTTTATTGAAAGCTTCAGCCAACTCATTTGCTACCGGACTATAGACAGTTGATGCCACGTTCTGAATACGATTCTTGTCACAGAACCTGCTGAACACATGGCTGATGAATTGCAGACCATTATCGTGGATGATCCTTTAGGGTACCCCAAAACAGTATATGACGTGATGTTTGATAAAACTGACCACCTTGGAGCTCTTCACCTCCATCAGCGATACTGCTTCCGTCTACTTAGAGAAGTAGTTGATGATTGCCAGGATGAAGCGATGTCCCCTAGATGAGGGAGGGGTGATTGGTCCTACCATGTCCATACCCCAGGCTTCGAATGGTCAGGAGGCGATCGTTGGGTGTAGAGGTTTCGATGGTCTGCGGATGAAGTTAGCATGGAGCTGACAGACACGACACTTCTTTGCATATTCAGTAGCGTCAGCCATCATTGTAGGCTAGTAATAGCCCATTCATCGAAGTCGGTCCTGTAGCTTAGGCCCAGGTTAATGATCCCCACAGGTCCCGTCATGAGCTTCTCGAAGAGCTTTGGCTGCCTCCTCATTCGATAGACATCGGAGGAGAAGTCCATCGTAGGAGCGCCGGTACAGCATTTTGGTGGCTGTATCGTAGGAGAATCGGAGGGAGCGCCTTTTAACTGAGACTGCTTCCTTCGGATCATTTAGGAGAATTCCATAGACTACGAAGTCGATGAATGGAAACCGCCAGTCTCTGACGTTGATACTGACGTCCGCAGGCATGGCATGATTCAAACACATTCATAGATTGTTTCTGGGGCATGCTAAATCCCAGCCAATCACCGTAACGAAGTGTTGAGTTCTGATAGGCGTTGCCAATGAGGCTGCGAGGCCAGCCAGGGCATCAGCCTCCAGGTTTTGTAGCCGAGGTACGTATTCTATGAAAAACTCAGTGAAGGTTGAGATGATGTCCAAGGCCGCTTTGTGGTAGGGGACGAGGTCCTCGTGGCGCACCTCGTATTGTCCTCGAACTTGATTGACAATGAGTTTTGAGTCACCATAAGATTCGAGGTATTTTACCCCCGGTTGTCTTGCTAACTGGAGCCCCATGATGAGGGCATTATATTCCGTTACATTGTTGGAGCATGGCTCCGAGAGGGAGTAGGCACGCTGGATAACCAACTTGTCGAGAGAGATCAAGACGACCCCACTCCTGCGATGATCTGACCCTTGGGGCCTGTCCTTGAAGCACCGTCGAAGAACATTCGCCAAACGACATTTTCTTCGGTGACGTTGGACTCTAACACCTCATCTGGAATGTCTTCATAACGTTTAGATGATTTCGGAATCGGATGTGCCGCTAGGAAGTCCGCCAGTTCTTGGCCCTTGACAGCTTTTTGTGGGACAAATACTATATCATATGGTGTCAATCGTATCGCCCAAGTAGCCAATCAAGAGTTTAGTGCACCCGGCTTTGTCATGAGAACTCTGAGTGGATTGACTCGGGAGATGACATGGATCGTCTGCCCCGAGACATAATGACGAGTCTTTTGGATGGCAAATACTAGAGCTAGACATTCTTTTTCGACGAGGTTGTACCAGTGTTCGGCCCCGATCATTGTCCTGCTGTAGCTTCCCTTCCCGGAAATTTTTGGAAATATTTTTCTATCTATTTGATTTAAATGGTGATTTTTTTAGATTTTATAAATAATTATTTAGTTAATTATTACGGCAGATAATTTTAGTCATGGTTAGGAATTAGAGTACAAGGTGACTAGAAATC
The DNA here is from genome assembly GCA_029216955.1 of Iris pallida. Taxonomy (NCBI): domain Eukaryota; kingdom Viridiplantae; phylum Streptophyta; class Magnoliopsida; order Asparagales; family Iridaceae; genus Iris; species Iris pallida. The sequence goes on from JANAVB010037819.1 coordinate 14,940,099, forward strand.
GTGGCATGGATAGTGCAGTGGCGTGCTTTGATTAGTGTATTAGCCCTGGTAGGGAAGACCGAGTCATAGGGATGTCCTAACTAGGAAAACCAGGCCAAGTTGCGACTTAACCCTACCGAAGATTTTATTTATTATTTAATTACATTATTGAGTTTTAGGGAACTGGTTGTACCGAACTAGTCCAGATTGGACCCAAAACAAGTCCAAGCCCATGTAGTCATACGGTACGTCCAGCAACATTCGTGTTGGTGTATTTTTGTATGATTGTAATGTATTTCGTTTTAACGATCTAACGAATATTTTCTAAATATTCGTTAATTAAATGTTATAAAATATCATTATTTGATATTCAATGATAATTGTATAAAGTGGGTCATTGTACATTTTGGGATCATTAGACTGTACGTAATGGTATATACACCATTACTGGTTTATTGAATTTTTTATTACTAGTATTATTACTATTATTTTATTATCAATATTATTGAGGTTATTATTAAATAATACTATTTTATTATTATTGGTTATATGTGTGTGAATATATATATGTATATATGTAGATGTATATATATAAATATTCGTGTATATGTATATGTACGTGTATATGTATATATATATATATAATATATATATATATATATATATATGTATGTATATATATATATATATATATATATATATATATATATATATATATATATATATATATATATATATATATTTTTTTTTTTTTCTTTTTTTTTTATAAAAACCAAGCGGCCGTGTCAAAGACACCCAGCCACCGCCTGGCCCGGGGGCCGTGGGCGAACCACCAAGCCGCTCCCGTGGGGGCTCGAACTTCGTCCGATGCCCCAAGTGCCGGTGTGCCTAGCCACTTGAGCTACAAGCGCCCGACATATATATATATATATATATATATATATATATATATATATATATATATATATATATATATATATATATATATATATATATATATGTGTGTGTATGTGTATATATAGATATATAGGTATAGTAGAATGTATACATGTATATATATATATATATATATATATATATATATATATATATATATATATATATGTATATATATATATATATATATATATATATATATATATATATATATATATATATATATATATATATATAAAAATATATATATATATATATATATATATATATATATATAAATATATATATATATATATATATAAATATATATATATATATATATATATATATATATATGTATTAGTTAAAAAAATAATATATATATATATATATATATATATATATATATATATATATATATATATATATATGTATGTATTAGTTGTCAAATAGAAAAAGAAATAGAAAAAGGAAAAGAGAAGCAACAACAGCCCAGGGCCCAGCAAGCACATCCCGAATACATTGCTCCCAGGCCATCACGAATACACTGCTCCCAGCCCATCCTGAGTACACTCATCCCAGCCCAGTCGAGAGAACAAACACCCCCCCCCCCCCCGCGTTCTGTAACAAAACAATATATAGAGAAGAGATCGAGAGGGAATCCCTCGAATAAACATCTAAACCCTAATCCCGAAGCCGCCACTTCCTCCTCCAACGCGGGCGACCTTGCTCCGGCCTCTGCGTGCCACCGCGCGGCAACAGGCCGGCCAGCAGCAGCGGTCGAACCGCGCACAAGGGAAGAACAGGACAGCAGCAGTGACCGAGTCCCCGACTTTGTGGTAAGCTTTCTCTGTCCACACTTGTTCATTTTCGATTTCGTAAAGTCATTCAGGAAGCCTATATAACCATATAGAAACCCTAGCAATTAGGATTCGACATAGAGAACCCATCAGTCCACAAATTCGACGCAAAGTCGAACCGAAAACTGTCAAAACAGGACACATAAGATAGTCCACACACCCATGTTCGAGGATCGATTTCGATCGATCCAGTAACCGTTTAAAAATTCCACTTGAATACAGTTATAGACAACATATAGGACTTCATGACCCTTTTTATGGATTTGGAAATCATGGACTAAGTGTCGAGAAATCCGATCCCGAAGTTTACCGAAAATCTATTTTAAAAATCACGAAAACCTTCGATACGATGTGCGTCCCGCCATTCTGGGCGACGTGGTCGCGAACCGAAAGCATCGAAAGGTGCGTATAAGCTTCTTGGACGTGTGGGCTTTGACGGAATTAAAATTGGTCGCGTGTGCGCGACGAATTTTATGTGTATCCGTCGAAATTCACCGTATCGGTCTATGTGCAAATTTTCTAATTACTTTGTACACGTTCGTCAGATCGAGACAAAACTTGTGCCAACAGGACCGTATCATTTTTCTGGTCCTGTATGCCAAGTTTGGTCCAATTCTGAGATAGTTGATTGGATCACCGTTTCGCGGATCCCACGATCTAATTCAACGGGCGATTTTGTGCACGACCCACCGGAATTCATAATTGGACATACCGTTGGGTTTGTATCATCGAACCGGATCCGTAGACATATAGTTTGACGACTTTAGAGACCATTGACTCTGGCACGCTTTTCGGTGCAAAGTGGGTCCAACGACGGATACCGTTTTGGCCCAAAATTACTATTTTACCCCTGTATCCAGAATTGGACTTACAGACAGGTAACCCTAGCTAATTTGACTATTCTGAGAATGTTGGCAATGTTTGTTTCAGATTTTGGAGACCGTTACGATGATTTGGACTTGACGGCTCACCAGTTGACGGTATATTTTTTGGTTCTTCGTGCAACCTCCAGGCAATATACCTTGCATCCCTCTACAGTTTATTTTTATGCTTATAGTTCATCTGTTTTAGTATGTTATCTTTAGTTACCATAGTTGCTATAGATTTATATGATACCATGTTTACTAGTTTATTGTCTTGCTTGTATATCAGTATTTCCTGACTTGATAGCGTAGTTACACTAGGCTTGTCCATATTATGGTTCATGCTAGAGTTGTCCTTATTTGTGTCATGACTGAGTTGTACCGTGTCGTCACCTGTATCTTGACTGAGTCATTTCTGCAAGTATGTGTGATTGAACTGCTATTCCTGTATTATTCCCATAACCTGCGAGTCCACACACAGGGCGAGGGTTGTTCGTTTGCACCTGCGAGTCCACACACGGGACGAGGGTGACTTGTCTTGAAACTGACCTGCGAGTCCACATTCGGGATGAGGTTTGTATTCCATTGATCTCTTGTTTACTTGTTCTTCTAACAGTTCATTTATGCATAGTTGATCCCGTATCCGTGTTCATAGTTACCTGTCAGTAGCCACATGTCAGTCTCATGTCTGGTTCCTGTTTATACCTTGTTTATATTATTGCATGATTAAACTGTTAGATAGGCATGTTTTTATGTATCTTGCTATGTCCCCTGAGGACCTGATGATCTCTTCAGGTAGCTGATTGCAAGGAGTTAGTTAGCGGCTCATGATGGTAGTGATTACACCTGCAGGGATACAGGTATTTGCTTGTGATATTTCTTTATTATCCTTTCGTGCTTTATATTCCATACCATGATATATTCTGCTGATTTTATAGACTCATATCATTCTTGGAGTCTAATCGGACAATATGCTAATGGGCTGCAGACCATGACCCATAATTGTTGATTATCGTCTTATATATTCTTGTGGATTAAGATACACTATAGATTACCATATTAGCCATGATACCATGAATCTTGACAGCTTATACGTACTCGAGTCGGCTGGAGTCCGCTCGATATGTAGCTGGCTTGCTCACGTTCTCGCATCCCAAAAAGCGGGTACGGGTCGTGACAAATTTTTGTGGTAGCCCGTGCAAGTCAGAGCATATCGTATCGGTTACGTAACTGTACGGATACGAGCCGACGCAACTGACTAAACCCTTAGAAATCTCAATCCACTCTGTCTTGAAAATTCTCTTAGAAATTTCTCTACCGTCTTTGAAACTTCGTATTCGTTCTCGATTATTCTTCCTTGCCTTCTTGTACTCTTGATTCTCGTCCCTTCCTATTTCGGGGTGACGAATAATCGTACTATCTAGAATTTATTAGAAACTCTTAAATTATATTATAATATTGCATGATTATTGAGTTTTGGTTGTTTATAGATATGAAGGATTTTGGTTGCCATATGCCTAGATATCTGCCGGTAGAATTATTAGCAAAAGGTTAGAAGATCATAAGACTTTAGTGACCGTATTTTGAGGAGTACTGTGACCAAAAGTGGGTAGAAGTCCTCAAGTATTCGGAGTAATGAAATGACTAAAGAAGGTTACAAAATATTTTGATGGATTAAATTTGAGGAGATTAAGGTAATAGTAGACTTTGTATTTTAAGGGATAGTCATGAATTAGAATTTCGAGGACGAAATTATTTTTTTGGTGGGTAGATTTGTAGCTTCCCTTCCCGGAAATTTTTGAAAATATTTTTCTATCTATTTGATTTAAATTGTGATTTTTTTAGATTTTATAAATAATTATTTAGTTAATTATTACGGTAGATGATTTTAGTCATGGTTAGGAATTAGAGTACAAGGTGACTAAAAATCGTGGCACGGATAGTGCAGTGGCGTGCTTTGATTAGTATATTAGCCCTGGTAGGGAAGACCGAGTCATAGGGATGTCCTAACTAGGAAAATTAGGCCAAGTTGCGACTTAACCCTACCGAAGATTTTATTTATTATTTAATTATATTATTAAGTTTTAGGGAACCGGTTGTACCTAACTAGTCCAGATTGGGCCCAAAACAAGCCCAAGCCCATGTAGTCATGAGGTACGTCCAACGACATTTGTTTTGGTGTATTTTGGTATGATTGTATTGTATTTCATTTTAACGATCTAACGAATATTTTCTAAATATTCGTTAATTAAATGTTATAAAATATCATTATTTGATATTCAATAGTAATTGTATAAAGTGGGTCATTATACATTTTGGGGTCATTAGGCTGTAGGTAATGGTATATACACCATTACTGGTTTATTGAATTTTTTTATTACTAGTATTATTACTATTATTTTATTATCAATATTATTGAGGTTATTATTAAATAATACTATTTTATTATTATTGGTTATATGTGTGTGAACATATATATGTATATATGTATAATATATATATGTAGATGTATATATATAAATATTCGTGTATATGTATATGTACGTGTATATGTATAGATATATATAGTTTTAGATATATAGATATAAATAAATAAATAAATACATATTATATATATATATATATATATATATATATATATATATATATATATATATATATATATATATATATGTGCGTGTATTTTTTTTTATATATATATATATGTGCGTGTATATATATATGTGCGTATATAAATAAATAAATATATATGTGCATATATAAATAAATAAATAAATAAATAAATATATATATATATATATATATATATATATATATATATATATATATATATATATATATATATATATGCGTGTATGTGTATATGAATATATACAAATATATGTGCGTATGTGTATATATAGATATATAGGTATAGTAGAATGTATACATGTATGTGTATATGTATATATATATATATATATATATATATATATATATATATATATATATATATATATATATATATGTATCAGTTGTTAAATGGAAAAAGAAATAGAAAAAGGAAAAGAGTAGCAACAACAGCCCAGGGCCCAGCAAGCCCATCCCGAATACATTGCTCCCAGCCCATCCCGAATACACTGCTCCCAGCCCATCCCGAGTACACTCATCCCATCTCAGCCGAGAGAACAAACCACCCCCCCCCCCCCCCCCCGCGTTCTGTAACAGAACGATATATAGAGAAGAGATCGGGAGGGAATCCCTCAAATAAATATCTAAACCCTAATCCCGAAGCCGCCACTTCCTTCTCCAACGCTGGCGACCTTGCTCCGGTCTCCGCGCGCCGTCGCGCGGCCACAGGCCGGCCAGCAGCAGCGGTCGAACCGCACACAAGGGAAGAACAGGACATCAGCAGTGACCGAGTCCCCGACTTTGTGGTAAGCTTTCTCTGTCCACACTTGTTCGTTTTCGATTCCGTAAAGTCATTCAGGAAGCCTATATAACCATATAGAAACCCTAGTAATTATGATTCGATATAGAGAACCCATCAGTCCACAAATTTGACGCAAAATCGAATCGAAAACTGTCAAAACAGGATACATAAGTCAGTCCACACACCCATGTTCGAGGATCGATTTCGATCGATCCAGTAACCGTTTAGAAATTCCACTTGAATACAGTTATAGACAACATATAGGACTTCATGACCCTTTTTGTGGATTTGGAAATCATCGACTACGTGTCGAGAAATCCGATCCCGAAGTTTACCGAAAATCTGTTTTGAAAATCACGAAAACCTTCGATACGACGTGCGTCCCGCCATTCCGGGCGACGTGGTCGCGAACCAAAAGCATCGAAAGGTGCGTATCGGCTTCGTGGACGTGTGGGCTTTGACAGAATTCAAATTGGTCGCGTGTGCGCGACGAATTTGATGCGTATCCGTCGAAATTCACCGTATCGGCCTCTGTGCAAATTTCCTAATTACTTTGTGCACGTTCGTCAGATCGAGATAAAACTTGCGCCAACAGGACCGTATCATTTTTCTGGTCCTGTATGCCAAGTTTGTTCCAATTCTGAGATAGTTGATTGGATTGCCGTTTCGCGGGCCCCACGATCCAATTCAACGGGCAATTTTGTACACGGCCCACCGGAATCCATAATTGGACATACCGTTGGGTTCGTATCATCAAATCGGATCTGAAGACATATAGTTTGATGACTTTAGAGACCATTGACTCTGGCATGCTTTTCAGTGCAAAGCGGTCCAACGACGGACACCGTTTTGGCCCAAAATTACCGTTTTGCCCCTGTATCCAGAATTGGACTTAAGGACTGGCAATCCTAACTAATTTGACTATTCTGAGAATGTTGGCAATGTCCGTTTCAGCTTTCGGAGACCGTTATGATGATTTGGAGTTTACGGCTCACCAGTTGAGGGTATATTGTTGGTTCTTCGTGCAACCTCCAGGCAAGATACCTTGCCTCCCTCTACAGTTTATTTTTATGCTTATAGTTCATCTGTTTTAGTATGTTATCTTTAGTTACCATAGTTGCTATAGATTTATATGATACCATGTTTACTAGTTTATTGTCTTGCTTGTATATCAGTATTTCCTGACTTGATAGCGTAGTTACACCAGGCTTGTCCACATTACGGTTTATGCTAGAGTTGTCCTTACCTGTGTCATGACTGAGTTGTACTGTATCGTCACCTGTATCTTGACTGATTCGTGTCTGCAAGTATGTGTGATTGAACTGCTATTCCTGTATTGTTCCCACAACCTGCGAGTCCACACACGAGACGAGGGTTGTTCGTTTGCACCTGCGAGTCCACACACGGGGCGAGGGTGACTTGTCTTGAAACTGACCTACGAGTCCACATTCGGGACGAGGGTTGGTATTCCATTGATCTCTTGTTTATTTGTTCTTCCAGCAGTTCTTTTATGCATAGTTGATTCCGTATCTGTGTTCATAGTTACCTGTCAATAGCCACATGTCAGTCTCATATCTAGTTCCTGTTTATACCCTGTTTATATTATTACATGATTAAACTGTTAGATAGGCATGTTTTTATGTATCTTGCTATGTCCCCTGAGGACCTGATGATCTCTTCAGGTAGCTGATTGCATAGAGTTAGTTAGCGGCTCATGATGGTAGTGATTACACCTGCAGGAATACATATATTTGCTTGTGATTTTTTTATTATTATCCTTTCGTGCTTTATATTCCATACCATGATATATTCTGCTTATTTTATAGACTCATATCATTCTTGGAGTCTAATCAGACAATATGCTAATGGGCTGCAGACCATGACCCATAATTGTTCATTCTTGTCTTATATATTCTTGTGGATTGAGATACACTATAGATTACCATATTAGCCATGATACCATGAATCTTGACAGCTTATATGTACTCGAGTCAGGCTGGAGTCCGCTCGATACGTAGCTGGCTTGCTCACGTTCTCGCATCCCAAAAAGCGGGTACGGGTCGTGACACCTGCTGAGGTAGTAGATAGCTTGCTCGTAGCCTTCATTATTGTTCTGAGCTAATAGAGCGCCGAGAGAATGATCCATCGCACGAACGTAGAGCAAAATGGTTTTGCTTGCGATTGGTGTTTCCAGGACTGGGGGTCTTGTGAGACAAGCCTTGATGTTGTCAAATGCCTTCTGACATTCCTCCGTCCAAACGTAGGAGACTCCCTTCTTCATGAGTTTTGTAAAAGGTTGGCATTTTTCAAAAAGGTTTGCGATAAATCTCCAGATGTATGCGAGACGTCCTTGTAGGCCTCGATGTTCTCTAAGGTTCTTTCGAGGGTCCATGTTAAGGATAGCTTTGGTCTTCTCAGGATCCGCATGGATGCCTTTTGTAGTGATGATGAAGCCCAGAAATTTGTCGCTAGAGACCCCAAGGAAAGATTTAACTGGGTTCATCTTGAGTTGATGTGCCTGCATAAGATCGAAGACCGTCTTCAAATCTTGTAAGTGATCACCTCGTAGTCGGCTTTTGACAGCGATGTCGACATAGCATTCGACTGTCTTGCAGAGGTGTTGGCGGAAGATGGTGTTCATGGCTCGTTGGTATGTAGCACCTACATTTTTCAAGCCAGAGGGCATCACGGTGTAGCAATAAACCCCCTTTGGAGTCTTGAACGACGTGTATTTTTCGTCATCCGGGAACATCTTGATCTAGTTGTAGCCTGAATATCCATCCATAAAGGACATGCGTTCAAAGTCACATGTGTTGTCGATCATTACGTCGGTGATTGGGAGTGGGAACTCATCTTTAGGGCAAGCTGAGTTGAGGTCCCGAAAGTCGATGCAAACTCAGATTTTTCTATTCTTTTTAGTGACAGAAACGATATTCGCTACCCAATCTGGATGTTGTTCTTCATGAATAAACCCGCTGACCAAGAGTTTATCTAGTTCTTTGTTAATGGCGTCCATGATGTTATGACGGAAGCATCGTTGTTGCTGCTTAACAGGCTTAGCATTGGGTAAGATACTAAGCTTGTGCATTATGACTTGTGAGTCTAGACCCGACATATCTTTATAGCTCCAGGCGATGACGTCAATATATTCTTTAACCAGATAAATCAGGGATTCCCAATCCTCCCCTGCCAGGCTTTTGCTGCTAAAGATGGGTTTGGACGAGGATTCACCCCCTAAGTCGATCTGCTTGACTTCATCTTCAGTTGGGGGTTATCGTAGTTCGAAGCGAGATTCCTATTGTGCACCTAAGTGTTGAGCCCAGGGTTCTTCTTCGAAGAATTCTACCTCTTGATCATCATCTTCTTCTTTCAAAGGATGTATGGATGTCATGTTGGCTGAAAACACTTTCCTGAATATTGGGCCGATGTCATGTATGGCCTCTTCTGCTTCTGAACTTTTTGGGGTTGTTGGAGGCATGGTGTAGCCCACTCCCCGTCGAGTGCAGTAGTAATAGTCTTGTGACTTCCCCTTCGGAACTGGGAGTCGTAAAGGGAGATGTCGTCCTCTGCCATAGTTCAGACCTTATCCATTTTTTAAGTCGTAACCCATCTTTTGGATGAGGTACTTCTCTTGATCGGTGTATCGATACACTTGCATTCTGCCGGTATCGGGTTCTGGCTCGATTGGTAGGAGTTCTTGATGGCGCTCGACCTTGTCGAAGATGATAAGTTTCTCGTACGGGTTCCGGGGCGAAACTATATAACAGGCTCTTTGATACAGGATGACTCGATTTACACGATTGACAGTCGTTATTTGTGTTTGCAACGACTGTAAGGCATTATCTAAGATATACATGGCATTCCAATGTGGAAGACTAGAATAATTCAAAGATTGCCTTTTATTGATAAAATACGGGATCTTGTCCTGGAGAATTACATCATCGAGGGATGGGCGTCGACATTAGCCGATATATACTCTTCCAGTTCTTCGTCAGTAAGTACTGGAGCAGCCTTGGGCGGTTCGGAAGAGTTCATCGAGAGCTTGACCCGTACCGGCTCTTGAGTCTGTATTGAAAGAGACGCTGGAGCCTTCCCTTCTAGCTTGACTACAAAGGGGAGCAGACGGTTGGGAAGGTTTCCCTTTAAGCCGCACTTTGAGAGGCGCCTCAGCTGACGCTTCAGAGATTAGTGCTTTTCTGTGCAGCTTAGCCACGAGAGGAGCTGACACTTGGGGAGGTCTCCCCTGAGGCGTAACTTCAAAGGGGCTTCGGTTGTTGCTTCAGCCAAGGAGGCTGGTGCCCTACCGTACAGCTTGACTACGATATGGGCCCATGCTTGGGGAGGTTTTCCCTTGAGTCGCACCTTCAGAGGGGCGCTGGTCATCATTTTTGCTTCAGTGTCAGCTTCAACTTCGACTTCTGCTTTATCGTCGGCATCGTTGGCTTCGTCGTCCAAGTGAATTGATTTGTAAAGATCGGAGTCGGTGAAGAAGGCCTCAATCCCTCTGAAGGGATCGACATCATCAAACTCCTTTCTGACTATGCCATTGGTGGATACATATTTCATCATTGGTGAAGGGTAGATTGCACTACAATGTATTCGTGTATCCATGGGCGCCCCAACAGGATGTTGTGGTTGACGTCTGCATCCTTGACATAGCAAGTCACCTCGGTCTGGAGATCACCGATATGACATTCGAGCCGGATCTTGCCCAGTGGTTCACTCTTGTTAGCATTGAAGCCACTGATTGTAGTGTGGAATGTCGTCAGACGATGCATCGGGATCCCCAATTTCTGGAGCAGAGTTTGGAAGATAATGCTGAGGGACGACCCGGGGTCGATCTGTGTTCAATCCACTTTGATGGTGCCGACGTACCCTGTGTAATATAGCGGTCTGTTGTGTCGGTTGTTCTTGAGCAACATATCTTGTTGAGTGAACTGATGTTGGGGATGATTTCTCCCACATTATGGCAGTACGGACATGTTGTTGGATCGTCTTTAGGCTACTTGACTTGGCTCATAAAGGACTCAGCATGCTTCAGTGCTTCACATAGAGCCTCTCGAATATCTTTGGATAGTCGGAGAAGTTCAAACAGGGACAACCGAGCTGGCGTACTAGCGAGTTGGGCTAATATATCAAAGTTGTGGGGTTTGGTCAACTCCGGAGCATTGTCTTTTCGTAGAGGCCTGTCGAAACGAGCCTTCATATATTTCTGCTTGTCTGCTGCTGGCGATTGGGATGGACCTTCCCCTTGGACAGTGTAGTAGTGACAGGAGACGTCACTTCGACCGGAGCCTCCTCTTGCTGTACGTTCTGTTGCGAATGCGTCTGGATAGAAAGGACCTCCAAAGGGGAGGAGGTGACCATGCGGCAAGACTTAGTCTTCTTGCCTTTAGCTTTGGAGGTAGAATATACCACCGATTGAGTCAGTTCTGGGGCAAGATCTGGATGAACCCATATGATCTCTCCCCGGGATGTCGTAAGTGGTATTAGTCCACTCATATTGTCATGAGTTGGTAGAAGGTTGATTACTTCCATCGTCGTCTTCGGGATGGAGATGATGCCATCTTGAGCTTCAATGGTCGGCAAGGTGCCAAACTGGAGTGATACCATATTGGCCGAGACTGTCTTCTCTTCATAATCGAGCGAGATGACATTCGCATTAATCATGCGATGTATGTAGTTTTTTAAGATGTAGCAGTCTCGAGTCAGATATCCGACGAACCGATGGTATTGACAGTACCTCGGGTTGCCTACCCTGTCGACCTCGTCAAGACGTTTTGGATCAGGCAAGTTGATCTTTTTGCTCTGTTTCAGCATTTCGAAGAGTTAGAGGGTGTCTTCGTCGTTGAAGGAGTAGACCTCCTTCAGTCTTGGTACCGGTGGTAGTTTCTGAGTAGGCCCTTGTATGCTTTTTGAGGCGTTGACAGTCAATGCCTGTTTTCTTTTAGGTTCGCAGCCACTATTGTTGGTCGAGGCATATTTTCCCTTGTCATCGAACACAGGGAAGCTAACCCCCAGAAGTCGTGCGTTGCGTGCCTTTTTTTGGCAGCTTCGGCTCCGATGATCAACGAACTCCAATCGGGAAGCTGGGCTGAGTCGAGCTAGAGTATGATGGCTGGCATCATGTTCATGCCGCATGAGTCGATCAGCATATGTTATGGGATGCCAGTTGATAATCTCAAGCATGCCTAATGGAAGCATTCAATAAAGGCTCGAACAGTTTCTTTCTCCGTCTGGCGCACTTCTATCAGAGATGATATTGTCATGTCCTTTCCTCCGTCGTAGAATCGGTCAAGGAACAGATGTGTTAAGTCGTCGAAGGAGGATATACAGTTTTTAGGGAGACTGTAGTACCAGTCGTAGGCGACACCCTTCAATGCCCCGACGAATAAACTTGTAAGCAGGGCATCTTCCTTCGGGAGATGTCCTGTCACGGAGTGGAAGTAGGTCAGATATCGGCAGGGAGACTCCTTTCCATCGAATGGCGTCAGTGTTTGTGGTTTATATTTGGAAGGATAAACCACTTTGTTCCATTCAGGAGGGTAAGGTTACCGGATCTCGAGCTTCTGGCGTTCCTCCTGTTTGTTCCGTGCTTCGAAGCGATCGCACAAATCCCTTACCATCTCAGCCAACTCGTAGAGCTAGGGGCAGGTGAAGGAGGTAAAGTGTGAAGCTCAGCCCCTTAAGGAGTTGGTCCGAGGAGCGGTGTGATGATTTGTTCTAGAATATACCCGTTGAGGGGGTATACTGGACTCTCCGTTAGCCCCTAGATCGAGGCTAATGGATACAGCGCCCTTGTCAAAGGTTGAGAAGTCAGAGTATTTCGAATCTCAAACATCATTTGGGTCAAAGATTGCATAGTGGAGGAGAGGGTCTTGAGGCTATCTTCCAAGGTGTCCACGAGCCGAACGAGATTTGGAGCTGAAGTGTCGATCTCTTCTTCGTCGCCACCCCCTGCCATATAGACGGGCATGACGTGGGTAGGAGTGGATGGATCGGTTGATGCTTCGCTTTCAGCCTCACTTTCTTGTAGGAATATTGGCCTAAGAGCTTCTTCTTCCAACACTTCGTACTGGCTATCCCCAGCTGCTTCGGTGTCAGTGCTATGGTAGATGCCCTCTTCTTCGAATGAGGGGTTATCGAGGATAGTCGGGGTCAGACTACCCCCAGCTTGTATCATTGTTGGAGCTTTCATCCTCAATCGAGTTCCCTGGAATACCCCGATTGACGGGTTACTGACTGATTCTTCTTCGGTCAGCTTTTTGATGGGCCACTCGAGGTCGAAGAGTTGGTGGAGCTCGCCTTTTTTTCTGATATATGGGAGTTGGAAATGACATGGCACGAGGCGACCAGAGGTTCTATCTCGTTATCGATTGGCACTCTTTTTTCGAGGCGATGTCAGATAGGTGCAGCTGGTTACAGTCATTGGAATACGGACAGCCTTGGTGGTGCAGCCGTTGTTTTATAACAACAGCAATTGATGGTGACCATGGTACAAGGATGCCCAATGAGGGCCGCATCATGCATGGAGGTCGTCTCTCCCGATCCATATTTGTGAGTGATCAGATTACGTAGATCATGATGGAAGAGTTTTACTTTCACACCCTGTTTAGGTGCATGGCAGGGCCAAGCACCGGGGTGATTATGTGAATGTTGTACCCCCTGATCTAGTTCCGGCACATGAGATGCGCCTAGATCATTGGTGGGAGAGCAACATATATTACGGCTTGAACCCACTTCATGTGCACAGCCCAAGTGGGCACATGGGTTCAAAGTCGCAGAATTTTTCCACACCCAACTTGGTTCCATACGCAGAAGATGAGCCCAAGTGGGAAGGGGACTTCGAGAGTCGACTCGTGGCTGGTGTCAAGGCACCCGAGTCAACTCTGTACAACTTACCATCAGCTATGTGCATGAGTTTCAGCGTACATTTCTGGTTTGCTGCTGGCATAGCACGTTTGGGGCGCATGGCACGTACTTCCTTACACTTCTTCATACTAGCCCGTAAAGGCATATAGTACTCAGAATCCAAATTTTCCTTGCCATGACAATGAGTGATTCTGTCGAAGACAGAAGTTCTCCTACATGCCAGAGCTCATACGCGGGAGATTGGATGCTCCCATGTTTCATCGGCACATCTTCTTCGACTAGAAAGAAGAAGGTTGGGAGCTGCCGTCGACGCTGCGCTTCCCTGGCAGATGCGCTACACCAGTGGCCGCATCTTGTTTGCTAAGAATGTCAACAGGAAGAGAGTTCTGCGGTAGCACATCTTTTTCAGCGGTGGCATTCGGCGCATCATCTTTGCGCACCCAGACTTGGCAGGTCTTCTTCGACTTTAGCAGCTGCTTCAAAGGACTCATACTACCTTCAGAGATGAATTCCTCATACACCTGTTGATTGAGGTACACCACGAGTGTCTTGTAGGAGGAGTCGAGCTTGTTGTCGTCAGATTGTGACACAACCTTCTCGTTAGATGAGAAAGTAGTCTCCAGTAGAGTCGCCAGCTTGTTTGCCATTAAAACAAGAAGAACAAACTTTTTTGTATTAAACTTTTGTATCGAGTTACAAATAGAATAGAGTACAATATAGGACTTAGATATAGTCCTAGGAGTACACTTATGATTTTATCAGGGAATCGTGGCAATTGAGTGAGTGGTAATACGTTGACTTGTTGATGATCTGACGACGATCTCGAACTCTCTGAAGGTCTGGATTGCTTTAGAACGGGCAGTGACTTGAAGAGGATTGAGACTCTTGCAAGTGCTCTAGATGTTGATGCGGTTGAAGTATTCCGGAAGTGGGGAATGAACCGTGGAGAGGTTGAATGAAGAAATGATCCTTCTATTTATAGGCAGCAGAATGATCTGCTTATGCGTGCATATGTGTTATGCGCCTGGAGAGCTTGTATGTAGGGATGCCACGTGGCTGATGCTGTTGGGCGCATAGATGATGCGCCCCAAAGTTGGAGCTGAATCTGTTTGAGCTGCACGGTTGGCCTGCGGAGGAGCTGACGCGTGGTAGTTGGAGATTTGACTGTTGCTGAGATCTTTGGTGGTTAGCACCCATTCATAGGCAGAACTGAGTCAAAATGACACGTGGCATGTGTCTATGGCTCAAAGATCTCGAATTTGGTGGAGAGTGATCTGTCAGAATGCGTCTAGGATCAGTCGACCACGTGGCAGGGCACAGCTGTAACCGACAGAACAAGTAATAATGAAGCTGACGTCGGCAACTCTTCATTTTTTGTGAAAGCTGTCAACTGTTCAGTCTTCGGGAAGCGTGATGCCAACTTTGTCACATAGCATTAAATTCTTAAAGGGTGACGAGCATGAGTGGGTGCATCTCTGTGCATCACTGGGCGCATCTGTCTGTACATCACTGGACGTATCGGTATGGGCGCATGATGCTGAGGAGCGTATCTTCTACGTGACGTATACTCATTGGTCCGTCTTTGTCGGCTTTTCCGAGGCATTAATGACTTCTTTGATGTTGAATTTGAAGGGGCAGATTCATCACCAAAATACAAGTTTATTGTACTGACTTCAGGAAAGTTACCACTTGGCGCATGGGTTTGATTTGCCATGGCCTATAAATAGCAGCATAAAAAAAAGTTTGTTTATCGTTTCACTTTCCTTCCCGAATGGAGATGAACTCGACCGGTCCTCCTCCTTGGCGAGATGATGCACTGTGGGTTGCAGTTCTTCTCATTCGAAGAAGCTTTGACGACGAACTCCTTTAGAAGACAGAGATGCATCGAGTTGGCTATTTATGTTCGTGCACTTCATCGACTGTGTGCCATGATGTTGATTACTAGGTTTGGGTTTTGCCGTGCTCCAGTTTGCGTTATGCTGGAAGCGCTGCAGAAAAGGTGCGTATTACATCCAAAGATCAGGGTTGTAGCAGACTGCCCCGTTCTGCTCTATAACTGCTTCATTAGCCGAAGCACTCGTATGTTGACAAGGAAGTGATTCGCTTTGATGGGACGGGATGATGCGTCTAGCTGAGTCGTCAGAGTGATGCACCTAGCTGAGACATTTTGAGTGATGCGCCTAGCCAAGATATCTGAGTGATGCGCCTAACTGAAGTTTTTTTTAGGCTTTCTCCTTTGTAGTAGAGTTTTCATTTGTAACAAAGAGTTTGGACATGTAATAGACTCTCATATGCAATACAAGTCTGATTTTTATATCTCTCTTTCCTTTGTTGCGTCGAGTATTTTATTTTGAGTTCCTCTGCACATAACATTCTGTGGCGCATGACGCTTTAGAGCGCATGCCATTTTGGAGCGCATAAGGGTTTTGGCCCTTGATGCGCCCATAATTTTCATGCTTCTATACCTGCAAGTAGACCTCGTAGACATTGTTTATTTTCATGCAAGTAGACGTCGTAGACCTCACGGTGTAGTGTCCTAGACTGATCATACATTGAAAGGAGTACTTCGACACACTTAGGTTAGCTCTGTTCCTCGTTTCACCCTTTTATATGTTTCATACATTTTCATGTCTCTAATTCATTGTATTACCATGTTATAGTAGTTTCTCTCATCAAGTATTTTATGGCTAACCTCTATTTTATAGTCGTTATCATATATTGGAACTGCACTCAATGAATTGTACTTGTTCCATCCTGACTGGGTAAACATTTTAGGTGATTGTGATGAGATTGTGTGTCCTGACCAGTATGGTTCGTATATGGGAGATACAACTGAGACAGACTTTGCCTATCAGGAGGAGTTCACAGCATCTGACCATGCTGCGTTTGCTTAGATATCTTTAGTTAGCATTGAGACATGTAGTGGATATTGACATTTGATGTTGAGATATGTAGTTTGGGATTTCCTTTATTCTTTGGATTTCATATAGTTCATTCTGAGACTTTATATATATTTTTTCTCTATTTCCATTTAGAGCTGAGTTGTGGTATTATGTTGTTGTTCCCAAGTGGAGTCTATTTATACTGCGTGGTTGTTCATCATTGATTACAGCGTTCTACCACCGATACTGCGGTGTAGGCTGGACGTGCGCACGATTCATACCTAAATACTGGGTACGGGTCGTGACACTAAGACACTACTACAACAAAATTACCTTTTTATGACAGCTAAAAAGTGTTATAGACAGCTTTTTATAACGCTCTTTTGTAAGCGTTCAAGTGTTATAAATATCAGTGTTATAAATGTTTTTAAAAGCGTTATAAATGTTATATACATATACAACACTTTTTACTCAAAACCTTATAAATGGAATACATATATATAACATTTATTTTCCAAAGTATTATAAATATGATGCACATATATAACACTTATTTTTTAAGCATTATAAATGGGATGGACATATATAACACTTATTTTTAAAACGTTATAAAAAATAATATTGCTCGATCAATAATCAAACACTTTCCAATGCTACTCGATTTCTACTCAATTTTAAAAAAAATTAATCCATCCCAAATACAACAAATATATATTCAAGATATCAATTTAAGAAACTATTAAATCATTCATTTCGAGTTAAACATATCAGTCAATCCATATACATACAATCCAATACTAAAATACATACCGCCAACATCTTACATTTTTCGAATTAAATATCATTCAATCCATATATGTACAAGCTTGCTCCTCCTCCATTTCTTTGAAACAATAACTCTATCTTGACATTCATGATACGCACCACTGCTTCTATTATTGAGTTGTAGGGAGAGGAAGAGTGTCTTGTTGTGAAATGTGGCTAAATGGACACTATTTCCGCATCACATTGTTGAATTCAATGACACGGGACTTGCCACCGAGTTTAAGTGATACGTGCTTCGAATGACTCTTTGCAGTTGCTTGCATCACCATCCATCTTACTTCAGTTGAACCAGTAAAACTAACCTGAAACCAGTAAAACCTATTATTTATATTAAATCAAAAACTGTTTAATAGATACAGTCGTTTAAAATACTACATTAAACAAATAAAATTATATGATAGAAAAAAGTAAAATGAAGAAACTAAAATTAATTGCATAGGTAGAGATTCAATACCTGGGAGAGGATAACATATAGATGCATCATAATCTTTTGGATGCACAAAGTTACTTATTTTCTGAAAAAAGAATTAATTGCATAAGCATCTTGGCCAAATAATAAGTGTAAGTGTACTTCCTAAATCAATGACTGCAAAAACCAATCGAGTTTGGAGTAGAAATCTAGTGAGAACAAACATGGACACGCAAAAGCTGCAACAACAGAGCACTTGAGATTCTCTGCTATGCTGGCATATAGGAAGCTCAAATCCACTTGAAGTTCATCAAACTATAGTCTTATACATGTCTTACAACTTCACCAACTACAAGTTGTGCACATCTATTCTGGCTTTAGCAAAATACAGGTCTCACTGCACTAGTACATGATGCAATAATAAGTGCATGTGTACTTCCTAAAGTGCTCTCAAATGAAACAAATATTTTGTAGTGTACACTTTAAAATTCTTAAATATTATCGTTATATAATTACACTTTAAAATCAAACATCAGAAGAATGTTGGTTCACAAAATAATATTTTTTTGTGCTTTCTAATGTATGCAATATATTTAATTAAGATACCTGTTGTTAGCCCAATGATTACATCGTGTTTTTGAATATGGCTAATCAATTAAGTTTAACATAATGATGTCACTAATATTCATATACTCACTATCATGTTGCTACTTAAACTTAGCATTGTCCTAGTTGTCTTATATCATATTGCCATGCTTGTATCGTACTGCAACATATTTTGCTGGCCTAACATATATTTGTAGACATGCAGTAAGCATGATCAAACCAGGACATAGGCAATGAAGAATTAATGATGGACCAATGACGGCATCATACAAAAAGATTTCTCTGAACCGCCTAGCTACTACCTATCCGGGGCTTCGCATCGGGGGTTCCACTGCCCGGTCAGCGGACAGGGGTCGAGGGGGCAGCGCCAAATATCAAGAAAAAAGACGTCTTCAGGTCTGCTCAAATATCAGAAGAAAGGCGGCATCAAAGGGCTCTTTGTTTTCCTATTTGTTCCAAGTCTGTAATCTTCAATTTATTGAGTCTAGGAGAATGTGTACGTTGAGTCGCACTGTGTCAGCTCAACCCCTAGACATATCCCTCCAAGCTCTACCATACAAATATACCAGTTCCTGAACCAAGCCCAAGCTCCACCAAGCCAAACAATGCCCAAAGGCCATTCTGCCACCTACGAGGCAGAGTTCGGGCCGAACTCTACCCTACATAGAGTTCGGGCCGAACTCTGTCTCCTGATTTTCAGCACCCTAATTTTTAGGGCCTGCTTGGTACAAGCTGTCCAACGTTCAAAAATTTGAATTCTTGGGACAGAATTTGGGCCGAACTCTGTCTTCCCAGAGTAGTATAAATAAGGCTTGATTTCTCTTATTTCATATCATCTTTCTATCTCTCACTCTCAATCATCTAGGCCTTATACTACCTAAGCCTTACTCTTCCAATCTACTAGCCACAAAACTTCCTAAGCCCCAAGGTGCTCAAGTGTGATTCGGCTAGAAGTTTTTGTGCAAGAGTTGAAAAGAAAAGTCACTTGGGCAATTCTAAGTTTCGCCACCTGCGAATCTATATAAAGTTTGTGTGCTCTTCTGAGTAAAGGCATGTGGTTGTACACTATTTCATAAATAAGTGGATTTTAATCCTGAGCTAGAGTTCTCAGGCCTGGACTAGTCCTCCACGAGGGAAACCAGGTTAAAACTGTTGTGTCTGCGAATGCTCTTCTGATCTTTATTTACTTCCGTATTTCTCACTGATTTATTTACTATCTTGATAGTTGTTTTGTGGAGGTGATATAGAGTTAATTTTTATTTGGTGATTATCGACACAAACTCTATTCACCCCCCTCTAGAGTTGCCTACACGTTATTTCACCTGTTTGGTTTGAATCTTCACTGAAATAGTTATTGGTGATAAAGCAAGTTGTCGAACCTTCAGAGCCAAAGTACTTACCTATATAGATCAGTAACAAAGACAAAATGTTAGACTTTTCTCTTCCTATGAGACCTACCTCTTCCACACTCAGTAGGAAATTTATAAAAACAATGCACTAGATGCAACATCAGTAGAGTTGAAATTTGTAAGTAGAAGTGGAAGATGTAATTAGGTGAGAACTTGTTCCTCGTCCATGACAAGAAGATCAAGATTGTTATAGACCTAATTTTAAAGAATAAATTTTAAAAATAATGACATGAGGATCATGCTAATACTGTAATATAGTATCCAAAGACAATCTAAGATGTGTACAACCTTACCCTAATGAAAAGAAGAAAAAAAAATTGACGGCCTCTTCAATAATTTACAATTCTTTTTCTCATTAGGATCAATTTCCTAAAGGGTGAAGGGCCTGATCGTCAAGAATGCACATCAGATCCTCTTTAACATATCTAAAGTCTGATATAATAAGAATATCGAATATCCATGTCAAGGCTCCACGAGACAGCAAAAACACAAATGGCATTCACATCAGCGAATCCACTGATGCCGCAAAACATGCATAATTGTCACATCGGAACAGGTCGGGTATATATATACTTTTAGGGGGATCTATCTGATCTCCTTTTTTTCATGCAAGCTAATAGCCAAGACTTTTTGGGTGATCTATCCTATCTCCTTTTTTTCATTATCTTATACACTTACTTTTCTGAAATTTTAGCCCTCTAAAGTTCTTTCTTTGTTTCAACAAGCTTCCGTTCTCGCTTTAAGTTGGAAAGCCTTTTTCTTGAGTGACAACCTGAGATTTATCGACCCACCAGTTTTTCTATTGGACGAGGAACTCTACAAGATTTTTCCAAGAAGATTAGGCAATTCACCATCTACACTAAGTTGATCATATACAAAAACAGAGAACCGTTCATGAACAACTCATGAATATATGAAATATGACTTGTCAAAACTTAAACAAAATCCGAAGCTAAGCACATGGGACAAACAGTATATTAGAAGTTTGATTGGTGAACACTCCAAATTTGGTGCCAAATAAGATTCAAAATTCCAACGAGAAAATTAAGAGCAGATCGATGTACTTTATATGAGTTTGATTTCTTGGCAAGTTTAAATAAATTTAACCCTAACGCAATGCTTTTGTAAAGGGGATGTAGAGTCACAGCTTCTAGATAGGTCCAGTACCTGTCAACCACATTTTTCAATATAATTACAAGTGTAGCATTGAGAACGTATGATAGATGACTGATATCAGGCTGACATCCAGTTTTAGGAATATCTAGCATAAGCAGAGCTAAAAAAATTAGTTTGAGGGTTATCTTGCATAAGTAGAGTAAAAAAAAATAGTTTGAGGGTATTTAAGATATAGGAGAATGTACCAAATGATGCGTATATATGAAATGGGACAAAAAAATACATAGCTTTGTAATACCTGAACTAAGGCATCAGGTCGTGATTCGAAAACAATCAGGAGCATAGAGAAAATACACTTCCAGTCCTGTAAAGAGTAAGGTAAAATGAACCACATCTTATCAAATAGTACGACTAAAGCATGAGTTATTGAGGAATATACTATATGGCCTTTTTTTAACTATCATGGCCTTTATATCATCCCAAACATCATCAATTACGTACGCACTCAAGATTAGATCATCAAGAAATTCCCATAGTATTTGCACCTGGAAATATTTGGCTCAATAACCGATGCATGTAATGAATAGAAGGATAAATTATTTCAATTAGAGATTTAGTTCTAAAAGAGAATACCTTTTGAACCTGATTGAGAGCTTTTAATGTTTTATGCAATTAAGTGATCATATACTAGTTCATCAATTGCATGACGAATCATGGGTGGTTCGTCAAGAAGTAAATCATATAATGGACCTAATACATCATCTGTTAGAAGATGATGCCTACAAAATAGAAAAGGAGAAACTTTGTTTATAGTATAGAAAGTTACCATTAACACTACAAAATTAACTGAGATTAAGAGGAATACCTCAACAGTTGTTTTAATAGTCCTATGACTGAAACAACCACCAAAACATTGATATCATCAGCCCTTTAAATAAGGTTTTTTTCTTGTAGTTCTAAATGGACAAACAACTGCTGAGGTTGTAAATGGACAAACAAGACCCTATAAACAAATACATAGTTCTAAACCCAACCCCAACATGTTCCTTCTCATATCCTCAAGCAGCATGCTCTTCAAGAAGTGACTGATCAAAATGCCAAACCCTTGCAGAAAATACCATGAAACATATTTGACACCATGTCAAGGACGATAAAACTAAGATTATGGGCAATAGGCTAGTGGAGTCTTTGTATATGTTCGTACCATGTCCCTTGCTGACCCTTCTCAATTGAGCTACGTATTAAAAAAATCTTCTTTATAGTTTCAACCTGGTTTGAAAAGTAATACACATATTAACTATGCTATTATAACTTCAATATAGTGTTGTAATCGGAAGACATGACCAGAAGGAACAACTAATATAATAATAATAAGGGGCCAATTACAAAGGTGTATACTTAAAGCCAATCATGTTTTTAAGAACTATTCTCCAAAGACACAAACAAGGTGTGTGACTATGTTTTTGCAGAAAAATAAACTTAAATCACAGTTATCTTTGCGAACACTATTTGTTTTAAAGAGTTGCAAATACTATTTGGCAAGCGACAACACATTTTAGAGAAGAACGTACAATATAAAATTTGTCTAAGCTTTCTGGTCTAAAATAATCAAGAGACACATATAATTATTCTTATCCTACCTAATCATTGACAACCGAAGATTTTATATTGGCAAACTTTATTGAAGCTAAAAAAATACTGTTAGATTTAGAAGTGTTGCATAACTTACGATGCAGCATAGAAATGCAGTATAATTTTAGATATCGTTCTACTCTCGGGCTTTCCTCCTATAATGCCATAATTGTTAAATATAAACAAGGTAGCATTTGCAAAATTTCTGTAAAATAGAAAGTGGCTTACTATCAGACGTCTCCAAGACAAAATTTGAGATCTTGTGCTTCTGAAAGCAAGCAATAAGACGGGAAAATCAACATACTTTTTGTTTTACTAGAATAACTATATTTATTGGCTGGAAAATACAAGACTTGATGTTTGTCATAGACAAGAATAAACAATAATAATACATGAACAAAGCATTTACAGGATATACATCAATTAACTCATCACCTGTAGGTGGCTTTTGACATGAGAAATAGTCAACCCAGGCAAAGACATTGGTAGGGCTAAATTCATAACGATGCAAAAGACGGTGTATGGGTTTATTACATCATAATAATTCCAATCTCTGCTGAGCTTTTCCAAAAGAACCATATAAGGGGGAACCTTAACAACAAAAGATCATGGGGTTGGTAATTCTATTTGGATAACATTTTCTACAATTCATAATTTATGCCTTTTAGGTACAGTAGGATTTAACAATACTTAGCTCAGTCATAAAGCAGAGTAATCGAAATAAGAAGAAAATTTATCTCAGGAGAAAACCTAAATACACATATGACCAATGAACGAAAACGTGAATGGTTCGGACAAAGCCATAGCTCTTTCTTTTTTTCTTTTTTGAATGCAACCTTGTTAGGTTGGCTTGCTACAGCTTATTTAAGTTGTTTCTGCTGCTTTTTCTGAGTAGTAGTTTATTTCTTTCGCAAGAGTTGTTTGGTAAGAGCCGGTTGCTTATTTTTTGAGAAGACTTTGCCTATTTGGGGTTGCTTCAGAGAACAGGGAAGGGTGCTTTTGTAAGCAGCTTATGATAAATTTTAGCAAATACCAAACCCAACCTAACCTTATTCTTATTTCATGGAGAGATTGTTTATATGGCACAAACTCAAGTCCTTTAGAATGCAAGCACCAGACCTTTTTAATCCATGACACCCTCGTAAATGAAACATGAGCGCAACCTTTGCAAATGAATTGTAAAAATGTAATATGTTATGACAAATACAGAACACTTTTTCAGACAATCAATATGTGTATGTGACACAAAAGTGGTTACCTTGTAGGAAAAATGTCTCCCATCAAAGCTCACTTTATGGTTGTTCTTCAAACTGTCAAAAATAGTCGTGTTACCATTTATGTCAATGTAACTTGCTTCATTTATCAGCTCTGGTGTGAGGGCTTGCTTTGTCTACAAAAGAGTATAAGGGTTCAGAAGTCAGTAGAGACTCTTAAACAATACAGCAACAGAATTCTCTTATTTGAAAATTAGGTATCAACCCTTGAGTGCTGAAAGCGGACTCAAATACAAGTCCGATTGAAGGAAAATCACTCTGATGGCACTATGAAAGATTAAAAAAAACAAGAAATAAGCTCCAATGCGAGTAAAACAGACTAGCTTTAACAGAAGCTTGCCACAACTATAATCTATCATAGTTATTGTCGAGTTTGGACATGGACACACTACAATATTTTAAACTACCTTCTCTCTTCCAGCCAACCATATGGGAAAACACTAATAATGAGAGGAACAATAAGCATCCAGCCAAACTCTGCTCATTGTTTAGTTGTTAATATGGCCTATCCATGTTCATCAAAATCCAAATACTTACCAAGGCTGATCGTCACTAAAGCATTTGATGTGGCGCATCCTCATTCATCAAACCTTGATCTCTTACCAATCTTTGTGCATTCCTTATAAAAAAAATACCTCTATCGTAGGGTAAAATCAGGAGAGCGCCCATGTCTCTTCTTCACTGTTTCGATTTTCCTAGCTTCATGCTTCATCTGTTAGCCAATAAAGTTTGTACACATATTTTCATGCCCTTCCAGTGAAGTGGCCTACAAATATAGAGAAATTAAAACATATGTTCTTCCACCTAACTAAATTCTATAAACCACATGAGAAGATAAACTTCTATACGAGCCATTACAAACCACCTAACTGGTCAATGTAGCTACTTGATCAGTGTATTTGAAAACGTTGTATGCTGCAGTAGTATCTTTTTAGCAGAATTGTGAACTAGTATTGCTAATCATAAATAGAGATATATTTTGAATCGAACAATAAAGAGAACTTGACCTTATTCTAAATTGAACAAAATTCATAGAGAAATATTATTGATACTAAAAGAAACATATGGTTAAGTGTTGATGGCATGTAAGACCAAGAGCAAAAAAAACTATTATGTCAGAACTTGTACCAACATCTCCTTGTTTGGCAGCAAAGTGCAGATAGCGAAACTATTTCTTTACCATTGTAATACTTGATCAATCTCACTTATCAACATATCTATACTTCGCAACAACGAACAACAGCGTCTCCCTGCATAATTCTACTTGAAGCCATCTGTGAGAAAGAAAGACCAAACTGTACAATACATTTTCGAAAAACCTTCGTGACTATATAGCTGCAGAAGAAAATGGATCTACAAACCTTGAGATGATATTTTGTTCTAGCATTTTGTCGAACAGGATGCCGGCACTAGTCAAGACAACATATTTCTTTACGTAGACGTTGTCGTCGGAGATGGACTTGAGGACGTAGGTATGGATGCGGACACAGAGGCAGGCGCATGCCTAGAGGAGGAAAGGGAAGGTGAAGTTGTTGGAAGAGAGGCCGAAGCAACGCATGAAGAAGAAGGAAGCGAAGGAAGAGGGAAAGTGGGAGAAGAATTTTAAATTGTCAATAAGCTTTTTGTTAGTTTCAACTTGGCCTATATTTCTTGGCTAATTATAAGGACACAGCTTTTTTTGATCGGGGCTGTCCAAGTGATAGTTTTCCATTATTTACAAGTTTGCCACTGAAAAAATTACTCAGGGCTATCCAAGTGGTAGGTATAAAAGATAATGAGGACTGCCAGGAATTGTGGCAGTCCTAAAAGTAATGAGGACTGCCACAATTCCTGGCAGTCCTAGAAGTAATGAGGACTGCTAGGAATTGTGGCAGTCCTGAAAGGGACATGCTCTATAACATGACTGCCACAATTTCTGGCAGTCCTAAACATATTGAGGACTGCCACAATTTCTGGCAGTCCTAAAGTCGACATTTCCGAATAAAAAAAACATGTTAGGGTTTATTTCAATCTTGATAATAGAGTGAAATATGCATTTTATGATTTATTTCTATGCATTCTTTGTGAGGAAAGAAGTATTTAACCTTTATTTTCATACATTTTAGGGTTTATTTAATTTTTTGGGCGCCATCAAAATTAGGAAAGAGAAGGAAACTAGGGTTTTGATGGAGATGGTGATGATGGAAATGGTTGAGAAGAAGAAGAAGATGATGATGATGAGAAAAAAACTAGGGTTTTGATGAAGATGTGAGAATGGAAATGGTGGAAAAGAAGAAGATGGATAGAAGAAGAAGAAGAAAGCTAGGGTTTGTGAAGAGAGAGAGTGAAAATTTGAAATGAGAGTGATTTTTCGGGTTTGGAGGGGGGCTGTGGGGTTTGGACAGCCCCTGAATGAAAAATTTGGATAGCCCGAGTAAAATTTCCTCAAAACCTGGCTAGCCCTAATCCTGGCTAGCCCCGATCAAAAAAACCTGTGCCCTTATAATTAGCCTATTTCTTTGTAAAAATGTCTTTTAACATCTTTTGGTCACTAGGTTAATTTATTTCTGGCGAATGCTTTTTTGGTAAGCGGAATTTTTTTTTACCAAAACATGTTGTGACTAAATAAATTATCGCCTACAAAATATTCATCATCGTCTAAAATTTGGTAAAAAATTTAGTGCTTCCGCACTACCTTAGACGAGAAATATTTTATGTGATGGTCTATGCAGGTCAGTTTACCGTTTCGGTAACGTTATTGTACCGAACGGGCATGCATATAGGATTAAAGTCTCGGATCTCATCCACATACTTGTCCTCCTTTCTTGACTCCAAATTTTGAACTCTCATTCGCCTTCCTTGATTTGTATCCTTCTTGAACTCTTTCTGCCATAATTCTTATCTTTCCTTTCGTGCTTGATAAAGGTTAGGAAGATGACTCATACTAGGTATACGTGTTATAATGCTCAATCACCCCACTAGTTGAACTCTTATAAGTTGAGTAGTATGCCTCATAACCTATCACTCTATTTGTCCTTGCAAACCATTAAAGAGGATATTAAGAAAATTACCTAGACTATAGTGCTTAAAGATCCATGCCCCATTAATTCAACCATGGCATGAGAAAAGAAGACAGTAGGACAACGATAGAGATAAGAACACCAAACGAGTCATAGATTTTAATGAACTTAAACTACTTGTGCTTTCTTTCAAATCATAATCTCATGTACTTATAATTTTGGATTATCTTGATTGATGCTGCTATTATAGCCAAGTTTTGCAAGCTTATTCTTTATCAAGCTTGTTCAGGACATATGTTTATTGGGGACGCCGACTAACATGTTGTCTAATTAGAATCGGTGTATTTTGGTCTGATCAACTTTAGTACACTTGGTTCGCTCTTCATATGATTATCCTACGTGGATTGAAATATGGATGTCTCTAGGATCTCGTCCACAACTGTCTTGATAAACTCTCTTTGAATTATTCAAATCGCCTTTGGAACTCCGTATTCGCATTCATTCCCCTCTCCCTTGAACTCCTTATTATTTTCGCTTTTACTGATTTCGAAAAAAATGCTTGTATTTGAGAGAAGATAGACAAAAAATGCCCCCCTTAGTTCGCCATAGCACCTATGGACATGAAAGCTATATATACACAATCGTTTTCCATCTATTCAAAATTTGAGAACAAACTTCAAACTTGATTCATATCTACCATATCATATTTTCTATTACCACGTGTATTATTCATTTATATTCAAAAAGTCAAGGTACGATATCACAACTTGAGTTATCCTAACTTCATTAACCATAGAACCGTGTCTTAGTTTAAATTTCGAGAAAGAAATTTGGGAAATGTATAAGTTGTAAGCCCCTATAAAGTTTAGGATTTACTAAGATTATCGATTGATTAGGATAAGTTGATTCTCACTAGGAAGATAAATCAGTGACTCAGGAACACCCACTTTCTATTTAGCTCATTTGATGTCCTCTACCATGACATTGATATTCGGAGCACAATACTAGCCGTTACCTTCCAACAAATTTTATATGTAAGACTTAGACGACTCCACCTTCAATTAGGCATATCATGTCCCACTCAAACATGTCCCAGGCACTACAAGAAAAATAAGTTTTTATGGCACGCAATGTGCGTCGTAAATCACTTTAGACGGCGTACATCCGCGCGACGTATCAAGTCATGCCGTAAAAAGTTGGTAGCTTTTATGACATTGATTGTGTGTCGTCTTTGATCAACTTGTGTGCCGTATAAAAGCATTCATGGCATACATTGCGTGTCGTGAAAATAAAATTATGGCATGTATTACTGTGCCGTTAATGCACGAAAACGACATTCAGTTGCACGTCCTTAATGCACATTGACAACATTCTTTAGAACGTCGTTAATACTTAATCGCGACATTTTGCTGCATGCCCTTAATAACATTTTACAACATTCTTTTGGCGCTCGTTATTTGTCAATTATGACATTTATTTTATGTCGTGAAAAGTATCCAATACACATCAATTAGGACATTTTATGCACGCCTTAAATTCTCGCCAATTTTTTTTAAAAAAAAATCTCATTTTTGTATAATCAGTTTTATATTTAATTCAACCACAGGACATATATTATACTGAACAATTATGAAATGTAATAACTTATAAATAATACCAAATCCAAAATTCAAACTAGTGCACACAATAATTGTGACAAGTACTGACCCATTTGGAATTCTTAATAATGCTAAAATTAATAAGAGTCCCAAATTACAACCTAAAATATCACAAAAATGATATTGTATACTTAAGCAAGGCCAACACAAAATATGTTCATTCTTTAATTTCCTCCAAACAAAGAATAAAATAAGGAATCAACATCCTCATCCTAAAGACAAGCAACTAAATAAAGAGTCCAGTCCACAAAGGGAAAAATAAAGTGAAAAATAAGGAGTCCAGTAGAATGTCAAAAGCACACTACAAGAAAAAAGATTTTTTTACGATCATGGTAAAGTAATCGCCAATGCTTCAAAAGTGACTCCACATCCTCATCCTCATCCTCCAAACGAACAGCAAAATAAGTTGTCATCTCTTGCATAACCTATTACATACAATAACAAACCACATCAATATTAAGTTCCAAATGGATGGAATAAGAAAAGTAAAAAAAACTAGCAAATAGAAAATGAAATATGATGCTATATGCAAGATGTATTACTAGTCAAATGTATAAATACCAAGTTTATTATCACAAGAAGTACTCCAGTACATGCACCTTTCCTAGCAATATGTGCATTAAGAAACTGAAACCTCTTACTGCATTTTTATCAAAGAGCACTAGTGTAACGCCTACTTGTAGAGACCTAGAAACCTCTTCAATAAAATTTTACATGGATCCAAGGTCCACCCAAAGAATAAAGGAAAGCGCCAAATTGTATCATAGGCTATAGCATATTTTGAATTTCACACAACTCTCCCATCTCCTGCAATTGCTTAGCTCACATCTTAAGGATACTTTTAAGACAGCAAAAGCCATATTTATGGATGCATATTCCTTTCAACTGAAAATAAAGGGCTTCAAAAGGTGCTGCAAGCTTACACTTATATGCGACATAAATATCATCTAAGCTCATGTTAGCTTTAATATGGAGAAATATCAGTCATATTAATAAAGAAGAAGAAGAAAAAGAGACTGACTTATTGAATCATTAGGTTGCCTATCCATTAGTTACATTATATAGTTACGTATCACATTATGTGGATCTCTATCTATATTTTGAATTACATATTTTATGGTGCACGACATACGGATAATGTGAAGGTATATAGAGCACAAACCCATTACATGACAAGAGTTTCTATACACACAGAATTGCAACAAGACAAAATCTCAAATGATCAGCAAATATCTACCAGGAATTACATTACAAACCAAACTTTTTCTACCAGATTTTCAATCAAGTATAAGCTAACAACTTTGCTCAAAACTTGTAACACCCAGTTTTCTAAAATGAGGATAATTTTGAAATTTTGTATTTTAATTTTTTTAATCATGATATTTAATTAATAATATGATTTTTGGTAATTTTTAATCAATTTTAAACTATTTAAATCATGACTTATGATTTTGGTGTTTGACTAGTGTAACCTTGGAGACTGTTGACCTAGAGCCTAGCCATGTGATTAGGATGTTTGATTAGTACATTTTAGCCTAGAGGATATTTTGCTCATTTTAGGATTTATTAGAATATTTGGGAATTTTTAGAATTTATTTTGGAATTGTTTGAATGAGGGTTGACTAGGTTGACTTTGACTAGCTTTGACTTTGTGACCTGACCCTAGTTGAGTTGGACTTGGCTAGTTATGAGACCATAGGTTGAGTTAAGTTAACCATACTCTAGTTAGTGAAATCAATTAGGAATATTGAGATTTGAATAGAAAGATTTTGACCACAAGTCATGACTTGTGATTTTTAAGTCATTTGTTTTATGACTAAGCCCAAAGCCCATTAGCCAAGAGCCCAACCCTAACCCTAACATTTTGTCCATCCACTTAACCCATCCTTGGGATTCCCCCCTTATAAATATTCTCTTAGAATTAGGGCTAGCCTCTAAGGAAGAACAAGCTTTAGAAAGAGGTAATGTCCCAACTTCAAAAATCTCTAGAAAATCCATTTTAGCTCCTTTTTTCCCCAAACAAATTGCAATAGGTTTTAATTTTAGTATTCTTGCTGTTGTTATATTTTATTCTCAGATTCAAATCAATTTGGAGGAGTTTGACTCTCAAGAGGAACTTCTCTCTTTAGAGCTTTTTGGGGATTTTGATATATAGAGGTAACTTCCTATTTTCACCATGAAATTCTAGTTTTATTGCATTTCTAGGGAACCCTAGGCCTAACCTAACTGTAGAAATAGGAAACCCTAAAATTTGGGTCCATTTCGTGTCCTATTTGGACACGTATCAGTGTCCCTATGCTAGTGTTTGTGTAAATGCCACAAAGGAACTTTTTGGGTTATTTTCGAAATCTATTTGAATGGAAATTACTATTTTGTTTTCGCTTACATGTTTCTTATGGACTGAGGTGATTATGGTGTGGTGTCGTGTCTGTTTGGACACGGGGACACGTTCGCGCGCGCTCGGGACTGCCTGCCCTGCTGTTCGGGGGTTGTACCGGACACGACACGCGGCCACTTGACACGAGGTTCGACACACTTCATGGGGCACCCACTAACACGCCACGTGTCAAGTTTTAGGGGCCCACATGGCGTGTCGAGGGAGTTATTCACGTTGCACTGGTCGGGGCTGTCAGTTCTAGTCAGATTTTCTTGACACTGATACGGCTTTCGTATCACTCACAGACACGTCTAGGACACAGTACAGGTCGACCTAGTCCTAACCCTAGTGTAGGCGTACACGTGTGCACGAGCATGTGGCCTAGTTCATGCTGTATCGTGTGCACGACATGCATGCACACGTGCACGATGATTGTGCACTGCTGTGTCCAGTTTTTACTGTTTTTGGTTTTAAAGTGATTGGACACGTTTGTGTCCACTTTTGTG
The DNA here is from genome assembly GCA_029216955.1 of Iris pallida. Classification (NCBI taxonomy): domain Eukaryota; kingdom Viridiplantae; phylum Streptophyta; class Magnoliopsida; order Asparagales; family Iridaceae; genus Iris; species Iris pallida. Next base: position 14,971,693 of record JANAVB010037819.1, read on the forward strand.
GACACAAACACATCATGTAACACGTGTGCAATGTGTTCTCACATTACCAACCCCTGTTTTAGTATTTTAATCTAATTTTCATTGTTCATTTCTCTTTTTCCCTAAATTCCTGATATCTACATAACTGTCCTTAAACTGTTCTGTCCAGTTTTCATAATTCGATTTTGGCAGCCTTTTTAACCTAAATTACACTGTTATTTGCATGATATTAAACCTCTATCGTGTTCACCTAGTTGATTTCTAAATGTAAGTTGAAATTGGGGTCAATTTGATATGGTTTGGATCCAGAAATCTGGGATTTCATTTAGGGACTACTTAATTAATTTTTATGTATTGTCATGAGTTTGTTGAACTATTGATTGAACATATTATCTAGAATTTCAAATAGGAACTGTTAACTGAGTTTGGGTTCTTTTTGAACTTAAAACTGAGAATTCAGTAGGGGGCTGTGCACATTTTTTTTCCTCACTGTTTTTACCCTCTCTCACTCACTGATTTTTTACTGTTACACTGTTTTGCCTGCACACTGTTTCACACTCACATCATCACTGTTTTCACACATGCTTCACTGTTTTTCACTCAAACTCACACCCTCTCTTGGTACATACCATATGACACTCACTCAAATGTTTATCTCTCTCTCTCACACACACACATGTTTAAGTCTCTCTTGACACTTTACACATACCCTTGAACACATATGCCCTTCTCTATACATATGTGTATATATATGTAGTGAGGTATAGCTATATATATAGGTATCATATATGTAGTGCCCCGTCCCTACATCGTGCCCCGTTCTCCGTCCACGGGGTGCGCGAGAAAAGGAACACTGTCGCTATCGACTCGGTCGGGACCGATAGGTCGGGATCGATCGAATCGATCGAACGGGAACGGTTGAATTAAGATCCATTCCACGTTATGGAATGGCTTCTTCGGAACCAAGTCCCATATTCAGCGGGTAGCGCCTCGAGGATTGACTCTGCGCCTGAGTCGGGAGAGACCTCCCGTTGCTCTGTTTTTCACGCCGCTTGTATTGGTTTTGGCTTTGGTTTTCTGAATGCATTTTCGTGAATGTTTTCGATGGTTTTCATGGCTTACATTTCGAACTCGCATTTCCTATCAAATTTCTTGCCTAATACAGTGTTCTAATCGGTTGCTTGTGCGATTTCAGGTGATCGCGTAGGCGACGTCTAGCGCGGCCAACCAATCTCTCGTCTCAAGTAAAAACTCAAGGTGAGTGGTTGACCTCCTTCGTCTCGACCCTCTATTTCAAAATGAGAACTCGGATAATAATATCGAATTTGAATGAATCGCTTGAAGAATACAAGTCCTATGTGCTAGAAGGGAAAAAGATGAGTTGTGTAGAAAAGAGATAGAATTATTTTAGGCCTGCAAAACAACCAAGTAAATGAATCGATTACATAACAAACCCCAACGGTACCCCAATTATACCTTGTTAACCTATCACGGTCATGGACAACTTGTCGACAAGGGCGATGGTTTCTTCGAGCGGCAACCCGGGGCCACGGGACCGACTCGGCCTAGGAAGAAACAGGTTATAGCCGAGCTGGGTAATAGGCAATCGGTAAGACGGGGACATGCATCGGAGCTCGCTACTTGCGTTGCAAGGGTCCCGTATTACCAGGCTATGTCCATGATGGCTAGTTAATGCCAGTGACCTCCATGTCAAACACTTGATATAAATTGTTATCAACTAACAGGGAAAGTGATGGTAAGTTTTATGTCGTACGGCGCGCACTGCCGGAGGAAATCTTGGTGTAACTTAATGCTTCTTATGAAAATATCTAGGATGGCTAGAAAGACCACTAAAAGCAAGTTGTATGATTTTATCTCTATTCTTGAACCAAATGAGAGCCTGGAAATTAATTAGCCACTCGCCAGTACATGTTGATTGTACTGATCCTCGCTCTCTCTACAGGCACGATAGATCGGAAGGAGCGTGCTACGTGAAGGGAGGCAACGCTCGTGTGTTTTCAAGCTTCGTCCGTGCATCGAAGCTTAGATCAAACCTTTGAAGACTCCGCTGTTGAAGATCGAAGACAGATGGAGCGACTTCCCACCATCCCAGGTGGTTTTGTGATTTTGGTTGTATAAACAAGGGATGAATGTATGGAATGGCTATCTCGTCGACGTTCATTTTGTAATGGAGTCAGTTTGTAAAAAGCCCGCGCGGCGCCCTTGTATCGAGTCTGTAAAAATGATGTTCATTATCAATAAAGCTTAAATTTTCTTCTCTATAATGTGTGTTCAATTTACTCTGCGCATTTTTTTGTTGTTGTGTTTCGGCTAACCTTATGACTATGCCTTGTGCGAGCGCAACTTAGGCTTGCACGACATCACGCCCGGGGGACGACTATCGATTCTACAGAATCGGAGCGTGACATAATGGTATCAGAGCACGGCTTTACGTCCTTGGCCTCTAGTGTCGAGTTTCCAGTCTCAAATCGTTGGTCTCGTGTCGATAAGATATGTCGTTCCATACGAGGGAGTCCGAAATAAGTTTTGTGACTAATGTATTTTTACCTTCAAAATCCCAGAAGATGCGGCGGTGAATGTGGCGGCGAACGAAGAAAGTGCTTCGAGCGGCTCGAGTAGCTCGAGGACCGGACCCTCTAACGATGCCATGGAACGAATGTTGCGCATGCTGGAAGCACAACAACAACAAGCTCAGGAGAATCAACGCCTGAATGAGCAACATCGACGGGACTGAGAGGCACATCGACGGGAGGTAGAGGCACGCCAGACCCAGTTCGAGGCCCGATTCGATGCACAATTCAAGTTGCAGCAGAAGCAGCTTGATAATCTTCAGCATATTGTACAGACAGTGGTGGCCAACAACAACAACTCTGCGACAACTTCTGCCGTGACCGAGCCTACGGCCAGACAAAGTGAAGTCGAACCGGAGGTACCTGAGCTTATGCCTGCAGCACCGAGAAGTTCCAACTTCGACGTGTCAAAATTCACAAAGAGCTTCCGTACTTCCTTCTGCGGTACTAAAGACCCTTCGTTGGCGATCGATTGGCTGGATGAGTTGGAAGACCGGTTCGAGCTTCTGGGTGTCGATGAGTCCAAGAAAGTCGCATGCGCTCAACTTTTACTCCGATTGAACGCGCACGACTGGTGGGCCGTGCAAAAGCGAGCAATCAGACGCGACAACGAGACAGCGATAATATCTTGGGCCACCTTCCGAGAGGCGTTCGAGATCGAGTACCTTTCCGAAGCTATTCGACAAGAGAAGGAAAATGAATTTATGCAGCTAAGGCAAGGAAACATGACGGTGCGGCAGTATGCAGCAGAGTTCAACAAGTTAGCCAAGTTTGCTACAGAATTCTTGCCCTCCCTGGCGAGTCATGTATGACGGTTCGAAGTGGGCCTACGACCATCTATCTACGCCCACGTGTCTGTCCCCAAATACTAAACGATGGGGGAGTCCCTCAACCACGCCCTCCGCTTTGAAAGCCAATACCCTCCAGGTGCTGCCGGCGCTGTACATACATACAATCACAAACGCCCTAGCCACGCGGGAGGAAACAACGTGACCAAGCGTCCGAACAATGGGCCCCAAGGCGGATATCAAGGGTGTAATCCACGGCCTTACTGCAACCGATGTCGCCGTCTCGGTCACACGATCGACAACTGCCAGATACCAGAGGATAGATGCTGGAACTGTGGCAAGAGGGGCCACTTTCGTACTAATTGTCCAACCAGAAGGCCGAACCCAACGGCGCCCCAACAGCACCATCCAATGGTGCCCCAACAGCACCGTCCAAGGAATCAAGTCCCAGCGCCTCGAGCCCATCAACCTGCACTACAAAATGGCCAAGACCATCGCCCTAATGCCCAGGGCCGCGTCTACGCCATGACTCGCGATGAAGAGCTTGCGTCAGATACGGTCGTGACAGGTATACTTAGTTTCAATAATGTGCCTGCTCGTATACTATTTGATTCAGGTGCTTCGTATAGTTTTATATCGGCGGACTTTGCCGCCGAGCACAAATTTCCGATAATATCATTAGATCTCGACCTTAGCATAAGCACACCTTCGGGCACACTAATACTCACTAATTTAGCTTGCGCCGACGGGATTATCTGTATCGGCGGTCAAAAGATCGGTCTTGACGTGATAGTCCTAGACATGAAGGACTTCGATATTATTCTGGGAATGGATTTGCTCGGGCCGTGCAACGCAACCATAGACTGCGCTAGAAAGACGATCACCTTCCTCATTCCAGGAGTGCCTGAATTTTGCTTTTCGTGTGGTGAGGCGTCATCGACCTGCATGCTGATTTCGGCGATTTCTGCTCGGAAGATGCTGCATTCTGGGTGCGAAGGCTATTTGGCGTCCGTCCGAGACATGCGACAGGATGGTACAAATGCGGGTCAGACCAACGTTGTGGCAGAATTCCCCGATGTGTTCTCGAACGAGCTATCCGGTATGCCCTCCGATCGAGAAATTGAGTTCAGCATCGATACATTCCCCGATACCCGACTGATTTCCAAGACCCCGTACAGAATGGCCCCCGCCGAGCTGAAGGAACTCAAGGTCCAGTTATAAGAGTTACTCGACAGAGGATTTATTCGGCCTAGTATTTCACCGTGGGGAGCGCCCGTGTTGTTCGTGAAGAAGAAGGATGGGTCCATGCGTCTGTGCGTCGATTACCGAGAGCTGAACAAGGCCACCATCCGGAACAAGTACCCATTGCCCCGCATAGACGACTCATTCGATCAACTGCAAGGCGCCTCGGTATTTTCGAAGATTGATCTCCGCTCCGGCTATCATCAACTCAAGATCAAGTCAGACGACGTACAAAAGTCAGCTTTTCGCACTCGCTACGGCCACTACGAATTCCTGGTGATGCCATTCGGCCTGACGAACGCCCCTGCCGCCTTCATGGATCTAATAAATCGGGTATTTCGACCCTTTCTTGATAAATTTGTGGTAGTCTTTATTGATGATATTCTCGTCTACTCAAAGGACAGAGCGCAGCATGCAGAACATCTACGTGCCGTGCTCCAGACACTTTGAGAGAATGAATTATATGCAAAGCGGAGTAAGTGCGAATTTTGGCTAAGCAGCGTATCCTTTCTCGGTCACATCATTTTGTCCGAAGGTATTGCAGTCGATCCGAAAAAAGTTAAAGCCGTTGCTGATTGGAAGCGGCCTGCGTATGCTAGTGAGATTCGAAGTTTTCTTGGTTTGGCGGGATACTATCGACGCTTCGTGAAGGACTTCACGAAGATTGCATCGCCTCTGACTCGCCTCACTCAAAAGGGAGTCTCGTATGAGTGGTCGGATGACTGTGAGGCTTCCTTCCAAGAGCTGAAATAGCGGCTAATTTTGGTACCTATACTCGCACTTCCGGATGGGCCAGAGGGTTTCCAGATATTCAGCGATGCTTCAGGCCAGGGCTTGGGATGTGTGCTCATACAACGAAACAAGGTAATCTCCTTCGCCTCTAGACAGTTAAAGCTGCACGAGAAGAACTATCCTACGCACGACTTAGAGTTAACGGCGATTGTGTTCGCGTTGAAATTGTGGCTTCACTATCTATATGGCGTGGCATGCACAATCTATACCGACCACAAGAGCCTCAAGTATCTCTTCATCCAGAAGGAATTGAACTTGCGACAGAGGCGCTGGCTCGAACTGATCAAAGACTATGACTTGACGATCGACTACACTCCGGACAAGAGAAATGTGGTGGCGGACGCTCTTAGTCGAAAATATCTTGCCTCGCTAACCATCAACCGCAGACTACTACAAGATCTAGAAGAAATGGGCATCGATCTTCGGGTTCGATTCAGGGATGTACGGTTGGTGTAGCTGCAGTTAGAGCAGAGTTTGCTGAAAAAGATCATGGCTGCTCAGAAGGATGATCCGTACCTGAAAAAAATGTACGAGCGAATTTTGACAGGTAGTACGACCGACTTTGCGGAAGACAAGACCGGCGTGCTGAGATTGAATGGCCGACTATGTGTTCCGGATGATTCAGAACTGCGAAAGGAGATAATGTCGGAGGCACATTATGCGAAATATACCTTGCATCCAGGCAGTACCAAGATGTATAAGGACCTCCACACGACCTTCTGGTGGCACGGGATGAAGAGAGATGTGGCGCTCTTCGTGTCCCAATGCATGGCCTGTCAGCAGGTGAAAGCTGAGCATCAACGACCGGGCGGGGAGATGCAGAACCTCGCTATTCCTGAGTGGAAGTGGGATCACGTCACTATGGATTTTATTGTTGGCCTGCCGAAGACACCATGGGTGAACGACGCCATCTGGGTCATCGTCGATCGATTAACCAAGTCAGCACACTTTATCGCCATCAAAGTTACTTGGAGCGTTGATCGCCTGGCACAGATTTATCTTGTCGAGATAGTACGGCTGCACGGAGTTCCAGTATCCATCGTCTCTGATCGGGATTCACGGTTCATGTCGCGATTCTGGAGTAGCCTTCAGTCGGCGCTGGGTACCAAGTTGCAGTTCAGCTCAGCTTACCATCCTCAGACCGACGGCCAAACGGAGGCGTTAATCAGATTCTCGAAGACGTGCTACGGCTCTGCGTAATTGACTTCAAATCAAGCTGGGACGTCCACCTACCGCTGGCAGAATTTGCGTACAACAATAGCTACCAATCCAGCATCCAAATGGCGCCGTATGAAGCTTTGTACGGCCGGAAGTGCAGATCGCCCATTTGTTGGGATGAAGTCGGGGAACGGCTGATACTCGGCCCGGAGCTGGTGGAACAGACTGTGGAAAAGGTCAAGCTAATTCGGGAAAGACTGACGATTGCACAGAGTCGGCAAAAGAGCTACGCCGACACCCATCGAAGACCGCTTGAGTTCCAGGTGGGCGATCACGTGTTCCTGAAGGTGTAGTCTATGCGAGGAGTTACTCGGTTCGGCGTGAAGGGAAAGTTGAGTCCGAGATTCGTTGGGCCGTTCGAAATACTCGAGCGGGTCACCCTAGTAGCCTATAAAATTGCCCTGCCGTCGGCGCTTGAAGGTGTGCACAATGTCTTCCACGTCTCTCAGCTGCGGAAGTATGTGCACGACCCTAGCCACGTGGTGGATTTTGGCCAGCTGGAGCTAAAGTTCGACTTATCCTACGTTGAAGAGCCAGTTCAAATCTTAGAATGCAAGAATAAGCTGCTTCGAAGTCGAGTGATCCCTCTTGTTCACGTACTCTGGAGGAACCATGCGGCAGAAGAGTCGACATAGGAACTCGAGTCAGAGATGAAAAAAAAGTTTCCTTCATTATTTTCATAGAGGTAGGTTCTGTTCTTAAGTTTCGAGGACAAAACTTTTCTTTGTTGGTTATGGTGTAGTACCCCGTCCCTATATCGTGCCCCGTTCTCCGTCCACGGGGTGCGCGAGAAAAGGAACACTGTCGCTATCGACTCGGTCGGGACCGATAGGTCGGGATCGATCGAATCGATCGAACGGGAACGGTTGAATTAAGATCCATTCCACGTTATGGAATGGCGTCTTCAGAACCAAGTCCCATATTCAGCGGGTAGTGCCTCGAAGATTGACTCTGCGGCTGAGTCGGGATAGACCTCTCGTTGCTCTGTTTTTCACGTCGCTTGCGTTGGTTTTGGCTTTGGTTTTCTGAATGCATTTTCGTGAATGTTTTCGATGGTTTTCATGGCTTACATTTTGAACTCGCATTTCCTATCAAATTTCTTGCCTAATACAGTGTTCTAATCGGTTGCTTGTGCGATTTCAGGTGATCGCGTAGGCGACGTCTAGCACGGCCAACCAGTTTTTTGCCTCAAGTAAAAACTCAAGGTGAGTGGCTGACCTCCTTCGTCTCGACCCTCTATTTCAAAATGAGAACTCGGGTAATGATATCGAATTTGAATGAATCGCTTGAAGAATACAAGTCCTATGTGCTAGAAGGGAAAAAGATGAGTTGTGTAGAAAAGAGCTGGAATTATTTTAGGCCTGCAAAACAACCAAGTAAATGAATCGATTACATAAAAAGCCCCAACGGTACCCCAATTATACCTTGTTAACCTATCACGGTCATGGACAACTTGTCGACAAGGGCGATGGTTTCTTCGAGCGGCAACCCGGGGCCACGGGACCGACTAGACCTAGGAAAAAATAGGTTATAGCCGAGCTGGGTAATAGGCAATCGGTAAGACGGGGACTTGCATCGGAGCTCGCTACTTGCGTTGCAAGGGTTCCGTATTACCAGGCTATGTCCAAGATGGCTAGTTAATGCCAGTGACCTCCATGTCAAACACTTGATATAAATTGTTATCAACTAACAGGGAAAGTGATGGTAAGTTTTATGTCGCACGACACACTCTGCCGGAGGAAATCTTGGTGTAACTTAATGCTTCTTATGAAAATATCTAGGATGGCTAGAAAGACCACTAAAAGCAAGTTGTATGATTTTATCTCTATTCTTGAACCAAATGAGAGCCTGGAAATTAATTAGCCACTCGCCCATACATGTTGATTGTACTGATCCTCGCTCTCTCTACAGGTGCAATAGATCGGAAGGAGCGTGCTACGTGAAGGGAGACAATGCTCGTGTGTTTTGAAGCTTCGTCCATGCATTGAAGCTTAGATCAAACCTTTGAAGACTCCGCTGTTGAAGATCGAAGACAGATGGAGCGACTTACCACCATCCCATGTGGTTTTGTAATTTTGGTTGTATAAACAAGGGATGAATGTATGGAATGGCTATCTCGTCGACGTTCATTTTGTAATGGAGTCAGTTTGTAAAAAGCCTGCGCGGCGCCCTTGTATCGAGTCTGTAAAAATGATGTTCATTATCAATAAAGCTTAAATTTCCTTCTCTATAATGTGTGTTCAATTTACTCTGTGCATTCTTTTGTTGTTGTGTTTCGGATAACCTTATGACTATGCCTTGTGCGAGCGCAACTTAGGCTTGCACGGCATCACGCCCGGGGGACGACTATCGATTCTACGGAATCGGGGCATGACAATATATATGCCCCATATATTTTATATGTGTGAGTGCCTACCATTATATATATATTAGATATATGAATATGTTAGTATGTGTGATGCAAATAGGAGCCTATATGTTAAATATGTGTATTTATATTATATTATGTACTATATCAATATGTGTAAAATACATTAGATATATTGTCATGTGTATAATGTTATGCTTTGGTTGTTAGGGCATGTTATTGCCTAGTAAGCCTAGATTAGTCTTGTTAGAACCTAGAATGGCTTATGTGACCTAGTAAAGACTAGTTTAGACTTGATAGCCTAGTTTAGACTTGGTTAGACCTAGTTGGCCTAGTTTGACTTCTAGGGTTGACCAGAGTTGACCAAGAGTTGACTTTGGCCTAGATTGACCTAGATTCATGTAGAATGCATAGTAGAACTTTATTTTACCATTTTAGACTTGTTGTGACTTGTACTGTTCTGATTAGGAGCCAGACACCACTCCTCGGACAGTACTTTCATCTTGGACTTTCAGATAGCAGGCGAGTACATTCTCTGACCGTTTCATACTTGTCTGGATTTACATTCTTGCTCTAGATTACTGTACTTAATGCTGACACGATTGTTATCACGGATTGGTACTGTATGGATCTTCTTTTGAGATGTTATCCCCTTGTATTCACTAGATACATATTATGATGTGCGTTTCACTTACATATTGTATTTATTGAATATCCATATCCTTGTATACTCCTTGTGCATATTGTACTCTCAATATCACATGAGTTCCAGGGATAGACCATTGTACACTATTGTATAACATTGTACAACTATTGTATAACATTGTATATCTACTGTATAATATTTTATATCCATTGTATAACATTGTACACTATTGTGCAAGATAACGTAACTGGAGTGGATCCTTGTGTATTGATTGGGGAGGGGGAGTAGATTGGTTATGTACTCAAATCCTATTGTACAATATTGTATAACTATTGTATATGTCTATTGTACACCCACGTACAATGGAGTTACCATTGCATTGTTTTAGACCGTTTACATAACCATATTGTACTCTAAATCACAGTAGGCTTACAGTTCTTACTTATCATATATAGATATTTTCTGTTATCAAATCTCTACTATTTTTATATACATTCTTCTTTCAGCATTTCATGTACCTTACTCTATTGCATGCTTTATATTTCCTAACATGATATTAACTGCGTGAGATGTTTTGTGCTCACTCCTGTCCTGACTGGACCTGTTAAAAATATTACAGAGGATGAGGATGAGGCCTGCGTAGACACTTACTATGGGACAGCTGTAGATGACATGTGTGACCCAGATTTCCAGCCTGATCCACTAGCTTAGAGACTGAGGCTCCCTAGTCTAGGTTTTACTATTTCAGTCATTTTGAGATCTGGATTGTACATATTCTTTCATATTCAGTAGTGAGACTTGTATTCTAGATGGTTGCTGAGATGTTATTTTAGACACTTAGACTCTCTGGTTGTGATGTATATTCTTTCATTCCAGTATTTATCTATCTATCTTTTATCTTATCATTCTGCCTTAGATGTGATTGAGACTGTATATTGCTATGTCACCTCCATTCGGAGTGTATATACTGTACAGGTACCTTTATATTGTTAGATGATTGACCTAGGATAGCGTTCTACCGTCGACACTGCGGCGTAGGCTGGGCATTGTTACGTTCTCGTACCCTCTTAGTGGGTGCGGGTCGTGACAAAACTAGCCCAGGGAAACAGTTCAACTGTCTGCTAGAAGTATTCAGTTTGAATTATGAAGAGAGATCATTGTTCATTTCTTATACTCTGATGATTGAAAAAAGAGATCAAGTGGATCATCTCTGACACCAACAAGTAAAATTGGGACCTATATTTATCTTCGAAAAATACGACAGATAAAAAGAAAGAGATCAAGTGGATCATCTTCGACACCAACAAGTAGCATTGGTCGATTGACTTAGATTTGGACCTCAATTTTAATTGGCTGATAACTGATATAGTTTGGGGCCGCAATATTACAGCTGAAATAGTGTATGCAAATAAAAGAAATAATTGATCCTTCACTTGATTCTAGTGAACTGAGAACTGTTGGAAGTTTGCTGTATAAACATCACAAACAAATTTTATGCAAAAAAAAGTATGCATAGTGCGCTATAGAAGAGTTATTTGTCAATCGGTTGTGACCATCAAGGTCTGCAATCTATTATCTGATAGCTCAGATTAATGAGTTCTTGAGTTTAATAACCTATATTGATACACAAACCAATAATATTATTGCTAGTGGTAGTCTATTTTATACTTAACTCATTATTATTAAATTACCATTCTCCCAAATTATTCTTAAATTATTCAAAGGGTAGACACTTTCTGCTGTTGACACCTGCAACACACAACTAGAAACAAGGTATGCCCTTGTGGAATACAATTCTCGAACCAGATAAGCATATTAAAGCAAAACAGCTGCTCATAAGACGTGAATCTATTTTCAACATTCCAAAAGCAGTGCACAAGCAACTCTTATTTCCAAAAAAGAACTTCCAATCTATGTGCCTTATATGGAGAAATGTCAGTCATATTGAAGGAAAGTTACCTGGATAAGTTAGCAACCAAGTGGTTACATGCATGGATGTTGACCTTTTTAACCTAGTTTAAGATCATATGTAATAAAACTTATCTTGGAACAACCAATAAAGATACATGTCACATATTGAACCTTGCATCATACTTCCCAGTCATATACAACCACTTCAGAAATTATCATGACAAATTATCAAAATTATTGAATATGAGAAGAAAATATTACCACTAGATAATATGTTCTCTCAACATAGTAGGTTATTTGTGAAATAAAATCTCAATCAAGATGCCCGTTCGAATGTGTACAATAGATGAAGGCCAAAAGTATTTCATGATTCTAGATGATAACTTAAATATCTTCCAACAATTTTCAAGATGAATCTTTCCAATATCACCAACTTGGCTAAATGCTTTCTTGCTGTAGAAGCCCCTTTTATGTTCCCCACATGGTTTCTCGGTTAGTGAGCATATTTCTTTGGCGAATTAACCGAAGCAAGTAGAATACTTTCAAAAGATTTTTCTTAAACATCTTAAATTAATATAGTAATTTCTATGAAAGTGTTCATCACACTTTGTGGACATTATTCATAAGATATACCGAAATAAGAAGCTTGTCAAACTAAGATCAGGTCAACAAAAATATACAGTTAATTACATTCTGAAAGGAAACTAACATCATGTCGATAATATTAGATGAAACTTACCTAAATACTGCACAAGGTATATGCTTGTAGTCAGGTTTGCTTGGTTGCACCCCAAAAAATAGTTTTCTGGACAAAAGAATTAAAAGTATGAACAAACAAAATTAGGACGCGTCTTCCAATAAAAAGTAATTAAGGAGAAATACAACATATTGGACAATTAAATTAAAGATTCTAATGTATCTTGTCCATAAAAATATAACAACAGACAAAAAGGTTATATATAATAACATCAGGAAGGTCAACATGTCATAAACAGAAGAGAAAACATTTAATGTGTATAGTATAACTTAAAAATGAAGAAAAGACTTAAAATAAAGGCATTTTACATTCATTTAGTATACCCCTTGTCCAAAAGTTTACAAGACAATAAATCCCTTGCTGATGTTCTCCTCTAAACATTTGCTCTAGTAGAAAGGATAATCTAAAGCTAGAACCTGCCTCAATGCCATAACATCCAAAATGTTTGGTGTCAATTAACTGCATGCATGTAGATGACAAACAACCAAATTGTCATTTTCTTTCAATATTTCTTTAGAATTGCATATAATAGACCAATGGAGGTAAATTGAGCTATATGGTAGAAAAAGACTTAAAATAAAGGCATTTTACATTCATTTAGTATACCCCTCGTCCAAAAGTTTACAAGACAATAAATCCCTTGCTGATGTTCTCCTCTAAACATTTGCTCTAGTAGAAAGGATAATCTAAAGCTAGAACCTGCCTCAATGCCATAACATCCAAAATGTTTGGTGTCAGTTAACTGCATGCATGTAGATGACAAACAACCAAATTGTCATTTTCTTTCAATATTTCTTTAGAACTGCATATAATAGACCAATGGAGGTAAATATTGTTGGAGTGGGTGGGGTTCCCAACCTATGTGGAGAAGATCCCGGAGTGCGACGAGCGCCGTTCGATGTCGCCCAACCTATGTGGAGAAGATCCCGGAGTGCGACGAGCGCCGTTCGATGTCGAAGAAGCTCGGGAAGTAGGCCACGAAGAGTTGCTGCTGCTACTGCTACCCGGAGGGAGGTTCTGGAACTGGGCCACCGAGTTCGGGCCAAACTCGGTCCCAGGCCGAGTTCTGGCCGAACTCGGTCTGGCCATTCCAGAATGTTGCTGGTAGGTTCTGTTTGCCCGACACAGAGTTCTGGCCGAACTCTGTGTCGTCGGGGCTGAGGCAGAAATCTGGGTGATTTTTCACTACTGGATCAAATCAAACGGTCCAGATTTGTTGCGGGATTAGGGAGTTAAGTTGGGATTTCCAAGCCCTAATCTATTGTAACACAATTGTAGCACACACAAGAAAAGAGAGAGAAGGAGGCAAGAGTGCCATTGCAACTTCGGGAGAGAAGACGGAGGATTGAAGGTCGTTTTTCGAAGGAGATCGCGTACGGGTAATCTCTACTCGTCGTTCTCGCTCTTCGTAGCCTTGTAATCATTGTTCTTACTTCTGAGTGTTGTGGGGATCCGATTTGGATCGGGAGGAGTTTGTAGAGGGTGTAATTCTTCTATTCCATTAGTGGAGGCTTCTCAGGGTTGGACTTCGATCGTCCCGTAGTTTTTCCCGCAAGGGTTTTCCACGTCAAAAATTCTCTGTGTCTGTGTGGATTATTTTATGTGGTTATTTTTAGGTTCGTGCGTTGTATTGCTCGGTCCTCTCACAGGTACTCTCCGATTTAGGGAAAGGTTTCCGTGTTTCTTTCCCAACAGAGTGGTATCAGAGCCAGGTTCTGGAATTCAGAAGGGTGTCAGGAGTTGACAGAAACCAGAGAGGAGAGATGGACGCGAAGCCGGTGCGCATGGTGAATCTTAATGGCACAAACTATCATTATTGGCGGAGCAAGATGAAGGATTTGCTGTTTGTCAAGAAGCTGCATCTACCCGTGTTTGCATCCGAGAAGCCCAGTGATAAATCCGAAGAGGACTGGACATTCGAGCATATACAAGTGTGTGGGTACATATGACAGTTTGTGGACGAGAACGTGTACAACCATGTTGCTAATATTGAGCACGCGAAGACGTTGTGGGATAAACTGGAATCCTTGTATACGAAGAAGACCGGGGTAAACAAATTGTTCCTGATCCGAACGATGATGGGTCTGCGATACAAGGATGGGGCGTCTATTTTGGACCACTTGAGTGAGTTTTAGGGCGTGGTTGACCAGCTATCTTCTATGGGAGTCAAGTTTGACGACGAAGTTCAGGGACTGTGGCTGCTGTGTACTTTGCCAGACTCGTGGGAGACCGTACGAGTATCTATGATCGCTTCTGCTCTAGAGGGCGTGGTCAGTCTGGAGTTTGCCAAAAGCGGGGTACTGAATGAAGAGATGCGGAGACGTTCTCAGGGCACTTCATCCACATCCCACCACTCAGAGGCACTTATTTCAGAGAGCCGCGGAAGGAGCAAAAGCAGGGGTCCAGGTGGTGGCAGAGACAAGAGCAGGGGGATGTCCAAGGGTCGTTACGAGGACTCAGAGTGTTACCATTGTGGTAAGAAGGGCCACATCAAGCGGAACTGTTTTGCTTGGAAGAGAGAGAAGAAGGGCGACAAGGGGAAGCAAGAAGAGAACACTACAGCGGCGGCCTCGATAAACGGAGGCGATGTGATCGTCGTAGGTGATGAGGTCATTACAAACCTCGCCTGCGATGACAATTCTTGGCTGGTGGACTCAGGGGCTTCAGCACATGTATCTCACAACAGGGCACTGTTTGCCACTTACACGACAGACGACTGTGGCGTGTTGAAGATGGGCAACGTAGATGTGTCGAAGGCGGTTGCCGTTGGAGATGTGCATTTGAGAACGAGGACGGGTGCGGTTCTTGTTCTCAAAGATGTTCGTCATGTCCATGATATCCGTTTCAACCTGGTGTCGGTTGGAAGGTTGGATGACGAGGGATTCTTCAGTCTCTTCGGGAAAAGTCAGTGGAAGCTTTCCAGGGGTTCGATGGTGATTGCCAGAGGAAGCAAAAAGTCCGATCTCTACTATATGGAAGGGTGCGCACAGGGGACACAAGAGGTGAACGCAGTCAGCGATGCGTCTATCGAGTTGTGGCACAGGCGGCTCGGCCATATCAGCGAGAATGGGATGAGCTACTTGGTGAACAGGAAGGTGATTCCGGGGCTCAAGTCTACAAAGTTGGAGAAGTGCACGCACTGTTTAGCTGGGAAGCAAAATAGGGTATCTTTCCAAAGTCACCCAAATTCGAGGAAGCCGACGTTGCTCGAGTTGATTCACTCGGATGTCTGCGGTCCTATGAAGGTAAAATCTCTTGGTGGTGCTTCTTACTTTGTAACCTTTATTGATGACTGTTCCAGGAAGGTTTGGGTCTATGCCTTAAAGACCAAGGATCAGGTGCTGCCTACTTTCAAGGAGTTTCAGGCCTCTGTTGAAAGGGAGACGGGCAAGAAGTTGTTGTATGTTCGGTCCGACAATAGCGGCGAATACATCGGTCCCTTTGATGCGTATTACAGAGAGCAAGGGACACGATACCAAAAGACTCTGCCCAAGACACCTCAGCTCAATGGTGTAGCGGAGCGCATGAACAGGACACTGATGGAGAGGGTACGGTGTTTGCTGTCAGAAGCAAACTTGTCGGGCAGTTACTGGGGTGAGGCTCTTCTCACAGCTGCTTATGTTATTAATTTGTCTCCTAGTGCTCCTTTGCAGGGTGATGTGCCGGACAAAGTATGGTACGGCAAAGAGCCGTCATACAATCACCTGCGGGCGTTTGGTTGTAAGGCCTTCGTGCATGTACCGAAGGACGAGAGGACCAAACTTGAGCCAAAGACGAGGCGATGCGTCTTTGTCGGCTACGGTCGGGATGAGTTTGGCTATAGACTCTACGATCCAGTGGAAGGAAAGCTCTATAGAAGCAGGGACGTGGTGTTCGTCGAGGATCAGACCATGACCAACACTCAGGATTCCGAGACGCCTTATGAGGCTGAAGAATTGCCTGGGTTAGAGTCATTTCGCTTCGAGCAGTTTCCAGAGGACATCGCAGAGGATCAAGTTATGGGGGAGCCAGTACATGGAGTAGCTCCCAACCTTGATCATCAGCCTGCTGATGGTGGTCAGGGTGTCCCTCAGGAGGATGAGCGTGCCGGAGAGGCAGTTCCTGAAGGGGAGGAGGCTGTTGGTATACAGCCAACACCAGTGGTTCCTTTGAGGAGGAGTGACAGGGATCGTCGACCATCTACGAGATACTCACCAGATGAGTATGTGCTATTGACTGACGGGAGAGAGCCCAAAAGTTTTGCAGAGGCTATGGAAGACGAACACAGGCAAGAGTGGATGGAGGCTATGCAGGAGGAGATGAGTTCCTTGCACACCAATTCTACTTATGATCTGGTGCGGTTGCCAAAGGGCAAGAAGGCTTTGAAGAATCGATAGGTGTTTAGAGTAAAGCAGACGGATGTTGCTACTCGCCCTCAATACAAAGCGAGGCTGGTAGTTAAAGGCTACGGTCAGCGAAAAGGCATGGATTATGATGAGATCTTTTCGCCTGTCGTCAAGCATTCGTCTATCCGGGTGGTGCTAGCATTAGCAGCCAGTCTCGACTTGGAGGTCGAGCAGATGGACGTGAAGACAGCATTCCTCCACGGTGATCTTGAGGAGTAGTTGTACATGGATCAGCCAAAGGGATTCTGTGAGAAGGGCAAGTCACATTTGGTCTGCCGGTTGAGGAAGAGCTTGTATGGTCTGAAGCAGGCTCCGAGGCAGTGGTACAGGAAGTTCGAGTCGTTTATGGAGGAGCATGGTTATGCACGGACGACGTCGGACCATTGTGTATTTGTGAGATATTTTGCCGATGATAATTTCATCATTTTGTTGCTCTATGTTGATGATATGCTATTAGTGGGTCGGAATGCCACTAGGATAGCGGAGCTGAAGCGCCAACTGGGCACGGCCTTCTCTATGAAGGATTTGGGTGCAGCGAAGACTATTCTTGGGATGGAGATCAGCCGAGAGAGAGAGAGTCCAAGCTGCTACACTTGTCCCAAACGAAGTACATTCATCGGGTACTTCAGCGTTTCGGGATGGACGGGTCGAAGAAAGTGAGTTCCCCTCTTGCGACTCACTTTAAGCTCACTGAGGAGCAGTGTCCATCTACCGAGGACGAAAAGAAAGATATGGAGCGGGTTCCATATGCCTCAGCTGTGGGAAGCCTTATGTATGCCATGGTGTGTACGAGGCCAGATATTGCTCATGCAGTTGGTACGGTTAGCAGGTATCTTTCAAATTCTGGAAGGATATATTAGAGTGCGGTCAAGTGGATTCTACGATATCTTCAGGGCACTGCTGGTTGGAGACTTTCCTTTGGTGGTGACGAGCCGAAGCTGGTTGGGTATACCGACGCTGATATGGCTGGAGATGTAGACACGAGGCGATCGACTTCGGGCTACGTGATGATGTTTGTGGGAGGAGCGGTGTCGTGGCAGTTGCGGTTGTAGAAGTGTGTTGCCTTGTCGACGACAGAGGCAGAGTACATTGCGGCGACGGAGGCTTGCAGGGAGTTGCTGTGGATAAAGAAGCTGCTGCAGGAAATAGGACTGAAGCAAGAGCAGTATACTTTGCTTTGCGACAGTCAGAGTACTATTCACCTTATGAAGAATCAGACGATTCATAGCCGGTCCAAACACATCGAGACTCGGTATCATTGGATATGGGATATGGTTGAGAAGAAAGACGCGGAGCATGAGAAGGTTCATACAGATGACAATGGAGCTGATATGTTCACGAAGATTCTACCAAGGGGGAAGTTTGAGTACTGCAGGCAGATCGTCGGGATGATGATATCCTCCCCATAGTTGTGAAGAGGGAGATTTGTTGGAGTGGGTGGGGTTCCCAACCTATGTGGAGAAGATCCCGGAGTGCGACGAACGCCGTTCGATGTCGAAGAAGCTCGGGAAGTAGGCCACGAAGAGTTGCTGCTGTTGTTGCTACCCGGAGGGAGGTTCTGGAACTGGGCCACCGAGTTCGGGCCGAACTCGGTCCCAGGCCGAGTTCCGGCCGAACTCGGTCTGGCCATTCCAGAATGTTGCTGGTAGGTTCTGTTTGCCCGACACAGAGTTCTGGCCGAACTCTGTGTCGTCGGGGCTGAGGCAAAAATCTGGGTGATTTTTCACCACTGGATCAAATCAAACGGTCCAGATTTGTTGCGGGATTAGGGAGTTAAGTTGGGATTTCCAAGCCCTAATCTATTGTAACACAATTGTAACACACACAAGAAAAGAGAGAGAAGGAGGCAAGAGTGCCATTGCAACTTCGGGAGAGAAGACGGAGGATTGAAGGTCGTTTTTCGAAGGAGATCGCGTACGGGTAATCTCTACTCGTCGTTCTCGCTCTTCGTAGCCTTGTAATCATTGTTCTTACTTCTGAGTGTTGTGGGGATCCGATTTGGATCGGGAGGAGTTTATAGAGGGTGTAATTCTTCTATTCCATTAGTGGAGGCTTCTCAGGGTTGGACTCCGATCGTCCCGTGGTTTTTCCCGCAAGGGTTTTCCACCTCAAAAATTCTCTATGTCTGCGTGGATTGTTTTGTGTGGTTGTTTTTGGGTTCGTGCGTTGTATTGCTCGGTCCTCTCGCAGGTACTCTCCGGTTTGGGGAAAGGTTTCCGCGTTTCTTTCCCAACAAATATCTTGGAGTATATTTATGTTGTAGTTATATAATCCAGAAAACGACCTTGAGGAGAATGTTGTTTCGTGGACACGAACCTGACTATTTACTATCTATGGTAACCAATCAACTCTCTCTAAAATTTTGCAAACACTAATTCTCGATAATTCAGTAGGTATAATCAAATTTACCGATTCATCTAGTTCCCAATCGTATATGAAAGACATGTCAAAGATTCATTCTAACCCAATGTTTAAATTGGCACTCTTCACTGCATAGAAAGTAGGCATTTTGGGCATGCAACACTTCCACATAAAACACCCAACAAAGTCCTTGTTCCCCTCTAGTCAGAGTATTCAAATATCGGCCTTTATTCAAGACTTTAAAATACCAAACAGTTCAACTACCATTCAAACAAGAAGGTTCACTTCAGTTGTCTCAGTAGGCATAAAGAAATATCATAAAAGGAAAAGGAAAAAGTTTATTCAACTCAAAAAATGAGAATCTGGTTGCTAGCAAAACAGATGCATGTCAACATTGTAGCAACCAGTCTATATATCCTTTTCTGGAGAGGGTGGAAAAGAGAACATGGTTAACACTACCAATTCCACGTGTCACATGAGAGCAATAAAGACTAGAGGGGTTTCATGAATCAAACAAGTTGTAGTATGTACATGTGTGAATACATAAATACATTGTCAGTCATATCATATGCCTCAAGCATGTGTATATATCATTAAATATTTCTTTTTTTTAGTGATTAATGGATCAGAGAAGAGGAAACATGAAGGAAAATTATGGGAAATACCAGCAGCCAGAACTACCAAAATTTGTGGAAGAAGCAGTTTACCAACCGTAAGGTTATTGACAATGGATTGTACATCAAGAACCGAATGTTGAAGGCCATATTCCGAAAGAAGAGGTAACAGATAAGATACAAAAGTAAAATTTTCCTGTTGTGCAATATGTTTTAGAAAGAAAACGAAATTCAAATTTACAATAATTTCTTGAAAATTATTTCATTGTTTTCACTTAGTTAAAATGATAATTTAGCAAAAATTTTCAATATACTTGGAATAGGTTCTGTCTTCCAACTTTGGTTATAGTTCAATGCAAATGCATGCAATGCATATTATATTATGCTCAAAGAAACATATATTTTAATTATAATATGATAGTGTGTGCACTTAACAGAGTACATATAGGATTACCAGATACAATGATATGTAAATACAATGGCTGCAGTCTAGTTCGGTAGCATCATCCTTACTACCAATGGATCCAAAATAAAATTAGCAGGTCCTAGTTTAAACAAGTCAAGTTCAGCCCAAACCAGTATTGGACCTAAATATGTAAACGCAAATAAGACACTATGTATTATAGTCAATAATCGCATGTGATCTAGAAGGAAATAATACATATGTATATATCTCAACCAAATTTAGATATGATTTATTATGAAAGTAACTTTATGGCAGTAAGAAGTAATATAAACAACTCATAAAAGTTAAAATCCATCATTAACATAAGCAACGAGATATGTAAGCTTTATTAACTAAATGGAGAAAGTATAATATAAAAGAGAACTTCCCCAGTACCACGAGAATTCCTCTAAATTTCTCTTATGAAGGGTCAAGATGTACTAAGTTTTACTCCCATATATAATGAGAGATTGTTTCCTTACTAAAACCACATCATCCAGGATGCAAGCAACATGCTTTACTATAGGTATCACAAAATTATAAGAGGTAAAATGCCAATTAAATGATTCAGTCCATAAATGCTCTATGATTGACGACAAAAGGTAACACAAATTTATGAGAGGTAAAATTTAGAGGCATAAGTATGGAGGGCCACTAAAGGACAAAGAGAACTGAGTGCACTTATCAAATAGAAATAATACTTGCAATGCATATGTTAGGCGAATATTTTTCTTAACTATATCTTGTCTACAGAACAGAACCTTTGATGCAACATCTACTAAGTCTTGTTGTTGCTGATCCAATGCCTAAAATAAAAGATCTATTAAAAGGATCTACTACTGATGTATCTAAATTTGTCACAATTTAGGAAAACTTGCCTACCATGCGCATGTAAGCAATGTGTTTTTCCAGCACAAAATTTTTATTGTGTATTTGTTCTTCCTGCAAAGCGTCCATAAAATAAGGATATACGTATTTGACGTACTTCTCTACCTTCATTGAATACAATGAACATATGTGGAAAATCAAAAGACAATATATAAATTAGCAAAAAGGGAGGAAAAAGGAAAAAAACATATAACTTAAATGACTAGTTCTAAAACACTAGCCAATAAACATTCCAAATATGAACATTTAGCAAAGGTTCATCCACCAAACAAAAATCTGAACTAGTAAGCGACCGTAGGTTCACAACACAACAAAACCTGTCCTTCAAACATTCAAGGCCTTCCTCATTAGCTAACATTTGTTGCAAGCGACGTGTAATTCCAAGCATTTGCAAATCTGGTGTTTCGTTTGTTACACACACAGTAACTCGTAATTATAAGTAGATTTTGATATCATGGTTTTGATTTGCAAAACATGAAGCAAACAGGTTTCCAAAAAGTGTAGGCACCAAACATATCATCACGACATTAATTGGTAATTCCTATGCTTTCGCCTGAAATAAAAGACAAAAATAGTGCCTAAAGATCAAACCAGGAGAGGGTGTGGGTCTAGTCCACGATCAATTTCTTACAAGATAACAACATATGAAATTAGTGCCTAAAGATCAATTTCTTACAAGATGACAATCCAAATGCTTTTCACCTAAAGATATCGCCTAAAGATAAAACCAGACATCCAAAATGTTTTCCACCTGACCACCAAGTAGTCCCAACATTAACATCAGCTGCAGAAACATATGGGGTCCTGGATCCTTACGCGGGAACTATACATTATCACACTCAAACAAAATTAAACCAGAACATATAGGGACCTGGATCCTTACGCAGGAACTAGTAAATAGCAATACATGCACAAATTAAACCAGAACATATGTGAAAAATCAAATTTCTTAGGTAAAATTAGGGGAAGAAGAAATCAAACCTACAATTCAGCCGTGGGTCTCCGTAGATACGTGAGATCCTATAATAACGAAAAAAATTCGGTGTAAGCATAAAAACCTAAATAAAAAGAAAGAAATTAGGGGAATAAAACCCTAAAAAAATTTAGGAGAATAAGACTTGTGCTCACGAATTTGTATTGCTCTCCCCTTCCCTTGCTATGATCTGAACACAAACAAAAGATGTGAAAATCAAAAGAAGAAGAAGAGGAAGCAGTCAACTAATATTTCCCAAAAGAAGAAGAAGAAGAAGAAGAAGAAGAAGAAGAATAAGAGGAACAAAATAAAAGAAGAAGAGAGAATCGAACCTATTTTGAGGCTGGAGAGAAGACGCGAGAGAAAAAGCGGGAGAAAAGGGGGGGAGTTTTTGGCTGCGGGATGAAAATTGGGGGAACCTATTTTGAGGCCGCGGGGGATGATATAGAGGGAACCTGAAATTTTTTGGCGCCTATCTTATTTAGGTTTTAGGGCATTCATTGCATGCCTTCTTTTCTAGAAAAAAATTTAAGACATTCAATACATGTCGTAAATAATATAATAAATTATATTATGTCTTATTTTACGGCATTCATTAAAATGTATGTTGTAAAATGATTATTTACGGCATACTATCTTAGGCATGCCTTAATTTTAATGTCGTAAAAGATCACTTTTCTTGTAGTGAGGGTACTCTATTTTTATGATGCGACTTTCAGGTCAAAAAGGTTAACTATAACCCTTACCATAATATCGATGAACTTTTCGACTTCAATTAAAGATCCAACCTCGACTCAAATCTTTCAACCCAATATATAGTTGTGATCTACTCGAAACCCACTACGCACATGCCACCAGTGTGCCACTTAATAGAGTTCCTATTTGCTACTTAAACACAAAAGTCACAGAAGGCATATTTTTGGGCTTAAGGAACCTAGTTAACCTATCCAACTGATAATTAGCTCAACTACTCGAGTTTGAACCTATTTCAGTTTTCCCTAACCTAATAGAAATAGTCCAGATTGATTTTATGTGATCTTGTCCAGCTAATATAGATAAAACCCAAGATTCATTCAATCAGGGATTGATGTTTTGATCAACCCAGCCTTATTACCAGCTGGATTAGCTCGGAACAGGTCGATTAAACAATCTGTAGAACCTTAGCAGCAACCTGGAGCAATCACATAGAGCATTATCGTAGATACGCCATTGATTGTTAAGACACTAGTTGATAGTGGAGCAACACCCCTAATAGTTTAGTTGTCCTGCTTAATATAGTTAACCCATCATTTTCTAGAAAATACTTGGACTTATTAGTTAGCAGTAATATCGCAAAGTACTACCTTGACGCCATTGGTAGCCTTATAGCCGTAAACGGGTAAGCTTGTTATGAGCAAAAAATTAGGGATTTAGCCATCCAAGGTATCCTTGACGGACTATAGAAGTCGTTGCCTTCGACTATAATCTTGCATAGGCCGTAAGAAGAGTTAAACGCGATACCTTCGGTTCGTGTGTCATTATTAAAACTCGCAAATTTGGGAATGCAAGAATGACATATACAACCAGTTCTCCCAATTGCTAAAAATCACGGCACGAACTCCATACATGACTTCTCTTCGTATGGTATATTGTTTCTAATTTATAGTGCGATTATTCCAACAAATAAGGTACAAGGATCGCAACCGTGACTCTTCAAATTCTATGCTATCTTAGGATCGAATCTTCCAGTTTTTATTACATATGTATATATAGGACATAACACTACTTGTACTATTCTCCAACGTTGCAAAAATTAATATATATGACATAAAAACGTCTTTCAAAAGATTTTTTCCAGCAGAAGGTCTAAGAAGGTGATCTTTTGAGTTACACAAGTAATTTTTTTTAGAAAAATCTTTAATCAGCATACTTGTATTATTTTAAAGAAAACAGAATGCACATATAAAGCATATAAGTTAGGTGGAATTGATTTAGAAGGCAGAGACAATGCCACTTTAAAAAAAAATAGAAAACTACATATAAAGCATATAAGTTAGGTGAAATTGTGTTCTCACAGCACAAAGTTTTTAGAAATTGAGATAAGAGCATGAAAATGCTCTTCGGAAGAACGTTACAACTGTAGATCTGTTGTCGCATTTAATTATGTCAATTTATATTCCTCTCTCTATTACATGTGGGCCACCATCAATATATCTACACTCATGGCCCACATGTAATAGGAGGGAGGAGGAAGGGGGGGGGGGGGGGGGGGGGGGGGGGGGGGGGGGACAGAAATTGGCAAAATTAAATGGGACAGCAGATTTGCTCCCTAATGTCTTTATTTTCCGCCCATAATGTCTTTATAACATAAGAATTATATATAGGAATTTCTGCTTAGCTTGTTAAGTAATAACATTTAGGACTCGTTTGGTATACTGTAATATAATTGTAATCGCAATGTAATCAAATGGAAAGAATTTATTCTTTCCATCTGATTAAATTATGATTACGACTACATTACAGTGAACCAAACGGGGTCTTAGTATGTGGAGGTGGTTCGAATCTTCCAGCTTATATATATATATAGAGGACATAACACTACTTGTACTATTCTCCAACATTGCAAAAATTAATATATGACATAAAAACGTCCTTGAGAAGATTTTTTTCCAGCAGAAAACGTACTTCCGAAGCGCGTTTTCCTTGATCCTAATTTATTTTTAATTTTTGTTGTTAGATATTACGCCCATCCTTAGTGCGTTTCCATTCTCAAAATGTAATTTTCCAAAACTGTGTTGTGAGAAAAATATCACGTAACTTCTTTGATATGAGCAAATTTATATTAAAATAAAATTTGACTATGTTGCACGGATAGGAAAAAGTTTGCTCACCTTATTTCTTAGCAAAGTACATCTGAATTGATTTCAAAAAAAAATTCATATAGGGGGAAGAATTTTGTAAAAAATCGAGTGAAGGAAAGAATTTTCGGAAATAGCAGATCAAAGGATAGCGAGTTGGAATGACATGGGTCGCCAACTCATTTTGGGAGTTGGACATGGATCCCAAGTTAGTTGAAGAACCGCCAACTGTCTATAGAATCGCCAACTGAGTTGCGATAAGAGAATGTTTTCATTCAGAAAATTGGATGATTATTTTGCATATACACCCCTCACCCCTCTATATAAAAGAAGTAAAGCATGTGGCTTCCAATTCGGTAGGCAATTCTGTAATAAACCTATCAGTCAGAACCAATCCTACACCATAATAAGAATCTCCAGTAGATGTAAAGCATGGTTTTTAAGTTCAGTAGGCACCAATTTCTACTTAAAAATAAAAGTAAAGCACTTGATAACTAAAGAAACATTGCTACTTCAAAATTACACATAAAAAACCTATCACAATACAATATATCAAGATGTCTAACATGAAGATTATACAAAATTTAACCTACAGATACATTGTCAGCATCTATATTTTTTTGTACAACAAAAATATCTCCCCCTCTCTCTCTCTCTCTCTCTCTCTCTCTCTCTCTCTCACACACACACACACACACACACACACACACATATATATATATATTGTTAGAAAACAATTCGAGAAATACGTTTATTAAAAGAAAATCAATTCGTGCTTGGAGTCGAGGATCACTCTCTCTTTTAGAACGTTTCGAGATTATCTTCTCTTTCTGAAGATTTCAATCTCGTTGTTCCTAGGATAAAACCAGCGTATCTTTTACAACCGGATTATAGAAAGAAGATCCGGTGTACTTTATGGAATACTGTCCAAAATCAGAAATCACACTTACTGTTGTTGGCACACTGAATTCGGTACTGGTACGTCTTCTGTGTACTCGTACTTCTATGCAGGAACTCAACGAAACACTTGCACTCGTATCAACTCAGGAGAGAAGATTTGTTGACTTGAGTGAATTGTTTGTTCTCTTGTTCGCTGTCCCTTTTATAATGCAGAAGGGTTGCGATGCGAACAGACTCGAGTCTGTAGGTGCGTGCCTGTTGGACTCGCATCTGTTCGCTTCGTATCCCTCCAACCAAAAAAACATAACTCTTCAGCGTACAGACCACGGCCCACGGCCCACGGACCAACGGCCCTCGGCCTAAGGCACAAGGCTAGGCTTGGCCAATAGGCCTATGCCTAAGACTAAGCCTAAGCCAAGCCCAAGCCGGCCCGGCCTAGCGGGCCGCCCGAGAATAGATTAAGAATTTTATCTCTCAAAATTCTCTATTTAATCTATCTCAATAAAGCCCACCACTTGATCTCTTGGATGATAATCAAAGAGAGAGGTTGCTTTATATATGGAAAGAAAGTTTTCTTTCTTTCCAATGTGGGACTATAGTTAATAGAGTTAATTATATTTTATGGTATTAATTAATTCATTAATTCCAACAATCCCCCACTCATAAAATATGATGGAAGACATAAGTGATTTATTCTTTATCTTTGTATTACCATGCATCAGTGAGAGTGTACTTCGACTTGAACTCTTCATAGTGAACAAACAACAAAACAGAGGATAATAAGTGAACAGAGTCTTGAACTTACTATCCTGCTTTCTGAGGTGAAGGAATGTCACACATGGGTCTACTGAGTATTCGTTCATTCTTTGCTTAGCACTAATATGGCCCTGTGCTATATCCTAGTTAGGTAGAAAGCTCTAGAGAATCAGCCCATTCTCATAGGAAGCGGCCACACTTCCACAATCACCTTGGTGATGACTATCAAGAGTATTCTTGTAGTAGTACCCCTCTCAAACTTGAGAATAGTCTTCATTAAGAATTTGTATATCAAAAATTCATCCATTCATTCAATACAAGTGTAATCATGTAAATCATTCACATCAGGATAGAACATTGTTTTGAAGTTTCAAGAACTTCTTACATGATCTTTCAATATCACTAAATGGTTTGTTTTTCTCTTTGAACTTAGATCTTGGGATCTCCAGTCAACTAAGTAGAGTTTCCCCCACCTGAGACTCTGCCAATGGGCTTTAGTCCCATCCTTGTCGATGTGCTCCAGACCTTGTCTTTAGATAATCCTTTCGTCAAAGGATCTGCCAAATTGATGTCTGTTCTGATGTAGTCAATTCTTACCTTTCCTGAGGACAGGAATTCTCTCATCGCATTGTGCTTGCGTCGAATTGCTAACTTCTTACCATTGTAGTAATGGTTCGTTACTAATGCTATTGCAGAAGTACTATCACAATGAATCAGTACCGGTGGTATAGGCCTACTCCACAGAGGTACGTTCGACAGAAGGTTTCTCAACCAATCTGCCTCTTCACTAGCTGCAGCTAGCGCTATCAACTCAGACTCCATAGTCGACTGGGCCAATATCGTTTGTTTCTTGGATCTCCAAGATACTGCTCCACCTGCGATACTAAAGATATATCCGCTTGTGGCTCTGGAATCATCCGAAAATGAGTTCCAATCTGCGTCGCTAAATCCTTCAAGGACCGCGGGAAACCGACCAAAGTGTAAACCTAAGTTCTTGGTTCTTTTCAAATAACGCATTACTCTTTCGATTGCAATCCAATGCTCTGAACCTGGGTTACTGGTAAATCTACATAGAACTCCGACTGCATAAGCAATGTCGGGTCTAGTACAGTCTGTTACGTAACGGAGACTTCCAATCACACTGGAATACTCCTGTTGCCGTATTGCATCTCCGGTGTTCTTTAAAAGTTTAACTTGGGAGTTACTTGGAGTGCAAATGGGTTTCCGATCAAAGTAGTTGTATTTTTTCAATACTTTCTCAATGTAGTGAGATTGATCGAGATAGATTCCAGAGTCAGTACGAGTGATTTTCATCCCAAGGATGACATTTGCTTCACCCATATCTTTCATATCAAAGTTCTGACTCAATAGACTTTTAGTCTCATTGATC
Source organism: Iris pallida (assembly GCA_029216955.1). Lineage (NCBI taxonomy): Eukaryota > Viridiplantae > Streptophyta > Magnoliopsida > Asparagales > Iridaceae > Iris > Iris pallida. The sequence continues at coordinate 14,999,534 of JANAVB010037819.1, forward strand.
AACTCAATAGTTGATCCAAAAATGAGTAGATCGTCTACGTATAGACATATCATTGTACATAAGTCACCTGTTTCCTTATAGTACAAACATTTATCTGCCTCATTTATCTTGAATCCACCAGATAATAACATTTGATCTATCTTATCATGCCATTGTTTGGGAGCCTGTTTAAGACCGTACAAGGTCTTGGTTAGCTTACAAACTTTGTGTTCCTCTCCTGGAATCACAAATCCTTTAGGCTGAGCCATGTAGAGTTCTTCTTCTAAATCACCATTTAGAAAAGCTGTTTTTACATCCATTTGATGGATAATCAAATTATGTATAGCGGCGATCGATAATAGAACTCTAATGCTCGTCACATGAGTAACAGGAGAATATGTATCAAAGAAATCAACATTTTCTTTCTGTACATATCCCTTGGCTACTAGTCTTGCTTTAAATTTATCAACCGTTCCATCAGTTTTAAGTTTTCTCTTGAAGATCCACTTGCTATCAATGAGACGACAACCAGGAGGTAATTCAACTATCTCCCATGTTTCATTTGATCGTAATGATTCTATCTCATCTTTGATAGCTTCTTGCCAAGAAGCAGCATCGGCAGAAGCCAATGCTTCTTCTATTGTGTTGGGATCTGCCTCTAGAGAGTAAACATAATCATCATTATAGTTGACTCTCTTTGTTCTCTTTCCTCTTCCCATATCATTGTTATCATTTGTGGATAAAGCATGTTTTCCACCAACAATGACTGGATCTTCGTTTGCTATTTCTGGAAGAGGAGTATTCTCAATCAGAGGTAGGGTATGTGTTATACCCCCACTATCCGTAGCATTTTCACTACTAGTGGAACCCCCACTATTCCTTATCTTGTAAGGAAACTTGTCTTCGAAGAAGTCGGCATCCGTTGACTCTATGATTGTATTGCTAGTACGATCAAAGAATCGATAAGCGCGGCTATTAATTCCATAACCAATGAACACGCACTCGTAAGCCCTGTTTGCTAACTTTGATCTTTTCGGATCTGGTTTGCGAACATATGCTAAACATCCCCATGCTTTGAAATAATTAACATTAGGCTTTCTCTTTCTCCAAATCTCATATGGGGATATCTCAGTGTTTGCACGTGGAATGCGATTTAACACATGATTCACTGTTAATAGAGCCTCTCCCCAAAACGATTTTGGTGCACCGGAACTAAGTAGCATTGCTACGATTAATTCCGTAAGAGTTCTATTCTTTCTTTCTGCCTTGCCATTTGACTCAGGAGAGTATGGCGCAGTGGTTTCGTGAATTATTCCCATTGAAGCATATAAGCTTTGAAACTCATGGGAAGTGTATTCACCACCTCTATCGCTTCTGAATCGTTTGATCTTTCTATCAAACTGATTCTGAATTTCATCAACATATATTTTGAACATGTTGATTGCTTCAGACTTATGCGAGAGTAAGTACACTTGAGTATAGTTGGAATGGTCCTCTATAAAGGTTATGAAATACCGTTTACCATTTCTGGTTAGAGTTCCATCCATTTCACAAATATCAGAGTGTACTAACTCTAATAACTCTGTTTCTCGCCGAGAACCTGATTTGTGTGATGTTTTGATTATCTTTGCTTGACTGCAAGATTCGCACTTATCAAAAGTATTCACATCAATTCTCGGTATCATTCCAAGTTTACTCATATTAGATACGAGTTTTTGGTTCACATGACAAAGTCTAGAATGCCAAATATTGAAAGTACACACAGAGTAAACCAAATCAGATTTATTCATTTCAATACTCAGTTTAAACATTCCATCAGTTACAAATCCTTTCCCAACAAAGATACCGTTCTTGGTCAGGATCCACTGGTCAGAACCTAGGGTTTGCATAAACCCAGCCTTGTTAAGAATGTAACCGGAGATCAGATTCTTCCGCATCTCTGGAGTGTGCAGCACATCCTTCAGAATGAGTGCCTTCCCAGAAGTAAACTTGAGAGTAACATCGCCTACTCCCATCACTTTGGTGGTGTGGGAGTCTCCGAGCAGTATATGCTCATCAGTCTCTCTATATGAAGTGAACCAGTCACGTTCATAACAGACATGGCGAGTTGCCCCTGAATCAGCCCACCATCCGTCGTTGCCACCAACCATGTTTACTTCCGTAACCATGGCAACGAACGGTTCTTCTATGTTGTGGATCTGTTCCTTCTTCTTTCCTTTGTTGCGGCAGTTGCGAGCAATGTGGCCTGGTTTGCCACATTCATAACACTTGAACACCATTTCTTTCTTTCCAGGAGGAGGAGGAGGCCTGGAACTAGAACCTGTGTGAAAGTTCTTCTGTGAAGGGTTCGGCTTCACTCCTTTCTTCTTGAAAGATGGCTTCTTTGTCTTCATGCTCTTAGGAGTTGGACCAGGATAAACCTGTACATAAGAAACCTCATTCTTATTATCCTGGTTCCGTGCCTCTTCTTCCACCCGTAACTTGATGATAAGGCTTTCCATCGTTAACTCTGATGACTTGTGCATCAGAGTAGTTTGATAGTCTTTCCACGAACTTGGTAACTTCTCAATTAGAGCAGCGACTTGGAACTGCTCGTCCACTGGTATGCCTTCAGAGATGATCTCGTGCACAATCTTCTGAAGATCGTGCGTCTGAGCAACAATCGATTTGTCATTCTGAAAAACAAACCTAAAGTAGCGGCTTACTGCGTACTTTTTCGATCCCGCTTCTTCGGTATCGTATTTCTTTTGCAATGCATCCCATACCTCTTTAGCAGATGTCATATTCTGATATAGATCATAGAATGCATCGGACAACCCATTCAAGATGAAGTGACGACATTTGAAGTCGTCTTCTTCCCACGCTTGTTGTGCGATCAGGGTGTCATCGTAGTCACTGGTGTCTGGTTCTACACCTTCTTCCGTTACCGTTGGTAGTTCCGGTAGGACGGGCTTCTCATCCTTGAGCACGTAATCGACCTTTTTTAAGACAAGATAGAAGTTCATTTTTGACTTCCATCTCTTAAAGTTCAGTCCGTCGAACTTTGAAGGGCGATCATGATCTTTCTTTTCCCACTTCTCGGAATTGTCCATTTCTGTAACAAAGTTAACAGAAGAATCAGTAAACGTTCTAAAAATTGTTAGAAAACAATTCGAGAAATACGTTTATTAAAAGAAAATCAATTCGTGCTTGGAGTCGAGGATCACTCTCTCTTTTAGAACGTTTCGAGATTATCTTCTCTTTCTGAAGATTTCAATCTCGTTGTTCCTAGGATAAAACCAGCGTATCTTTTACAACCGGATTATAGAAAGAAGATCCGGTGTACTTTATGGAATACTGTCCAAAATCAGAAATCACACTTACTGTTGTTGGCACACTGAATTCGGTACTGGTACGTCTTCTGTGTACTCGTACTTCTATGCAGGAACTCAACGAAACACTTGCACTCGTATCAACTCAGGAGAGAAGATTTGTTGACTTGAGTGAATTGTTTGTTCTCTTGTTCGCTGTCCCTTTTATAATGCAGAAGGGTTGCGATGCGAACAGACTCGAGTCTGTAGGTGCGTGCCTGTTGGACTTGCATCTGTTCGCTTCGTATCCCTCCAACCAAAAAAACATAACTCTTCAGCGTACAGCCCACAGACCACGGCCCACGGACCAACGGCCCTCGGCCTAAGGCACAAGGCTAGGCTTGGCCAATAGGCCTATGCCTAAGACTAAGCCTAAGCCAAGCCCAAGCCGGCCCGGCCTAGCGGGCCGCCCGAGAATAGATTAAGAATTTTATCTCTCAAAATTCTCTATTTAATCTATCTCAATAAAGCCCACCACTTGATCTCTTGGATGATAATCAAAGAGAGAGGTTGCTTTATATATGGAAAGAAAGTTTTCTTTCTTTCCAATGTGGGACTATAGTTAATAGAGTTAATTATATTTTATGGTATTAATTAATTCATTAATTCCAACATATATATATATATATATATATATATATATATATATATATATATATATATATATATATATATATACTCGTCGTTGGCGATGCGGAAGCTGCAGAGGATGGAGGGGACTGTGTGGCAATCCTCCAAGGTCTTGCGGGATTATAGCTGTCATCGTGTTTATCTATAATATTTACCTTGTTCGAACAAGCAATGGATAATTGTGGCGAACTCGTCTCCATTGGGGCTCGAACTCCGACCACTTGGGCCGCATACATCTCTCTTAACCACTAGACTAGAGGTCATTTGCTATATATATATATATATATATATATATATATATATATATATATATATATATATATATATATAATGATGTTTCAAAACGGCTCAAAAGTGAGCCGTCTAAGCCATGTATATCATCAACCATTTTTTTTTAAAAAGAAGATTTTAAAATTAACTATATTTCTTCTTTTTCTGTATGGGTAACTGAACCCTCTCTCCTCACGTAAAAAATTAAAAACCACCAGATACTAGAATATATTTAAAATTAAAATTATGTTTAAACTAACTACATAACATTATCCAATCAAACACATATCCAAAATTTTTAAAAATAATCATAACAAATCATATTCAAATATATTCAAATTATATTTTAGGCTTAATTGCACTTTGATACCCTCAACTATTCCGCTTTTTCAAGTTGATACCTCAACTATTTTTTTTTTTCAACTTGCTACCCTAAATTTTTTTTTTTGACAATAATACCCTTACCCAAAAATTAAAACTACCACTCAACCCCTCCCCCCTCCCCTCCTCCAGCACACCCCCCCCCCCTTCCGGCCACCACCCCCGCCCCTCTCCCCGCCACCCCGCCTGCACCCGCACCCTCCGCCCCTCCCCCCCCCTCCCGTCCCGCCTGCACCCTCCCCCTCCACCCCTCCCCCCCCTCCCGCCCCGCCTGCACCCTCCCCCTCCGCCCCTCCCTCCCCTCCACCCTCTGGCCACCCGCACCCCCCCTCCCTCCCCTCCCTCTCCCGCTGTCCTCCTTTTCCAACTCCACCATCGCCGGATAGGGAGGGGGGTCGCCACCGCGGGAGGGGGGGAGGTGGTCGCCGGAGAGGGAAGGGAAGGAGGTGGTCGCCGGAGTGGGGGAGGGGGTGAGAGGAGAGGGAAGGGATAAGGACATTTTGAAATTTTTTGAAAATTTAGGTATCAAGTTGAAAAAAAATAATAGTTGAGGTATTAAGTTGTTGAGTAAAAAAGTTTATGGTATCAACTTGAAAAAGCGAAATAGTTGAGGGTATCAAAGTGCAATTTAGCCTATATTTTAAAATATTCTAATATAATTTAAATATTTATATACTTTATTAATACTTTTATTGATTTTTTTATACGTCCAATGTACGTGAACGTGACTTAGTATATATAGACACACACACTAACTAAAGGCTACCCCTCCCTTCTTGACCCTGTTGAGGGTCATGGTGTTAACTGGGCCGGTTCGGCCCGGGCCCGCCCGTGGACCGGACCGGCCCGCCCCCCTATAAGCTCGGACCGGCCCGCATTGGGCCCGAACCGGCCCGGCCCCCCACGCTATAGCGGTTCGGGTCAGGCCCCCCCCACAGCCCGAGCCCGGCCCGGCCCGGACCGGTCAAATTTTTTTTTTTTTTAAAAAAAAAACAGGCCCGGCCCGGTTGGACCGGCCCGGCCCGCTGGGACCGGTCCAGCCTGAGCCGACCGTTGGGAGGCCGATTTTTTTTTTTTTCAAATTTTTGACCGTTTGGTGGGGGGGTTTTCTTTTACCAAAATACCCCTCCCATATAGCCGTTATTAAAACGTTGGGATTTTGGTCTTTTTTGGCCTAAAATTACCAAAATAACCCCAAAAAATTCCTATAAATAGCCCAAAAATCCCATTTTTCATACACAACTCATTCCTCACAAATTCTCTACATCTCTCTACGGTGCTCTGGTGTTCTACGACTTTCCCTCCCTGGTGCTCTACGGCTTCCCGATCTCGCTCCCAACTCCATTCCGGCTCTACGGCTTCCCGATCTTCCTCTCAATCTCTTACTTTCTTCTAACGTAGTTTACTTTATTTTATTTTATATATGGCTGGTGAAGGTTCAAACCCACCTGATCTTGCTGGACAGACATACCACTATTTTAGTTCTTTTTTTGACGGTACTGAAATTCCACCTGAGCAAGTTGCGACTAATCCGATTCCGGAGGGGTGCCAACAATCTCCTCCGGAAGTCGCTAGTACAACCCAACGTCCTGAAAAGAAAAAAAGGTCTAAGTATTGGGATTATTTTACTTTAATTTTTGAAACTAATCCTGATGGTTCTTTGGTTTTAGATGCCAAGGGGGAACCGAAACCGTACAAGGCGCAATGCAAGAAATGTTGCAACCAGTACGCATGGAAGAAGGGCGGTGGCACCGGGACCATATCCAGACACTACGACACTTGCTACGGGAAGGACACACTTCAAGCGTCCCAAACCCAAATAAGCTTCGGCGCCACCGGTTCTTCAATTGGTAACTTTACTTACTCAGCTGCTCGGCATAAAACCGAGTTAACTAAACATATTATTCGTGACGAACTTCCTTTCACGACGGGTGAAAGCGAATCTTTACGAGATTATGTATCACTTTCTCTAAACCCCTCCTTTACTAAAGTGAGTAGGCAACAAACTCGAAAGGAGGCTATTCGTCTCTTCAACGAGCAGAAAGCCGCTTTGAAAGCGGAATTTCAAAATATTAGTAAGTTGGCTATTACTTCTGATATTTGGACTACTAAATGGAGTTATGCTTATATTTGTATTACTGCACACTATATAGATGCACAATGGATGTTGCAAAAACGCATCATCTCTCTTAAACTTATAGAATGTCCACACACGGGAGCTGTAATTTCAAGTTAGATTTCAAGACACGTGCGTGAATATGATATTCACGCAAAAAAAATTTCTGTCTCTTTGGACAATGCATCAAACAACAATGCTGCTATGTCTTCTTTGTCAGTAATTTTTAAGCCTATTTTAGAAGGTAGACTTATGCATGTTAGGTGTGCTTGCCATATAATTAACTTAGTTGTTAAAGAATGTTTAAAATTTTTTGAACCCCATTTAGACACTCTGCGACAATGCTTGCTCCACCTAAACTCGTCTCCAAGTAGACAACAAAGTTTTGCATGCGCTTGCGCACATTTTGGTATGACTTTTAGAAGATTTGTGAAGGATATACCAACTAGGTGGAACTCCACCTACTTGATGTTGAAATCTGCAATTCCTTTTAAGAGTGCTATTTCATATTATTGTACTTCGGATGTCACCTTTGACTATCAGGTTACTGATGATGATTGGTTAGCAGCGGAAAGTGTTTGTGAATTTTTAGAAGTTTTTTACAATGCTACATTAACTCTTTCTGGTGTTTATTATCCCACATCTTGCTTAGCTTTATGTGAACTTTGTAACATGTCTTATTTATTTTCTAAATGTAGAGATTATCCAAATTTTGAAATTGCGGTGAGAAATATGGAAGCCAAATTCAGGAAATATTGGGGTGAAGTACCTCTTTTATATTGTTTGGCTTCCATATTTGATCCTACAATCAAATTGGATGGCGTAGAGGTTTTATTAGAAGGATATGGAGAATATATGGGTATAGACGTTACTGACATGAAGGCAGAAGTTAAAGTGGCTTTGGACAGGTTAGTTATACTGTACGAAGAAGGAGCAACGTCGACCCGACCAACTCAGGGGGGGCTAGTAGTAGCTCCGGCTTGGCGTCTAAGCTATCAGCAGCCGGTCGCATACTACAAAGGAAGAAACAAAAGCAATCTTCCCAACCTACTCAAGAGTTGTCTGCTTACCTTAACTCTTATCAAGACGAAGATGAGACTCCAGATTACTTCGCCGTTCTAGAATGGTGGAAGAGACACGACAAGAGATTTCCTGTGCTTTCTAACATAGCACGTGATCTACTGATGGTTCCGGTGTCGACGGTAGCATCGGAGTCCTGTTTTATTGCAAGTTCGAGGATGTTGAGCGATAGGAGGAGCCGCTTGAAGTCCGATATTTTGGAAGCGATCGTGTGCGTACAAGATTGGTTGGCTGCCGATAAAAGAACACAAAACCAGAAAGATGGAGAAGATCATGACATCCACGAGCTGGATTTGGAATCGCTTTCATTGCATGAAGGCGAACAACAATGAGGCTACGGTGCAAGGTATTAGGTATGTAAATTTAACATTATACATTTCAATTTTAAATTTTAACTTATACTTTCAAAAACTATTTTTTTTTTTTTACTTATACTATTCAAATTTTTAATTTTAACTTATACTATTCAAATTTTTTAACTTATACTTTCAAAAACTATTTTTTACTTTAAAAAAAAATATTTTTTAACTCCGCCTATGCCAAACAAGCATTTGCTGGTCCCAAGCCCGGATAAAGGAAGAGGGAGAAATGTTTTTTTAAAATTTTTATAAATTTTTATAAACATTTGTAATATTGGTATAAACATTTTTGTATAAACATTTGTATATATTTGTATAAACATTACTTTTATAAATATTTTGTATAAACATTTTATAAACATTTAAGTTACAAATTTTTAAAATTAAAATACAAAAGAAAATGATTACTTTTACATGGTTTTTAAAATGGTTTTAAAAAGAAAATACATATTTTGTAAAAATATTTTATAAACATTTTTATAAAATGATTACTTTTACATGATTATTTTTAAAATTAAAATACAAAAAAAAATGATTACTTTTACATGGTTTTTAAAATGGTTTTAAAAAGAAAATACATATTTTGTAAAAACATTTTATAAACATTTTTATTAAAAAGAAAACATTTTATAAACATATTTTGTATAAACATTTTATAAACAATTGTATAAACATAAAATTATAAACATTTTATAAATATTTTTTAAACATATTTTGTATAAACATTTTATAAATATTTTTTTTATAAACATTTAAGTTAAAAAATTTTAAAATTAAAATACAAAAAAAAAATTATTAAAAAACTAAATTAAACAAAAAACTGTAAAAAAAAAAAAAAAAAAAATCCAAAAAACCGGGCCGGTCCGGTCAACCCGGCCTGAACCGGCCCGAACCGGCCTAGGCCCGGACCGGCCCGACCCCACTAGTCCCGGTTCAATGGGCCGGGCTGGGCCACGTTCAAAATAACCGGGCCGGGCTTAGCCCGGACCGAAATTACGTGTGGGCCGGTCCTGGACCGGCCCGAACCCGGTCAAGCCCGCCGCCCCTGGACCGTGGGCCGGCCCGGACCGGACCGAAAACACCATGAGTTGAGGGGCCCTAGGTCGCCGTCACCTTGACCAGTATGGCAGTACGGCCGGTTCTAGAAAGCGACAGAATGAGAGCAGTCATTACGCAGGCCGAGAGCCTGCGTCCCCTGCCGATCAACTCCACGATGCTACTGCTGCTCTCATGGTCGTAGTTGTGGTGGCGATAGCTGTTGGGATGGTTGGAGGAATCTTGGACATGCGAAATAATTGTAGGAGAGAGGAAAGTGTAAATGCCAATGCTAAGAGGTTTCAGAAGATAGTAAATTTAAGATAGTAAATTTGAATAGAGAGGGAGGGGAGGGGGTTATATATGCAAAATAACCATAAATATCTTATGGCCAACTCATTTGACGATTCTATCTATGCCCAATTTGTCAAATTGCCGAGTTATTCTTTCATCTGCTAATTTCCAAATTTCTTTTATTTGACAAACCATTTTTACAAAAAAATTCTCTTATATAAAAATTTCAGAATTGCCACTTTATAAAAAGTATTTGACTATGTCGGATATGAAAAAAATGGTATATACATACATGTACCTTGTCAGTGTCCACATCTTTGGTTGTATCCACATTTGGATTTGTGTTGGTATTAACATATAGGCTAAACGAATTCTCACTGATGAGTACATATATGTTCTGAATAAAATGAAAAGAGAAGCATGAATGCATGCATGCATGTCTCCAACTTCTTCAAGAATTACTGTGTTCTTCCGTTTTCCTGCTCGGTCAGTCTCTCGATGGACAACTCCTTAGGCCTTTTTGTCTACCTCGTTCTCCTCCGTCCCTGCTTAAGCAGAGCTCGGCAGCTCTTCTATATTGGATCTTTTGTTAAAAATAATCAGGTGGCTAATCTTTCTCTAATTACCTATTCTCTTACAATGTCCTACACTTTAGAATTATGTGTCAAAATGTAAGCTACATTGTATGGCCTATCTAAAGGCTTCATTCCTATGTTAATATATGTTAGTGCTGTTGGGAAAGAAGCGCGGAAACCTTTCCCCAAACCGGAGAGTACCTGCGAGAGGACCGAGCAAACAACGCACGAACCCAAAAACAAGCACACAAAAACAACCACGCAGACACAGAGAATTTTTGACGTGGAAACCCTTGCGGGAAAAACCACGGGACGATCGGAGTCCAACCCTGAGAAGCCTCCACTAATGGAATAGAAGAATTACACCCTCTACAAACTCCTCCCGATCCAAATCGGATCCCCACAACACTCAGAGACAAGAACAATGATCACAAGGCTACGAAGAACGAGAACGACGAGTAGAGATTACCCGAAACACGATCTCCTTCGAAAACGACCTTCGATCCTCCGTCTTCTTCTCCGAAGTTGCAATGGCACTCTTGCCTCCTTCTCTCTCAAACTTGTGTTGTCCAATGCGATAATACGATAATGAATTAGGGTTGAGAAAACTCAATATATCTCCCTAATCCCGCAACCAACCTGGACCGTTGGATTAGATCCAATGATGAAAACTCATCCAAAAAATCGCTTCAGCCCCCGACGACACAGAGTTCGGCCAGAACTCTGTGTGGGGCAACCAGCACCTACTGGCCAAACCCTGGAACGGCCAGACCGAGTTCGGCCCGAACTCGCCATGGGGACCGAGTTCGGCCCGAACTCGGATCCCCTGCTTCCAGCAGCTCCAGCAGCAACAGCAGCAACTCCGTCGCCTACTTCCCGAGCTTCTCCGATATCGGACGGCGCTCGTCGCACTCCGGGGTCTTCTCCACATAGGTTGGGAACCCCACCCACTCCAACAAATCTCCCCCTTCACAACTATGGGGAGGACGTCGTCATCCCGACGACCTGCCTGCAGTACTCAAACTTCCCTCTTGGTAGAATCTTCGTGAACATATCAGCTCCGTTGTCATCTGTATGCACCTTCTCAAGCTCCGCGTCCTTCTTCTCAACCACATCCCGTATCCAATGATACCGGGTCTCGATGTGCTTGGACCGGCTATGAAACGTCTGATTCTTCACAAGATGGATAGCACTCTGACTGTCGCAAAGCAAAGTATACTGCTCTTGCTTCAGTCCCATTTCCTGCAACAGCTTCTTCATCCACAACAGCTCCTTGCAAGCCTCCGTCGCCGCAATGTACTCTGCCTCTGTCGTCGACAAGGCAACACACTTCTGCAACCGCGACTGCCACGATACTGCTCCTCCCGCAAACATCATCACGTAGCCCGAAGTCGATCGCCTCGTGTCTACATCTCCAGCCATATCAGCGTCGGTATACCCAACCAGCTTCGGCTCGTCACCACCAAAGGAAAGTCTCCAACCAGCAGTGCCCTGAAGATATCGTAGAATCCACTTGACCGCACTCCAGTGTACCCTTCCAGGATTCGAAAGATACCTGCTAACCGTACCAACTGCATGAGCAATATCTGGCCTCGTACACACCATGGCATACATAAGGCTTCCCACAGCTGAAGCATATGGAACCCGCTCCATATCTTCCTTTTCGTCCTCGGTAGATGGACACTGCTCCTCAGTGAACTTAAAGTGAGCCGCGAGGGGGGAACTCACTTTCTTCGACCCGTCCATCCCGAAACGCTGAAGTACCCGGTGAATGTACTTCTTTTGGGACAAGTGTAGCAGCTTGGACTCTCTCTCTCGGCTGATCTCCATCCCAAGAATAGTCTTCGCTGCGCCCAAATCCTTCATAGAGAAGGCCGCGCCCAGCTGGCGCTTCAACTCCGCTATCCTAGTGGCATTCCGACCCACTAATAGCATATCATCAACATAGAGCAATAAGATGATAAAATCATCATCGGCAAAATACCTCACAAATGCACAATGGTTCGACGTCGTCCGTGCATAACCATGCTCCCCCATAAACGACTCGAACTTTCTGTACCACTGCCTCGGAGCCTGCTTCAGACCATACAAGCTCTTCTTCAACCGGCAGACCAAATGTGACTTGCCCTTCTCACAGAATCCCTCCGGCTGCTCCATGTACAACTCCTCCTCAAGATCACCGTGGAGGAATGCCGTCTTCACGTCCATCTGCTCGACCTCCAAGTCGAAACTGGCTGCTAATGCTAGCACCACCCGAATAGACGAATGCTTGACGACAGGCGAAAAGATTTCATCATAATCCACGCCTTTCCGCTGACCGTAGCCCTTGACTACCAGCCTCGCTTTGTATCGAGGGCGAGTAGCATCATCCGTCTGCTTCACTCTGAACACCCATCGATTCTTCAAAGCCTTCTTGCCCTTTGGCAACCGCACCAGATCATAAGTGGAATTGGTGTGCAAGGAACTCATCTCCTCCTGCATAGCCACCATCCACTCCTGCCTGTGTTCGTCTTCCATAGCCTCTGCGAAACTTTCGGGCTCTCCCCCGTCAGTCAGTAGCACATACTCATCCGGCGAGTATCTCGTAGATGGTCGACGATCCCTGTTGCTCCTTCTCAGTGGAGCCACTGGTGCTGGCTGTATACCGACAGCCTCCTCCCCATCAGGAACTACCTCTCCGGCATGCTCATCCTCCTGAGGGACACCCTGACCACCATCAGCAGGCTGATGATCAAGGTTGGGAGCAACTCCATGTACCGGCTCCCCCATAACTGGATCCTCTGCGATGTCCTCTGGAAACTGCTCGAAGCGAAATGACTCTAACTCAGGCAATTCCTCAGCCTCAGAAGGCGTCTCGGAATCCCGAGTGTTGGTCATGGTCTGATCCTCGACGAACACCACGTCCCTGCTTCTGTAGAGCTTTCCTTCCACTGGGTCGTAGAGTCTATAGCCAAACTCATCCCGACCATAGCCGACAAAGACGCATCGCCTCGTCTTCGGCTCAAGTTTGGTCCTCTCGTCCTTCGGTACATGCACGAAGGCTTTACAACCAAACGCCCGCAGGTGATTGTATGACGGCTCTTTGCCGTACCATACTTTGTCAGGCACATCACCCTGCAAAGGAGCACTAGGAGACAAATTAATAATATAAGCAGCTGTGAGAAGAGCCTCACCCCAATAACTGCCCGACAAATTTGCTTCTGACAGCAAACACCGCACCCTCTCCATCAGTGTCCTGTTCATGCGCTCCGCTACACCATTGAGCTGAGGTGTCTTTGGCGGAGTCTTCTGGTGTCGTATCCCTTGCTCTCTGCAATACGCATCAAAGGGACCGATGTATTCGCCGCCATTGTCGGACCGAACACACAACAACTTCTTGCCCGTCTCCCTTTCAACGGAGGCCTGAAACTCCTTGAAAGTAGGCAGCACCTGATCCTTGGTCTTTAAGGCATAGACCCAAACCTTCCTGGAACAGTCATCAATGAAAGTCACAAAGTAAGAAGCACCACCAAGAGATTTTACCTTCATAGGACCGCAGACATCCGAGTGAATCAACTCGAGCAACGCCGGCTTCCTCGAACTTGGGTGACTCTGGAAAGACACCCTACTTTGCTTCCCAGCCAAACAGTGCGTGCATTTCTCCAACTTTGTAGACTTGAGCCCCGAAATCACTTTCCTGTTCACCAAGTAGCTCATCCCCTTCTCGCTGATATGGCCGAGCCGCCTGTGCCACAACTCGGTAGACGCGTCACTGACGGCGTTCACCTCCTGTGCCCCCTCTGCGCTCCCCTCCATATAGTAGAGACCGGACTTCTTGCTTCCTCTGGCAATCACCATCGAACCTCTGGAAAGCTTCCACTGACTATTCCCGAAGAGACTGAAGAATCCCTCGTCATCCAACCTTCCAACCGACACCAGGTTGAAACGGATATCAGGGACATGACGAACATCCTTGAGAACAAGAACCGCACCCGTCTTCGTTCTCAAATGCACATCTCCAATGGCAACCGCCTTCGACACATCTCCGTTGCCCATCTTCAACACGCCACAGTCGCCTGTCGTGTAAGTGGCAAACAGTGCCCTATTGTGAGATACATGTGCTGAAGCCCCTGAGTCTACCAGCCAAGAATTGTCATCGCAGGCGAGGTTAGTAATGACCTCATCACCTACGACGATCACATCGCCTCCATGTACCGAGGCCGCCGCTGTAGTGTTCTCTTCTTGCTTCCCCTTGTCGCCCTTCTTCTCCTTCTTCCAAGCGAAACAATTCCGCTTGATATGGCCCTTCTTACCGCAATGATAACACTCTGAGTCCTCGTACCGACCCTTGGACTTCCCCCTGCTCTTGTCTCTGCCACCACCTGGACCCCTGCTTTTGCTCCTTCCGCGGCTCTCTGAAACAAGTGCCTCTGAGTGGTGGGATGTGGATGAAGTGCCCTGAGAACGTCTCCGCATCTCTTTATTCAACACCCCGCTCTTGGCAAACTCCAGACTGACCACGCCCTCTGGAGCAGAAGCGATCATAGATACTCGTACGGTCTCCCACGAGTCTGGCAAGGTACACAGCAGCCACAGTCCCTGAACTTCGTCGTCGAACTTGACTCCCATAGAAGATAGCTGGTCAACCACGCCCTGAAAATCACTCAAGTGATCCGTAATAGACGCCCCATCCTTGTACCGCAGACCCATCATCGTTCGGATCAGGAACAACTTGTTTACCCCGGTCTTCTTCGCATACAAGGATTCCAGCTTATCCCACAACGTCTTCGCGTGCTCAATATTGGCAACGTGGTTGTACACGTTCTCATCAACAAACTGCCGTATGTACCCACACACCTGTATGTGCTCGAACTTCCAGTCCTCCTCGGATTTATCACTGGGCCTCTCGGATGCAAACACAGGTAGATGCAGCTTCTTGACAAATAGCAAATCCTTCATCTTGCTCCGCCAATAATGATAGTTTGTGCCATTAAGGTTCACCATGCGCACCGGCTTCGCATCCATCTCTCCTCTCTGGTTCCTCTGTCAACTTCTGACACCCTTTGAATCCAAAGCTCTGATACCACTCTTGTTGGTATCAGCCAGAACAAAACCTTGCTCTGATACCACTCTATTGGAAAAGAAGCGCGGAAACCTTTCCCCAAACCGGAGAGTACCTGCGAGAGGACCGAGCAAACAACGTACGAACCCAAAAACAAGCACACAAAAACAACCACGCAGACACAGAGAATTTTTGACGTGGAAACCCTTGCGAGAAAAACTACGGGACGATCGGAGTCCAACCCTGAGAAGCCTCCACTAATGGAATAGAAGAATTACACCCTCTACAAACTCCTCCCAATCCAAATCGGATCCCCACAACACTCAGAGACAAGAACAATGATCACAAGGCTACGAAGAACGAGAACGACGAGTAGAGATTACCCGAAACACGATCTCCTTCGAAAACGACCTTCGATCCTCCGTCTTCTTCTCCGAAGTTGCAATGGCACTCTTGCCTCCTTCTCTCTCAAACTTGTGTTGTCCAATGCGATAATACGATAATAAATTAGGGTTGAGAAAACTCAATATATCTCCCTAATCCCGCAACCAACCTGGACCGTTGGATTAGATCCAATGATAAAAACTCATCCAAAAAATCGCTTCAGCCCCCGACGACACAGAGTTCGGCCAGAACTCTGTGTGGGGCAACCAGCACCTACTGGCCAAACCCTGGAACGGCCAGACCGAGTTCGGCCCGAACTCGCCATGGGACCGAGTTCGGCCCGAACTCGGATCCCCTGCTTCCAGCAGCTCCAGCAGCAACAGCAGCAACTCCGTCGCCTACTTCCCGAGCTTCTCCGATATCGGACGGCGCTCGTCGCACTCCGGGGTCTTCTCCACATAGGTTGGGAACCCCACCCACTCCAACAAGTGCCGGGGCACAATTTTTCGATGGAAAAGTGAAATATCGTAACAATTGTACAAACAATCGTTATTACGTAACACTTCACAGAAGGTACGTAAGAGAAATTTCAACTAGTGCTACACTTCACAGAAGGTGCACAGAACGTAACACTTCACAGAAGGTACGTAAGAAAAATTCCACTAGTGCTACACTTCACAGAAGGTGCACAAATAGAATTCTGATAAAATCAACGCAAACACTTCACCGAAGGTGCGCTAATAGAATCCTGATAATACCAACAAAGAAGGTGACTGGTGAAAGATGGAAAAAACTCCTGCTGGGGTGAATGATCACCGTTGCTCAAAGCTTTATTCGCCCCACACGAATAGCTTCCAGGAACCAGCAAGTTCGTCGGAGAACTTGGAACACTGTTGCTCTTCTGACTCCTCGGATGAACACGAACTCCCATGCAAAAATTCAACGCTGGTACAAAACCTCCATTTTCTCTGACAGCCTCTAAACACTTGTAAACTTTCTGTCTACTGCTTGTGTATATGTTCTAACCTGTGAGAGAGAAGGAGGAGGCCTTATATAAGCCCCAGCAACAACTGTCCGGTTAGCACAATGTTAGGGACGTGGTAGTAACCATCCCGAACATGGAGCAACCGCTAAGAACATGTAAAGACACGTTCTGCTGCATGTTGTGCCACTCACGTAACCAGCGTAATTTGTACTTTACGCACACAGCCCCTTTACGCACCCTACGTACACTACGCACTCTACGCACACTGCGTACACTGCGTACACTGCGCACTCTACGCACGCTGCGCACACTGCGCGCACTGGACTGCGCACTGGACTGCGTACTGGGCTGCGTACCTGGGCCAGCGTAACTGGGCTCACGTAACGGGCTGCGCAACGTGGTCGCACAAGTGGCTCGCGCAACGAGCGTAACTTAAGCGCACTATGCGCCTAGCGACGATGCTGACGTGCTAAGTGCAAAGTGCGCCAACAAAACGCCACATTACGCATCATGAGCCCTTGAGCCCGAGTCCGAGCCCGTGTCCGAGCCCGAGCCCGATCCCGAGTCCAAGTCCGAGTCTGAGTCGCTAAGACCCTACGGGACTTAGCTCCTATGGAAATAAATTTCCCAAGAGCAAAAAGCATGAATGCTTTAATTGTTAATTTTAGCCTTTTTTCCCATTAGAAAAATAACTCCACATGGCAAACCCATGTGCACCTCCACACCACATGTGCATCCCAAATAATAGCAAAGCTAATATATAGAGATACAAACTCTTTGGCATATCCGATGTGGGACTAAAGTTTCTAAATGAAAGACCAAAACTCCAACAATCCCCCACATATCTCTATATATGGGTATAAGTGTTCCCCACAGTAACTGTCCATCATGCATTAGGAGAGATGTCGCTGACGACTTGAATCTTCCCGCATGGGTCAAAAATCAGACTATAATACAAGAATGGACTAAGCCTTGAATTCTGCATCATAGCTGAAATTCTTTCCACTCACATAATGTAGTTACATGTGCTTCTGGCTACACATTAAAGGCCCTGTGCCAGCCTGGTTTCAGTGTATAATTTTGGGCGTCTACAAGTTTACCCTCAAGAGACGGCCTGATATCTCTTTGTCCATACACTATAGGTGAGTTCATTATAAAGAGACATGGCATAAAGCGCTTTGCGCTTCCTTTGCGGTGCTACGCCGCTATGACATAGCTTAAAGCCGAGACCTTACCCCGTACCGGAAACCTCATCGTAGTGTCATACTACAGTAGCATGAGACAACCGTCTCTTTGTAGTGCCAAACTACCCAGCATGAAGCCTTAGGCTCCCTTGCGGTGTTACGCCGCAACGACATGGCTTGCAAGGCCGAGGCTTTATCCCTAACCGGGTAGCTCATCGTGGTGTCGTGCCACTGTAACATGAGGAACTCCTCCTCTTTGTAGTGCTGACTACACCCCTCTTTATTTTAACATACAGCATTAGGCTAACTGTCTATTTGCGGTGCTACGCCGCTGTGACTTGGCCTGCTAAGCCGAGGCTTTATCCTATTCCTGGGCAGCACCCCACATATAGGAACCTCATTGTGGAGTCACCCCACTGTAGCATGAAGTTTCACTCCTTGTAGTGCTGCTCTACCGTGCTTCCTGTAAAGCACACCAGGCATTTACTCTGCCTGAGAACTTATTAAGGCAATTAAGCCAACCTTCCCACAGGAACCGTTTTCCGCAGAAAACAGCAGTAGACAACAGTGGTTATAGGTCCGTAACCTCTCCATGCCCAATAGAACATGTACCCACCGTTCCTGATATTCTTCCGATTAGTGGTCCTCTCTTGAACCAAAAGCTAGATGCCTAGTAGATAAATCTTTGAACTAATAGCATAAAACTTTATGGTAGGAATACAATAATACAATATCAGAATGCCTTCAAGCCCATTTTACAAGCTGTGTCATCGACCAGCTGGCACTTGAGGCCCTTGGTGAACGGATCCGCCAGGTTCTTCTGCCTCCGAACATCAATTACTGCAATTATACCTCTCTTAATAAGATCGTGTACTGCCCTGTGCTTTAACTGCACAGTCCTTTTCTTTCCGTTGAAAAGGTCATTTGATGCCACCGCCGCAGTCGCCTGGTTGTCGCAGTATATTGGTATCGCCGGTATTTGCGCCCCAACCATTGAAAGATCATACATGAGCTCCCGAAGCCATTCTGCTTCCTCGGCTGCGGTATCAAGTACAAAGAACTCAGATTCCATGGATGACCGCGAGAGCATAGTCTGCTTCTTCGACTTCCACGATATAGCAGCTCCACCCATTGTGAAAATGAATCCACCTGTGGACCTCTCGCTCTCCACCTCTGAACACCAGTTAGCATCACTGAAGCGTTCCACTACTGGCGGATCTCCGCTGTAGTACAGTGCATATGTCTGAGTCTTCTTGAGATATCTCATAACCCGTTTCCCAGCTTTCCAGTGTTCAGCAGCTGGGTTGCTCGTGAAACAACTCAGCATTCCCACGACAAAAGCTATGTCAGGCCTTGTGGCAGTAGTAGCATACATCAAACTTCCGATTACGCTTGCATACTCCAGCTGCCTGACGCTTTCTCCTGAATTAGGCTTCAGCTTCAGATCACACCTGTACGGCGTATCGATCCCTGAAAGATCCCGATACCCATAACGAGTGATCATTTTCTCAATATAATGAGACTGTGACAGCGCTAGTCCAGTGTCTGTCCGAATGATATTGATCCCTAAGATCACATCAGCTTCCCCCAAGCCCTTCATACTGAACTTGCTTGAGATGAATTTCTTTGTCTCCGTGACACAGCTAATATCCGTACCTAAGATAAGCATGTCGTCCACGTACAGACAAACGATCACACCTCTTCCATCAACGAACTTCGTATAAACACACTTGTTCGTATCGCTGACCATGTAGCCATTTGACCTTATAACTTTGTCAAATTTTTTATGCCACATCTTGGGAGCCTGTTTAAGACCGTACAAGGATTTTACCAACTTGCAGACTTCGTCTTCAAGACCCCTGATGACAAATTCCTCTGGCTGTTGCATGTAAATTTCTTCGGTCAGCTCGCCATTTAGGAAAGCCGTATTCATATCCATCTGATGTATCACCATCTTATGTATTGCTGTGAGAGCAATCAACATTCTGATGGTGGTGATCCGGGCAACTGGAGCATACGTGTCAAAATAGTCAATCTCCTGCTTCTGAGAAAATCCCTTGGCTACCAACCTAGCCTTGAACTTGTCAATAGTTTCGTCTGCTTTCATCTTTTTCTTGAAGATCCATTTGCATCCGATGGGTTTCGCTCCTTCAGGAAGATCAACCAACACCCAAGTGTTATTTGAGGTGATGGAATCAATTTCATTGTCAATCGCCTCCTTCCAGAAAACTACATCTCTGGTCTTCATCGCCTCATCATAGGTAAGCGGATCTGCTTCCACATGATAGGTGACAAAAGTCACTTCCGAAGTCCTTCGACCTCCTCACACGCTTAGCTGACGGCTCATCTTGTTCTGGTTCAATTGTTGTTTCAACAACATCTTCTTGGACTACATCTTCATTGAAGACTTCAGTTTGCTGCGCACCCTCATTGTTCTCCGGTACATCCGCAAGAACAATATTCTTGTGCCTTACAAATTTGTCTTCAAAATTTTCTGCATCGCGAGATTCAATGATACGATTTGACTCAATATCAAGAAATCTCCGAGCATCACTTTTCTCGGCATACCCCAAGAAGATCGTCTTAGTAGTCCTTGTCCCAAGCTTCTGAATCTTCAGATCTGGAAGCTTGACATATGCCAGACACCCCCACACTCGAATGACATTCAAGTTAGGTCTGACCTTGAACCAGAGTTCATGAGGAGTAACGTCTGAAGTTGCATGAGGCACTCTATTTAGAATAAAAGTGGTCGTCAATGCAGCTTCACCCCAGTAGCACTTAGGAAGGCCAGCAGTCAACAACAATGAGTTAATCATTTCTGTTAACGTTCTGTTCTTCCTCTCTGCTACTCCGTTTGATTGAGAAGAGTACGGAGTCGTAGTCTCATTGACAATTCCATGTTCTTTGCAGAACGATGCGAATTCATAAGACCTGTACTCCCCACCTCGATCACTTCTTATTCTTTTGAGTTGTTGTCCAGTCTGCCGCTCAGCTTCGGCTCTGAACTCCTTGAACTTCTCGAATGCTTCGTCTTTAGCCTTCAGCAAATAGATGAACACATACTTTGAGAAGTCATCGATGAAGGTTATAAAATACTTCATCCCGGCCTTTGTAGAGAACTGTTTGAAGTCACAGATATCTGAGTGTACTAACTCCAGAAGATCTGTACTTCGATTAACTCGAGGAAAGGGTTTCCTTGTGATCTTAGTTTGAGCACAAACTTCACATTTCTCTACCTTACCCCCACCCTTGGAGATAAGCCCTAAACTAGACATTCTGTGAATTCGTTTAGAATGAACATGTTCTAGCCTATTATGCCACAACTCATAAGTATAAGCAGAATGAGTGATTGTATTAACAACATTGAACTGATTTACAAGCTGAATCTTGAACATTCCTTCGGTATAAAAAGCTTTCCCGAAATATGTTCCCTTGATAGACATCACCATCTGGCCAGCATTGATGTCCATCCTGAGGCTTGCGTTGCAGAGTAGGCCTCCAGAGATCAGGTTCTTGGCGATAGCAGGTACGTGCTTCACGCCTTGAAGCGTCAGAGACTTCTCCGAAGTCAGCTTCAATACCACCGTCCCGATCCCGAGCACTTCAGCTTGTACCTGGTTCGCCACCATAACCACATCAGAAGTAGGGGTGTAGGTGGTGAACCACTCCTTGCTGGAGCAAACATGGCAGGTGGCTCCAGTGTCTACCCACCAGTCAGCATCAGTTCCTACCGCATCAACATGCGTAATCATAGCAACAACATCAGTGATCATAGTTACCTTACTAGGTTCTCCTTGCTCCGATTGCTTGGTTTTTGCTTTGCACTCATTCTTAAAGTGGCCCTTCTTGCCACACTTGAAGCAAGGCATTTGAGACTTTGGCTTCCTTTTCTTGATAGAAGTTCCCTTGACTTTTAGATTGTCAGGGTCCTTCTTCTTACTGTGGGAAGCCGCCTGCTTTTTCCTTGGTTCCTTGGTACGAACCATATTGGCGTTAGCTAATTGCTTGGACAGTGCGTCCACCTTCAGTTGAGCCCGCATCTGGTCCTCAACATAGATTTCCTGCAGAAGATCTTCAAGGGTGATCTCCAGCTTCTTCCTATGCATGTTTGCATAGAACTTGCTCCACCCAGCGGGGAGCTTTGAGACAATCCCTCCAACAACAAACTTGTCGGGGAGGGGCATTGCCTTGTTTTCCAACTTCTGTCGCAGTTTCAGGAACTCCTTCACCTGCGGCAGCATAGACTTTTCGTCCTCAAAGAACCACTTGTGATATTTTTTAACCACAAATATTTTACTGCGGTTCTTGTCTTCTTCGTAGAGTTTTTCTAGAGACTCCCATATGTCTCTAGCAATATTCTTTTTAGAATATAATTCTGCAAGGGAATCTTCCATAGCATTCAGGATAAGCAGCCTACAAATACTATTTTCCCTTCTCTATTTTGCTTGCAGTTTAGTAGCCGCGGTGATAGCGGCAGCAGATCCAACATCTGGAACAGTAGGTTCTTCCTCCAGAAGCACGTGATCTATGTCTTTAAGTTGAAGGGTTAGATATACCTTCCTCTTCCAGACTTGGTAATGTTCTCCATTAAACTTTTCTAACTTGCAAAAGTCAGAATTGAAGAGTGAAACATTAACGTTTTCCATCGTTGCGATAAAGCTTTGAGATTGTTAGTGCCGGGGCACAATTTTTCGATAGAAAACTAAAATATGGTAACAATTGTACAAACAATCGTTATTACGTAATACTTCACAGAAGATACGTAAGAGAAATTTCAAGTAGTGCTACACTTCACAGAAGGTGCACAGAACGTAACACTTCACAGAAGGTACGTAAGAGAAATTTTACTAGTGCTACACTTCACAGAAGGTGCACAAATAGAATTCTGATAAAATCAACGCAAATACTTCACCGAAGGTGCGCTAATAGAATCCTGATAATACCAACAAAGAAGGTGACTGGTGAAAGATGGAAAAAAAACTCCTGCTGGGGTGAATGATCACCGTTGCTCAAAGCTTTATTCGCCCCACACGAATAGCTTCCAGGAACCAGCAAGTTCGTCGGAGAACTTGGAACACTGTTGCTCTTCTGACTCCTCGGATGAACACGAACTCCCGTACAAAAACTCAACGCTGGTACAAAACCTCTCTTCTCTCTGACAGCCTCTAAACACTTGTAAACTTTCTGTCTACTGCTTGTGTATATGTTCTAACCTGTGAGAGAGAAGGAGGAGGCCTTATATAAGCCCCAGCAACAACTGCCCGGTTAGCACAATGTTAGGGACGTGGTAGTAACCACCGCGAACATGGAGCAACCGCTCAGAACATGTAAATACACGTTCTGCTGCAAGTTGTGCCACTCACGTAACCAGCGTAATTTGCACTTTACGCACACAGCCCCTTTACGCACCCTACGCACTCTACGTACACTGCGTACGCTGCACACACTGCGCACTCTACGCACGCTGCGCATACTGCGTGCACTGGACTGCGCACTGGACTGCGTACTGGGCTGCGTAACTGGGCCAGCGTAACTGGGCTCGCGTAACGGGCCGTGCAACGTAGTCGCGCAAGTGGCTCGTGCAACGAGCGCAACTTAAGCGCACTATGCGCCTAGCGACGATGATGACGTGCTAAGTGCAAAGTGCGCCAACAAAATGCCACATTATGCCTCATGAGCCCTTGAGCCCGAGTCCGAGCCCGAGCCCGATCCCGAGTCCGAGTCCGAGTCGCTAAGCCCCTACGGGGCTTAGATCCTATGGAAATAAATTTTCCAATAGCAAAAAGCATGAATGCTTTAATTGTTAATTTTAGCCTTTTTTTCTATTAGAAAAATAACCCCACATGGCAAACCCATGTGCACCTCCACACCACATGTGCATCCCAAATAATAGCAAAGCTAATATATAGAGATATAAACTCTTTGGCCTATCCGATGTGGGACTAAAGTTTCTAAAGGAAAGACCAAAACTCCAACAATATACACAAGCTTTATTCTCCTCTTTCCCATCCTTATTTATTTGCTTCTCTGGGCCAACACTAGGTAGCAAAGCCACCATGTCGTTGGATGCCAAAAATTATGCCGAAGCAGTCGAGCACCGGGTCATCTTCAGGTGAAGACGTACCGATCTAGAAGGGAAAGGAGAGCAGCGTGACGCTACAGTACCCGTTGCTCACACAAACAAATACGCCGCCTGGTCCTTGAAGATGCGGGTCAACCTGCAGGCACAAGGCATGTGGGACGCCGTTGTGTACGATGACGTCGATGAGCGCAAAGACAGGATGGCTCTCGCCGGCATCTTCAAAGGAGTACTAGATGATGTTCTCCTCACGCTGGCTGAGAAGGACTCCGTCAAAGAGGCATAGGAAATGCGCAAGACGATGCACATTGGTGCGGAGCGCGTCAAGGAAGCGAAGCTGCAAACCTTGAAGAGTGACTTCGAGGCGATTCACATGAATGATAGCGAGTCAGTGGACGACTTTGCCATGAGGTTGACGACGCTCGTCAATGACATCCGAGCGCTGGACGAGAAGGTAGAGGAGACCTCCGTCGTCCGAAAATTCCTTCGTGCTGTACCGGCACGATTCATGCAGCTTGTGACTCCGATCGAGCAACTGGTGGACCTTAAGACCATGATAATTGAGGAGCTAATCGATCGTCTCAAGGCCTACGAAGAGCGACTTCGTGGCTACGGCAACAGGAGGAGGAGCAGCACCTGCTTCTCACACATTCCGAGTGGCTTGCTCGGATGAAGAAAAATGACGGCAGTGACTCCTCGGGATCAAAGATCCGCAATGACAATGGTGGTGATGGCCGTGGCCATGGCAGGATGGGCGGTTGTGGCCGTAGCAAAGGCGGACGCGATGGCAAGGACGGTGACTGTCGTGGGTCCGATAGTGGCCACGACAAGAGCAAAATCAAATGCTTCAACTGTAACGTGTATGGGCACTATGCATCGGAGTACCACAAGCAACAGAATGATCGCGATGAAGAAGCACAGGAGGCACGTGACATGGTCATGCTCAAAGACGAGAAGGCGGGCCTAATCGGAGGATCGGGCCGGTGCACGAGCGACGTATGGTACCTCGATGATGGAGCAAGCAACCACATGACCAGTTATGAGGATATATTCTCCGAGCTGGATACTTCAGTGAGGGGCATCGTGTTCTTACCGACGTGTACTACATCCCACGTCTCAAGAGCAACATCATCAGCCTCGGCCAATTCGATGAGAATGGTTATAAAACCGTTATGGAAGGTGGCTTCCTATGCATCTACGATCGAGAGAGGAGGCTGATGGCCAAGGTGAAGAAGGAGTAAAACCTTTTGGCGTACATCAAGAAGGATGCATGGCAATGGCATGGGCGCTACGAGCATCTAAACTTCCAGACACTGCGGAACCTGACGCACCATGAGATGGTTGAGGGCATGCCATGTCACGACCCACACCCTGAAGAGGGGCACGAGTACGTGGTTACGTCCAGCCTACGCCGCAGAATCGGCGGTAGAATGCTGTATATAAGGTCTGTAAATACTACGACTAACAGTATAAAGGTACCTGTACAGTATATACACTCCGAATAGAGGTGACATAGCAATACAGTCTCAATCACAAAATAAAACTAAGGTAGATAGCATTGAAAGGAAATATGATAGATGAAAGCAGGAAATGAGTTCAAGATCCACACAAGCCCAGAGATATACACAACATCGCAGAGTCACAGAATATAATATAAAATACTACAATCTGAAAGTACTAGCTGGATCGCAGTCCAGGCAACCCTAACTAAGCTACACTACTCTGGGTGTGCAAAGTCTAATGTCTCTACTATCAAGCCACTGTCCAGGTCTACTCCATCTAACCCGTCCCCATAATAGGTCGGACAATCTGCCTCAGAATCATCTGTAATATATCACCGGTATCCTGTCAGAAAAATGAGCAAGTACAAACACTAACAGCAGTTCCATATGAATTGACAAATTCTATAAGAGACAGTATAATGAAATACAAGACAAAGATATAGGATGACTTGGGGACCATTCGGAAGCTGAGTTATAACCCTTAAACCAAACAAGGACCGGGGGTGTAACCCTTCTCCCGAACAGAACTTAGTCTCCAATCAAGGTATACCATAAAGGCATGTAGAGCATGTGAGTAAATGAATATCATAGCATGGTGAGAAAAGTACTGAAAGTAGAACTGAGCAGGATATAAGATACGATAAATAAATGTAAAATGTGACTTGAATTATTAGAGCGATATGTGATCGGCTTTAGGTAAATGACAAGACAGGTTATCCACTTGGTCCGATAATCACACGAAAGTCTCTGAAAAGGGTCATGTCGGCCAACCTGGATAACAAGCACACGGAGGAATCTGCTATACCCTACGTGAGGTGAGAGTGGCGCAAGCAAAATAGTGACAGGAGGCTTTGATCACATAACCCCTAATAATTCCTCCATCCCCGAATAGTATCACGGATCCGGACATGGTACGTCATGACACGGGATTCAAAAGCAGGGGGCCAGCCCACTCCCAAATTGATGTCTATATAAGTACACGAAATACGAAATATCACGCACCAATATACCAAGAAAGTCCAGGAATAACATCTCATGACAGGATCCGACGTATACTAGTCCGTGAACCATCGTGTCGGGAATCAAGTAAGACACTACAACTGAATCGGATATAGTAGATATCAAGACAATAAAAACTATTAATAAATGTACTCGCCTGGTATCCTGAGTATCTGAAGAGAATCTACTGTCCGAGGAGTGGTGTCTGTCTCCTATAGAACAGTACAAGTTACTATAAGTCTAAAATAATATATTAGACTGTTATAATGCATCTACATAATGTTTGGGGTCAATCTAGGCTAAAGTCAACCCTTGGTCAACTCTAGTCAACTATACTAGTCAAACTAGGTCAACTAGGTCAAGCCTAACCCAAACAAGTCTCATTAAGCCTAACCAGCCTATTCTAGCAAACACACACAATTTCTAGGCTATACAAGCCAACAGCACTCCTACACTGGCATTCAAGCCATATAGACAAGCTAGGAGCCATAGGCTATAGGCTAATCACACATTACACACATTATGTATATTCCCACATGTTTCACACATTTAAAATATATTTAATATATATAAATAACACACATTTACCTATAGCTACATTGATATATATATATATATATATATATATATATATATATATATATATATATATATATATATATATATATATATATATATATATATATATAGAGAGAGAGAGAGTGATAGGGTAATGCACATGTGTTTGTACCTATGTGTACATGTGTTTGTGTGTGACCATATGAAAACAGTGTGTGTATCATTTGTCCAGGAACTTAGTGAAACAGAAGGAATCATTGCAATGTATGTGTGTGTGCCTACATGTGAGGGTGTGTGTGTAGAGTGTATGACAGTTTAGTGTTAGGTTAGGGTGTGTATCATGTGTTTAGGAATAGGAATTCAAATGACAGTTAACACATTGCTAACAGTGATACTAACATGTGTGTGGGTGAATGGAACATTGAGTGTGTGTAAAGGAAATTACATGGCAATGACAGTTTAGTAATATGTTGTGTGTTAATAGTTAATAGTTAGGGTGATGTGTCAAATGACAGTTAAGAACAAAATCAAACCCGATTTCGAAATCCACTTGCTAACAGTTGAACCCAAATGTCCCCAACACCAATTTGGAAATCCATTCTTCCAACACAATCACAAACCCACCCACATTACAGTAAACTGACACAAACGTATAAGAATTTAACATGGCAATAAACATTCAAAATCAGTTTTAAACATGGAAATTAAAATCAGGATTTCAAAACAGGAATATTTCAGTTGACAGTGCTTACACATAGCCGTTCAACATTCCAAAATCTAATTCGAATCTAAAAGCCCTACACCAGAAAATAACCATTCAATGTAGTAATCTAATACACCTGTGTGAGTGATTTAACATGGCAATTAATCATTAAAAATTAGTTTAAACCAGAAATTAAACCTTCAGAAATTCAATTTCAGGAACCCGCATCAGTGAGAATGGGAAAATCAATTTCGAGTACCAAAATCATGCTAAAATTATGAATTAAAGGTTGGTAATCTATTATACACATGTGTACGTGTCCACCACTTCATACGTGTCCAACCAAGTGGACACAACCGTGTCCACGACACACAAACAACACACAAGCACACATGCAGTGCACAGCGTCGTGCACGCGTGTACGCGTGTCCCGCGTGCGACACAGGCCACGTGGAGACACGTGGCCATGCATACACGTGTGCCAGGGGTAGGGCTACCCCTTGGACACCCCGTACTGTGTCCTAGACGCGTGTCCAGGCGTGCCCGACCCCGTGTCAGTGGCGTTCATGCGCGTGCAATAGCAGGCCGCACGGCCAGTGCGAGGAGGATTTCTCCTCGCACACGCAACCAAAAGATCCCATCTTTGGGGAGGATGGTGACAGTCGATGCCCCATCACCCTCACCAAATTTGGCGTGTCCATGTGTCCTGTGTCGGGAGAAATTGACCCCGTGATGCAGGACACAGTGCACAGTGTACGGCAGCGTGTTCGTGTCCCCGTGTGGACATGACACGAAACTAAAACTAGGAAGAAATAACAGAAATCCATAAGAAAACCCTAGATCTAGGACTCTATTCAAATACATTTGCAAAAATAGCAAATCGAAATGGTTCGGGCATTTCGTCGAACACTTAGCCTACACTAGTGATACGTGTCCGATACGGACACGAAACCTAATACAAATGACACGAAATTTCTACTGTAGCTAGGGGACACCTATACCTAAGCTATCATGCACTAAAATCAGGAATAAAACATAATTTGAGGGTTTTACCTATGAGTGTCAATCCTCCAAGAAAGCCCCAAATGGAAGGATTCCAAATAGCAACTCCCAAGCTCCAAATAACACAAAAACTGAGATGAACCTCCAGAAAGTAAACACACAGAAATTAGACCCTAATGCAAAAAGACTAGGGTTAAAAAGGAATTAAAATAAATTTATTAGGATTTTAGGAAGGGAAGAAAATACATTTTCTTCAAAATCTAGGTCAAGCACTAAAAGAGGCAAGAACAACCAACATGACATTAAATATGGGTGCTCCTAGTGTGGCTGGCCATGGGGGTTCAAATTAGGGTTAGGGTTTCATAATTTGGCCCATGGGCTTAAGTCCTAATCATTTAAGTCATGAAGTCATAAGTTATTTCATAAAACCATAAGTCATGACTTGATTACACTAAACTTAATCCTCACATTCCAAAACTATTCTCTAATGACTAAAAGTAGGTTAACCTAGGTTAGACTAGGGTCACCATAGCTAGGGTTAGGTTCTAGGCTAGTCTACTAGTCTCAAATGAGTCAAAGTCAAACTAGAATTCACTAACTCAACAAATTAATTAAAATTCAAAATTTTACCAAAAAGACTAAAATACCCTCAAGCTAGAAATGTGGTGATGACATGCCACACATACAACAAGTCGATCAAATCTACGACGGGTGTATGGTTGGGAAGCAACAACGTGCACCATTTTCGTCAATATCACTCAACCTTGCAGACAGCCCGCTGCAACTGCTACATGGTGATTTGTGCGACCCAATCACACCTGCAACGCATGGAGGTAACAAGTATTTCATGTCATTGGTTGATGATCATAGTCGAGATATATGGATTATTTGTGCGGCCCAATCACACCTGCAATGCATGGAGATGGATGCGAAGGTGAAGGCGTTCCGAACCGATCGAGGTAGGGAGTTTACCTCTCACGAGTTCTACGAGTACTGTGAGAACTTGGGCATCAAGCGCTTCCTCACCACACCGTATTCACCGCAACAAAATGGCATGGTAGAAAGGCGAAATCAGACGATGGTCGCCATGGCGAGAAGCTTGCTAAAGAGTAAGGGGATGCCTGGAAGCTTCTGGGGAGAGGCTGTTGCTACGGCGGTCTATCTTCTGAACCGTGCACCGACTCGAAGCGTCATCGGTAAGATAGTGTACGAAGCCTTCTACCAAAAGAAGCCAAGAGTATAGCATCTTCGAACATTCGGCTGTGTGGCACACGTCAAGGTGGTAGATCCGTACCTCACGAAGCCTGTTGATCATAGCGTACCCATAGTATGCATCGGGTACGAGCCAGGATCTAAGGCATATCGGATGTACAACCCGATGATGAGAAAGCTGTATGTGATAAGAGATGCGATGTTCGAAGGAGCTAGACAATGGGATTGATAATCCAAGTCTGATCAAATGGTGGAAAATCCCGGTGAGGTGTTTACATTATATTATCCATCTCATGTTGATGTAGGGATCGAGGAGATAGCGCACGGCTCACCGGGTTCAACAAACAGAGCCGGTACGACACATGACTCGTCGAGTGCAGTGCAGCGGACAGCAATAGTGGGGCACACGGATCGCCATTTGTAGTGCATAACCCGCCAGTCATAAATGCCGAAGGAGCACTACCCGACTCGTCGACAACCACGGGTGGGCTGAGTGTGGAAGGCGCTGCGGCAAGCGGCTCATCTACACCGGCAAGGTGTACTCATTCTCTGATGGACATCTATGACGCCACAACGGTGGTTGAACTCGAGTACTCAGATCTATGCATGGTTGCTATGGAGGAGCCGTCAAGCTTTCAGGAAGCCCAAAAACATGCATGTTGGAGGCGTGCAATGCAAGAAGCGCTCGAGGCCGTTCAATATAATGGTACATAGGAGCTCGTCAATCTACCACCCGACCACAGACCCATTAGCCTAATGTGGGTATTCAAAGTAAAGAAGGATCCACAAGATACTGTTGTCAAGCACAAGGCACGCCTCGTCGCTAAAGCCTACGTACAAAAGCAAGGCATGGATTTTGATGAGGTTTTCACACTGGTTGTACGACTTGAGATGGTACGGATCATGCTTGCATTAGCTACATAAGAAGGGTGAGAGGTGCACCACATGGATGTAAAGTCCGCTTTCCTCAATGGCGACTTGGATAAGGAGGTGTATGTGGCACAGCTGCCTGGCCATACACAGAAGGCAGTGAAGACAAGGTCCTGGGGCTCAAGAAGGCATTGTATGGGCTACGTCAAGCGCCAAGAGCCTGGAATGCAAAACTTGACAAAAGCTTAATCTCACTCGGCTTTGCACGGTGCCCAGTGGAGCATGCTGTCTAAAAGAGAAATCTCGACGACAGAAGTCTCATTGTCGGCGTGTACGTGGATGACTTGGTCATTACAGGGACGAGCACTACTGAGATTACTAGATTCAAGTTGAAAATGAAGGAGCTATTCAGCATGAGTGACCTTGGACTACTGAGTTATTACTTGGGGATCGAAGTGCAACAAAAATCTTAAGAAATCTTGTTGTGCCAATCATCTTACGCAGCCAAGATTATTGAGAAGTACGGCCTAACAAATTGCAACCTGAAGCAAACACCAATAGAGGCAAGGCTGAAGCTGAGCAAGTCGAGCTCAAGTCCCCAAATTGATAAAACCTACTACCGCAGCATAGTAGAAAGTCTCCGTTACTTGGTAAATACAAGACCGGACATAGCATATGCTATTGGGATCGTGAGCCGTTATATGGAGGCACCAACAAAGTAGCACGTGACTGCCGTGAAACAAATCTTAAGGTATGTTCGTGGTACAACTAACTTTGGTTGCTGTTATGTAAAAAAGGGCAAGAAAGAACCAAGTCTTGTGGGCTATAACTGATGGAACTGGGGATTCCCAGGACCCTTCCTTTGGTGTGCGTATTGATCGATAGAAAGTTAAACAGATCTAATACGTGTTCTAACCCTTCATAGGCGGAAACTAGGGTTCACAAATTATACCTGCGGCGGAAAGGAGACAAGTAATTCCTGGCAACCTCGAACGGACGACCCCAAGATCTTCTGCACGTATTCCTTCCTCGAGTTGGACGTCGTGTGGGCGACGATCTCCCAACCTTTTCTTCTCCTTGGCAGCCCTCTCTTTCTCTCCTTACGTTTCCAGTCAATATAATTAGATCCAGTAAGTTTGTTTTCTTTAAGAATCACCATAAGTGGACTGAAAGAACCCATTTTTGAAATCCTGGGAATCACATAAATAAAATTATGTAAGGCAAAAAAACTTTTTGAATTAACTAAATATTGATTCCCTCAAAACAATAATAAGAAATTCACCAACACCTTGAACACCATAAATTTAGCATGCCACGATAGTGTGGACGTATACAAATTCAACTTTGTTCAAGTAGGTTTTTCTTATTAATTTTACTATCATATCAACATAACTTTATGACAAATAAAATTAATATGCTGGTCTAACTCTAGTCATACAAATAATAGCAGTGACTCCGATGGGGAGGATATCATTATTTGTATCTAAGTGTATACCATTACTTAATACTAAGTCCATTATCTTGTAATGAGTTCCCTCGGATGGAGAAGTGAACACATACTAGGTAACTTTCTACAATTATCCCTAAGGAAGTTTGTACTGGTGATCCATAATTATACTCATCCGATATGGAGGAAAGCACTATAGCCAACACGCAAGTATAATTATATCACCTACAAACCAGTAATGGAGACCATAAGATTTAAACTAAATAAATATCCTCTTCCACTTAGTTATTTAACAATGTGGGTTTTTCTACTAGTTGATATTATGTCCATGTTGTCTATTATTAATGTAGGCTTGGTTTTTCAAAAAAAATAACCACATAATAATAAACATGCATAATCAGAAAAAGTAAAACGACAAAAATAAGAGAAAATATCCAACTATTATGGTCATCTTTGCTGCTCCATCCTCAACTATCCGAATCCAAAATCTGGCGCTGCGCAGATCTATTCGGGGTTCGACTTACCCGGTCAGGTCGCGGGGTTCGGGGCAGCCCCCCGAATTTTTTTTTAAAGGTTTTGGCTATCGATTCCTTCATCGAAAATCATCTGTCTGCCTCTGGACTGCTTAAAACTAGCATCTCGTCCGACGTCAGAAATAGCCACCACCGCCATCACGATTGATCAAAAATAATTAAAATTACATCAATCCTATGCCTCCCGAAGGAGTTCACACATAATCTAGATTGCAAAATTAAAATAATAAGCACGATCAACCCTCGTGATTTGAATTACATCCACAGCAACAACAACATCCACGACATGTCTGTGGTTTAAACAACACAATCAAAAACATGTATTGGACCATAATAGTTGGATCTAGGATGCCTGCAAAACCGAGTTAGAACAGATCTACATCTACCGACTATTATACAGCGCAGGTTTTATTGGACAACATGGACGTATCAATCAATACGTAGATCCAAAGTGGCTCTGATACCAATTGATGGAACTGGGGATTCCCAGGACCCTTCCTTTGGTGTGCGTATTGATTGATAGAAAGTTAAACAGATCTAATACGTGTTCTAACCCTTCATAGGCGGAAACTAGAGTTCATGAATTATACCTTCGGCAGAAAGGAGACAAGTAATTTCTGGCAACCTCGAACGGACGACCCCAAGATCTTCTGCTCCTTCTCGAGTTGGACGTCGTGTGGGCGACGATCTCCTAACCTTTTCTTCTCCTTGGCAGCCCTCTCTTTCTCTCCTTACGTGAATCACGAATTTAGAGAAAGTTTCAGATTTCTGATCAGTAATCTGGCGGCCAGAGAATAGAGGATATATATAGGCTACGGCAGGGACCATGAGGAGAAATTAGGGTTAGGCCTCCTAACGGATCTGGATATCCCGTGTTCAGCCCGAACACACAATCCAGGCCCATTAACAATAGCTCGGTCCACTAATGAGCTATTGTTGCACTACCTCCCTAATCCCAAATTATGTTTGTGGGCTCCTTTTATTATATGCTCGTTTGGATCCACATGTTAAGATATCGTATGTCCATCGATCAAATTAAGTTACTGACAACTATATTGATTCGACATCTTTTATCCTTAAGTAGTACCGCTCAACTTTATTTGTCATGTCGGATATAATCCACCTGCAGGATTTACATGACAATCCTTATGAGTTCCCTAAGGAGACATCATCAACCCGATGTATCGGGACATGGATTCCATTTATAATCAACAGCCCATCATACATACAATGTTATTATCCAATTCATAGAGGTTGTCGATCCATAATGAATCTCACTCTTTTATGAGTCAAAATAATGCACACTACATATACATGTCCGTTATTATATCCGGGTTGAAGAGCACAAGCATCCATAATAACAGAGGTATTTGTTCTCTTATGTAGTCAGTACAAAGAGAACAACCTCAAGTGGTCCTGTTCAATACACACAAAGTGTACTAGTGTAAACCTATAGTCAAGATAGACTAATACCAGATTACACTACAACCTTTCCAATAGATTGTCCAAGTCCATCTAGGTTATGAACTATTTATATACTCCATAGGGAACTGATAATATGATCTTCTGTGTGACACCACACACCATATTATCTACAATATAGAATATCAGACATTTGCATTAATACTTGCAACAAATACAATATACAAACATTTGGCCATATGATTCTCATTCAAAATTTAAGAAAATAAGGTTACTAAAAAAGTGATGCTTTTAGTATATAACCCTAACAATAACGATAGCGACATGGCTGGAGATATAGATAACCAGAAGAGCACTACCGGAGTTGTATTCTTCCTTGGCTCAAACCTAGTGACATGGGCATCACAAAAACAGAAGACAATGGCATTGTCATCATGTGAAGCGGAGTACATTGCAGCTGCTACCGCAGTCTGTCATGGCATTTGGCTTAGTCACCTCCTTGGTAAAATGAAGACACAAGACAATGACAAAGTAGTGCTCAAGGTGGACAACAAATCGACAATTGCACTTTACAAGAATCCGGTTCATCATGACAGAAAAAAGCACATTGATACAAGGTACCACTTCATACGTGAATGCGTAGAAGATGGGAAGATTGACGTAGAGTATGTTGTCATGGATGATCAGCTGACGGATATTCTCACTAAACCACTTGGACAGAAGAGTCCGCCGTCCTGATCTGATCACGAATTAAGTAGATCAGACCACACGACGAAGAGGATAAATAAGGAAATTTGGGGGATGATTCACCAATTGTTCGTCCACGAGGACTTGAAATCACGGTCCACCGACTATCTTCGATATCTTCTCTTCTCAGAAATCTCTGGCCAACGCCATAGCCACGAGCTTCATGAACTCAGACATGAGGAAGAAGAAGAGGAAAGGTCAGCTACTAATTGGGCAGAGCTTTGCTACAGTAGGAGGTGGTGAAAAAGAAAGGAGTTTATGTCCTATTCATGGGCGGAGGGAGGTGGAGGAAGCGATTAGGCGGTTATGGCCGAGCGGTTACGTAAGGACGGCCACGATCCGCTGGCACTAGGTCGGTGCTGACGAACTGTGATGATGGACTCTGGTAAGTCGGTAGGGACAAAGTCTCCGGAAGGCTCTGGATGTCTGTCGGCGATGATCACTCCCACAAAGAAATGGCGAACTGCCAGTGAGGCTCTGTGAGGAAGAAGAGCAAAACAAATTAAAATTGGGGATCTTAGCTTTAACGGCCGAGTACTATCGGGTAGGTTAAAGTATTATGGGTTTGAATCCAATAAGACTATATAATGTGGGACTAGGTTCGGATCAGGCTTATCGGGTTGCTCTGCTAAACCCGCTAAACCCTATTGACAATGTGATATCACTACAAGAAAAAGGCTTTTCTTGACGGCTTTTCTCCGTCAAGAAATGGGTATCTTGACGGTTGCGGATCCGTCAAGTAGGCCGGAGTCAAGAAAAGACCCCCCTTTCTTGACGGTCGCTGGCAGGACTTTTCTTGACGATTTTTGACCGTCATATAAAGTAGTTTTCTTGACCGCTTTTAGCCGTCAAGATAGAAGTTTTTAGAAACCGTCAGTATAAGTGAAAACTTTTCTTGACTCCGGCTTAGATGACGGCTATTAGCCGTCAAGAAAAGCCCTACTACTGCAGGATTGAGTTAATTGTTGACGTTTTATTACCGTCAAGAGAAGCTAAAGCCAAAGTTCCATTTATAATTCTATATTATGAATCAAACACACACATAATTTCAATAATCCAGAAGATTTAATACATCAAATAACTACAAAATCCAATTTTTATATTAACAAACTGTATATTGTCTATACACCACAAACTTTCGACACACGTCCAACCATATAATTTCCATACATCTTAAACATCCAATACTGAAAATTATACAAATAAAACCAAAATAAGTAGTAAACTCGGCCGGAGCACATCCCTCCCATATTTACAGTACCTTCATTTCTATGTAGTTCCTGAGAGAATAAGAGCACAACATAACATGTTAATGAGCTTGTTAACCAACAAAAAAAGAGAAAACAATATCCTAAAGAAAATAAGAAGAGTCAAAATTTTTAGCTCAATTAAAAAGTCAAAAAACCCAACATATGTACCAAACATTGAAATCCAAGTGATATGGCAAAAATGACCAAATGTTTATTGCCAAAGCAAAATTAGGCAAGTTTGCTTCCTCTTCATTATCCATTGAAACAACCAAACTCAAAAACTGATCATCAAAAAATGAACCCAAAATTGACACCCCAAAAATGATACTGACATATAGAGGCTGAGCAAATCCAAAGTATTTGCATGTACATGCTATGATACTGACATATGTGAGCCCTTAATTTCAAGGTGTAAGAAGAAATGGACAGGATACTCCGACAACCAATCGGTTACTTCTATACAATATATGAAATAATGACAAACCAACCTAAATACAATATTTATAGGACCCTTACTTGAAGGGTAAACCATAGTAGATCGATCCAGTCACATGTTTTCAGTAAATAATATGTTATATCATAGTAGAGAATGCAAGAACAAAGAATTTACTTACTCTCTCACATTGAACTTTCATAAGCTTTGTAGAAAAAGAAACTTTTTTTTGTAATTAGAAGGCATAATGCATGCACATCAATGCAAAGACTTTTTTTTTGTGTATCTATGCTTGACAACTCACTAATCTAGGAAGATCACAACTAGCAGTAGCCAAATAATAGAAGTCAAGTTATACTTCTGTTCCAGTAGGGACTACGTTTAGATGCAAGCCTGATAATGAGAGCCAATCTCAAAGCCTAACTAAGACTCGACGTACCTTAGTTCGTGCTCCAACAACACCCAACTTCTGTAGGTGGCTGGCTAATTGGCACGCCACCATGGGCCAAAAACAAACATAACGGGACATCAACCTGCCACATTCAACATTAAGCAATAACCAACATGCGCTCCAACCAAGTATGTGATTAAATAATTTAGCAAGCCCTCATAGTAAAAAGTCAAAAACATGATTCCAACAACATAGAAGCTATTGCAGTCCATAATCCATTTTGCATTCAAGACATCATTATTGAGTTATCTTAATAATAATACATCATGATATAACTGATATCATAAGAAGAAGCAATTTCTTACATCACCAAGAAATAAAATAAACTATGAAAAATAAAAGGAGAATCCAAGATGATCAATAACATATACTTCTCATTCAAAACACCAGAAATTTAATAAATGGGCATCAAAGAATTAAACCAAAGACTATATAGCTAGCAATCAAAAACTCATTTGCATTCGTAACATCAGAAATTTTAATCTGGGTCTTAATATTGCATCATAAAATTATTAACATATTAACAAATAAATAATTTTTATTAGAAAATATAAATAAATAAATAAATGAATCACTTCTTACGCACTGATAGTTCAATACTTGAATTTGCCGGAGAGCTGGAACCTGGCACTTGATTTTCTCTTTTTCTATCCCTTGTGAGGCAATGAGAACATAATTAAAATGGCCAAAAAGTAGCAGGACCAAATAATGAACAAAATTGTGGTCATGGAACTTACAATGCTGCATAGTAAAGGAAAGCAAGTATTGTAAATGCAACAAAGCCATATTGAAACACATTCTACCTGTAAAAGATAAAAAAAATGGGCCAAATTATCCATATTCTTGTGTCCTAATGTATTTCATAAGATATGCCTGACACAAGACTAACACGATTTATCTGAGCATCTCGGCTTCCTTCCACATCAATAATCAGAATATATCACTTGTTGCAAAGCACAAAATTAAATTTATCGAGAATTCTCTAGCAAACCTGAAGGCATTCATTCAACCAAAATTCAAGCAGACCTGTATGCAAGTACAATGTCAGTAAGGTTTAAGTTTGGATAACATTTTCTTAACTCCCCGTAATTGGAATCATCATACATGTATAAATCACCAACTGGTCTTCATTAAATTAATCAAGATATAAAAATAAAATAAAAAAGTCAAAACCCACATAAATTTAGTCAAATTATCGATAAACCAACAACAAATTGCTACTTGATACTCAAATAAGTAATCAGAATAACACCCTTCACCCAATGATAGTCAAAGAAATTATTTTGAATCAAATTCCAAGGAATATACCTAAACCCACATAAATTTAGTATAAAATATTGAAAACACAACAACACTATCATAGAAAGAGAAAGAAAAAAAAATTCGGTTTGCATCAATTTCCTAGTAATTTAACCAGAACGAACGTATTTAGCAAAAAATAACGAAAACCCAACAACCCAATCACAGAAAAAAAAAATCCAGCTTGAATCCATTTCTAAGCAATATAACCAAAACCCACACAAATAAAGTCAAAACATCAAATAGCCCTAAATTTGAATATGAGGGTTTCCAATAATATTAGACCTGAGGTCTCTGGCTACTGCTTCCTTCTGAGACTCCGAGTAGAGAGTGGCTCCAGCGTGGTCCAAGTAAACTAGACCTAAAATCAACCAATAAAATAAAACCCTAACAAACACAATTTTTCTAAAATTTGGGGATCAAATAAATTGCAAAAAAAAAATGTGACCATCCAATCTTTTGAATTCTGAAGCCCTAATCTGGTTGATGTTCTTGGGGGCGTTCGGGTAGCCATAGTCTTCTCCGAACTGCTTCAGAAATTCCTTTTTCAAAATATCAAGAATAGAAAAAAAAAGGAGAAATTGGACCTAGGACGATGTTGTCCTCGTCGAGATCCTCCACTTCGTCGTTCGAATCAGCTTCGATGGCTGCATTATCAAAGAAGCAAAATGAGGAGACGTCGGTCTTGGACTTATCGGAGAGGGGACCTCGCATAGGCCACCGGGGAGAGAGTTCTCCGAGAGGGGGACATGATTGTTGAGTGGAGAGAGAGAGAGAGAGAGAGAGAGAGAGAGAGAGAGAGAGGGTTTTTAGAGTGGAGGAGGATTTCGGGATTAGGGTTTGGGATTTAGAAAGGATCTACGTGAGAGAGAAGGGAGGAGAAAGAGGAAGAAGAGGAGGAAGAGGATGGATAGGGGGAAGAAGGGTTTGTTGGTTTGGGCTCTCCTTTTCCATCTGCTCGTAGAGAAATAGAGCGGAGAGGAAAGATTCAAAAAATAAAGAAAATGGGATTGACAGACAACCCGTCAATATATATCTGTAATAGAAAAAATTCAAAAATACAACCAAAATGGCAGTTGAAAAATGTGTGCCAATTTTTTCGCACATAGATTAGTTGACGGTTATCTCCAAACCGTCAATAAGTAAAATGATGTTTCTTGACGGATCCTCTAAAACCGTCAACTATTAGGCTATAAAATTGCTTAATTTACATAAAACATGGTCCTTCTTGACGTAAGGCTAAAACCGTCAAGATAGTCCATTTTTTTTACAGTTTTTGACGACCGTCAACTTATAAACCATCAAAGATCATCATTTTTCTTGTAGTGTATGGCTTGGCCCAGAATGAGATGGGATTGGATGAAACAAATAATTGGGCCTCTTAGCTAAAATTTAAATAATAAATTAGGAATGTAGAATATCTTAAGAAAATTTTATATGAAGAAATATGACTAATAACTTAACTATAGAAATAACATAAGCAATTAATTTTGATAAGAAGAATGACTAGCAATATAGCAAATCATAACTTAGAATTCATTGCTATAATATTATCACTACTACATTTTAGCTTGAGGGTATTTTGGTCATTATGATTTTTTTAAAAAATATTTTATTATTATTTGATTATTGGTTGTGATTTTTGACTTTTGCTAGTTGAGACTATAGAGACTAGCCTAGTGTTTGACTTTGACTTTGGTGACTTAGTTAGCATGGTAGAATGGTGTGGGACCCTAATCTAACTCAAGTTGACTTGAGTGTGGCTTGGTTTCATGGAAAGATTGGGTGTTATATGTTGAATGGGCTTTTAGCTAGAAGGTTGAGACAACTAGCTAGTGCATTAGTGTAACGCCCCAGTCCCAAAATACTTAGGACTAGGTACGTGTCCATGTCAGCTG
Source organism: Iris pallida (assembly GCA_029216955.1). Lineage (NCBI taxonomy): Eukaryota > Viridiplantae > Streptophyta > Magnoliopsida > Asparagales > Iridaceae > Iris > Iris pallida. Next base: position 15,039,602 of record JANAVB010037819.1, read on the forward strand.
CATACATACAAAGTACACCCCAATATATGGAAACCTTGTATGTATACATAAGCTGTAAAATGCAGTAGAACCATAATAACTAAATCTCATCCACTAGATAAATAAATGATATAAAAGCAACTTTTGAATTTGTCATGTATACAATCGTTGGGCGGAGACAAAGTCCACTACCAACTATCTCAAATAAAATGTACAAGAAGGAATAGATGAAATAACAAGACTAGCCAAGTGCAATCATCTTTGAAAGGATGAAGAAGATCATGGCCTCGACTAGAACACCTGCAAATTCACAGAAGCACACACCTGAAGAGATAACCAGGTCCTCAGAGGGATGTAACAAGATACATAAAGAACATGCCATAATAAACTGAATATATAATATGTCACAAACCGAAATAAGTGACAAGACGACAATAAGGTAATATAACCGTACTACAGTGTTTATGCAGTTAAGAACAAACCTCCAACGCATGGGCACTCTGGCTCAGTAGTAGTAATCTCAGGTATGGCCCATCAGGATACCAGAGACCTCAAAGCATAACATTCATCGAATGTCAGAGGCCAGCAGTAAATCAATATCAGGATCCAGGACCGTATCTCCCGCAGAGATAACCGGCAATAGGAAAGTGCATACTTGGCCCATACGTCAAGGAACTGTTCTTCCCATCCAATGCCTAACAGAGTCACATCCAAGTCTCATATACCTCTACTAACTGCTAAGTCTCCTAACATGCCTCTATTAGCAGTTAGCCCTAACGCATGCGCATAGGGGATCAGCCCACACACAAGAACCTCTACATGCTACTCATCTCACACATTCTCGTGGTACAACTGTGTCAAGGTATATGTGACACACTACAAACGGTAGTCCCTTAACTCTAGGTTTATATGCAATCAAAGGATAATAACAAAGTAAATTAATAATCACTGAACATACAGTAAATCAGGAACAGTAAAAACTGGAAATAACTGAACAGTGATATGTAATAAAATGCAAACTGAATATAAACAGTATAATGGCAAGGTATCTTGCCTGAGGTTATGTGCAAAAGAGAATAATCCAGTAGTTCGGACAGACAAATAAACGAAGCAAGAAAAGCCAAATCCTGCAGATGACTCCGGATGCTGCAACAAACATCACGAATGAGTTTGGAATATAAGATATGCCTAGGAAACGCCTGACCAAAAGTTAAATTCTGGAGCAAGGGCAAAATCGTAATTTCGGGTCAAAACGATGTCCGCCATTGGACCCGCTTTGCACCAAAATACGCGCCAGAACCTACGGTCTCTAAAGTCATCAAACTACATGTCTACGGATTTGTTTTGATGAGACGAACCCAACGGTATGTCCAATTTTGGATTCCGGTGGACTGTGCACAAAATCGCCCGTTGAGTGGGATTGTAGGCCCACCAAAATAGCGTCCCGATCAACGGTCTCAGAATCCGATCAAACTTGGCTCACAGGAACAGAAAAATATTTTGAGTCCAATGGCGCAAGTTTCATCACAATATGATGAGTGTGCACAAAGTTGTGACTTAATTTGCAAAGAGTCGATACGGGGTATCTCGACGGATACGTATTGATTTCGTCGCGCACATGCAATGAAATCGAGTTCCGTCAGTTCCCACACATCGACAACATCCATACGCGCCTTTCGATGTATATAGTGCGCGACCACGTCGCCCGGTTTGTAGGGACAAACGCCGTATCGGAGTGTTTCTCTACTTTTTGAAAACAGAATTTACAGTTTTTCGGAAAACTTTAACAACGTGTAACTTTCTACATACTAGATGAAAAGTGAATCCAAAAGGTGCGTTACAATCTCGGTTAGGTTGTCTTTGACTGCCTTCACTTAGTTTTTACGAAAGCTTAATGGACAGCAAGAAAAGTGGCCGACAAGTTGGTATTTTACGACAGTTTTTAATATTCAGAAAAGTGGGTTTTTCTCCAACTTTGCCTCGATATTTTGAGCAAGTTGGATGGCCATGTCAAAATCCACCAAGGGGATCTCGAAAAGGGTTAAGTCTACTTTTTATAACATTTTACGGATCAAAAATCGGAGTTACGAGCAAAAAGTTACGTCGTAGGGAAGTAGGGTACCTTGAGTGGGAAAACTGCTCCGTGGGTGACGCGGGGCTGACTTTCGATGCTCCGTTTGTCGTGAACAGAACTCCATTGCTGGTGAAACGAACTCGTAGGCGAAGAGGGTGTGTTCTGCTAAAATTTTCGTTTTAGGAGTCTAGGGTTTTGAGGTCTGTAGAAAAAGTTATATATATAACAACTTCTTACTAAAACCTAATACCAATATGTTTAGTATTTAGTAAACCCACGGATTGGATTGTTTTGTGAGCTTGCTGCGTAGCAGCAAGCAATTAAGGGGGTGGGGGGGCCCGCCCACTTAAAGTGGGCGGCTGATTGTTTTTTCTTTTCTTTTTCTTATTCTTTTTCATTTCCTTCTTTCTTTTCTTTTCTTTTTCTTATTCTTTTTATCTAAATCCACAATATATATATCTATATTATATATATATATATATATATATATATATATATATATATATATATATATATATATATATATATATATATATATATATATATATATTTATATTTATATATATATACACCAAAATCTATTTAAATCCCAAATACCATTTAAAAGTCAACTATCTAATTATTTAATATATTTGAGCATATCTACATATATATATAAATCCAATCCTTAATAAATCAACTAAAAATAATAATAATATTTAAATAGGTAAACATGTTTATTAAATCTCCACCAATTTGAAATAAAGTTTAATATTATCTAACTATATATATGATGCATCTAAAATATATTTTTACACATATACATAAATTTAAATTGCCATAAAAGGCAACAATAATAATATCACATTAATATCCAATAATATTAACAATAATAAAATGTCTATTTAATTTTTACAAAATAAATTTAGTAATAATAAAATAATAAAAATTGTTCCAACGTGTGAACTTTACCATACACACCCTCATCCGGGTATAGGAACATGTACAATATTGTAAAATATTATTTAATAATAAATACCATTAATTGTACAAATATTTAAATAATTAGAAATTGTACATAAAATTCTAAAATAGTTTAGGAAATATTTTTAAGTACATAAAATATGTCCACATGGCCACATTTGGTCACACTACCTGCTTACATGGGCTAAAATTGGTTCGGGCCCAATTCGGACTGGTTTGGACAACCCGGATCATCTAAAATCCATATATAAAGTAATATCTAAATAAAATATTTTAAATGCGTTATTTCACAACTCGGCCTGATTTTCCTAGTTCGGACTGAACTATGGCTAGGCCTCCCACGACATGGCTAATATACTGGTCAAAGCACACTACTACATCTTTCGTACCAAAATTCATGGTCGCCTTGTGTTCCAAAATTCAACAATGGCCAAGGTCATTTAAAAAATAAAACAAAACCATATATTGTATAAATTTATTTTTAAGTCTAATAAAATAATAAAAATAAATTTAAAAAAATAGGGGTTTTACATCCTACCCAACTTATAAGAATTTCGTCCTCGAAATTTAGGATTTATAGGGTAGATAGGGATGAGGGATAGGAAGAGTTCGTCAATACCAAAATACCATTAAATTTTGGAGGAGGCGATAAAACGGCGTTCAACACGATCATGCAATTGAAAATTGTGGAGTCGATATATACAAAATTATATCATGGTTATGGAATTGAATAAGGATTGCTAGTGAAGGTAACAAAATTTTGAATATCCAATTTCAGAGAACAGTAAGGAATTGAGTAGGCCAAAGAGAATAAATTAGACATTTAGGAGATGTGATTCCTTAAGGGAGAACTGGATACTAATCGTCTTGGTCGAGGGTTTGATTAAGTGATGATTAGAATCACTCTCGTGCGTTCAAGTGGGATTGGAAGGACACAATAAAAATTTTAGGATTGAGGGGAAGAAGAGTTTAAGGTGAGGATATAGCCACATGAGTTGGTCGGTGGCTATCTACATTTCGTGTATATAATTAACCGATTGGGCAACCAAAGATGATACCTTGAGTATATCTTGCAAGTACAGTGCTTGTCTTTCAAAAACGAGTAAAAGACAAGAACAACAAAGGTTTCAAAGACGGAGTTATATATTGAGTACAAATTGCGGGGTTCATAGGCGGCAAAAATAATTTCAAAAGAGAATTGTCAAGACTGTGCGGATGAGACTCTAGGGCAGGTTTAACTATGTCTCCATCCGCATAGAATAAGATATGATAAGCGAACCAAAGTGCAATAGGTTGATCAGACCATCATGCACTGGTTCTGATTAGACAGTATGTTAGTGGGTGCACCCAATAAAAAATGTCATGATCAAGCTTGATAACGAAATAAGCTTGCAAAACTGAAGCTACATTAGCAGCACGGGATAGTCAAAATATGTGCAAGGGAGATACTGATGAAGAAAATAAAATAGTCCAAGATCTTCTAAAATCTAAGTTCCGCCCAAAGTTTGGGCCTATACAGTTGTCCTAGTGTTTCTTCATTTATGGCTTGGTAGACTAGATAAGGTAGGGTCCTCTGAATTTATAGTCTAAGTGAACTTACCAATGTGGGTCACAAGGGCAAAGGCTTTGTTGGGTGGTGAGGTATTCTACCCAACTTATAAGAGTTAAGCTAGTAGTGTGATGGGACAATGGGTTAAGCAATCAAGATAAAGCACAAATCTAAGCATTCAAGGAATTTAGTATAACACAATCACATAACGGGTCGAAAGAATTGAGTTGAGGTTGAATCCCTATCCGCAGTTGAAAAAAATATATCGGTATCATGGTAAAGATTATAGTTTGGCCATTTCGACCAGAAAGTCATACCAAAAAAATAGAGGACAAGGAGACGTATTTTAGTGGGACATGATATATCTACATGAAGGTGGACTTGTCTAGGTCTTATATATGAAATTTGTTGGGAGGAAAAGTGTAGTGTTGTACTCCAAATATACAAGTCACGGTAGGGGACGCCAGAAGATCAAGAATAGAAAGTGGGAGTTCACGAGGTGATAATTAATGCACAAAATAAAGATCAAGTTAAAGCATGAAATAAAATTAATTAGAGAATCCAGTAAAAATAATTTAGGAACACAATTCTGGAGAGAAGATAGTCTCCTAGATGAATTCAGTTAAGGAACCATTAACTCATTATTCAAATTGCAAATGGGTTAGAAGGTCGCAATTAAAAGATCTAGAATTGAAGGAAGGTTGAGTCAGTCGAGGTAGGAATACCGTCACATAGCTTGGTAGATGACTAACAACACTTGTGTATATACTACTATCATGGTCATGAGTGATATGGCAATTAGTGTGGAATACTTCTAACTCATTAGGGCTACCTTTGTGGCCTATCATTAATATTTTAACTCAAGTATCCTCCAAAAGATTCAAAATTTAAACTTTCAAAAAATAAACCACCAAAATTTATATTCACTCCAAGAAGTTCAAATTCATCATAAAAATTTAAATCACTCTCATAAATCTCAAATCAAAATTTTATCACGTTACTACTAACCCTTTCCAAAATTAACGTTTAAACTCAACTATTTAACTCAAGAGTTCATAATTTACGAATCCATAAAATTTCACAATCAATCAAAAAAATTTAACACTTTAAAATTTTCAAATAACTCATAATAAAACTCTTAACATATTAAAAGCAATCTCAAAAATTAAGCTCAATGCTCTCATAAATTTTAACTTATATTCATGCTAAGTTATTCCAACAAAATCATAACTTTTAAATGGTAACTTCATTTAATCAATCAAAATAACTTTCCATCACATCCTTCGAAATTATCAAAAAAGTTTAATATTAGCAATCCCTCATTAAACTAAATTTTCAAATAATCTTATCAGTCAAAATCTTTTTTTTTTCCAAAAATCTAAATAGATCTGTAAATCCTCAATCATAGGACACAATTTAAAATAAAGAAAAAATTTCAAAAATTGTTTTCATAACTTTCAAATATTTAAACCAAAATTCGCCATCATTACTTCCACTTAAAATTTAAAATTTACTAAACACGAAAATCGTAAGTCGTACAACTCAATTTAAATAATTTCTACGGCCATTTTTAAAAGATAAGATCATTCTCAAACCAAATTTATAATCGTTCGAAGGTGTATAACTATAATACAATAAATCATAAACCTCAAAACTCGAAATTTAAATAAATTTTTATATTTATTCAAAGATGTATATCTATCACAATTTTTTTTAAAAATATCACAACTCGAAAAGCAATCAATTTTATACTTGTTCAAAGATGTATAGCTATAACCCAATAAATCATAAATGTTAAATCTCAAAAAGCCAACCAATTTCTTAAATGAAGGGTATAAAGAATCTAGCATTTTTTTTTCTGCAGTATCAGTCCTATGGTGTTTAATATTTAGAAATCTCAAGATTAAAACTTTCCTTGGTAATATCCTACTTTACAAATTACTAATCATTAATTCACACAAAAAGCCTTTTTAACTCAATTAGAGTCTTGAATGTATTCCACTTGCCAATATAACCATTCTAGCCATGTGTTTGACCTATGAGCATATACTAGTGTAGTCATCTTCCTAGTTGACACTAAGCACGAAAATAAGAATCAACGGTAGAAAGGAATCAAGCAAGATGCAGTTCAAGGAAGTCGAACGAGAGTTCAAAATTTGAAGCCAAGGGAAGAGGTCAAGCTGAATGGATGAGATTTCTAGATTCTAATCCTATGTTACAGGCTCACATCGGTACAATTACGTAACCGAAATGACAAACTCGACCTGCATGGGCCACCACAAAAACATGTAATGCCCCAGTCCCAAAATACTTAGGACTAGGTACGTGTCCATGTCAGCTGCATACATACAAAGTACACCCCAATATATAGAAACCTTGTATGTATACATAAGCTGTAAAATGCAGTAGAACCATAATAACTAAATCTCATCCACTAGATAAATAAATGATATAAAAGTAACTTTTGAATTTGTCATGTATACAATCGTTAGGCGGAGACAAAGTCCACTACCAACTATCTCAAATAAAATGTACAAGAAGGAATAGATGAAATAACAAGACTAGCCAAGTGCAATCATCTTTGAAAGGATGAAGAAGATCACGACCTCAACTAGAACACCTGCAAATTCATAGAAGCACACACCTGGAGAGATAACCAGGTCCTCAGAGGGACGTAACAAGATACATAAAGAACATGCCATAATAAACTGAATATATAATATGTCACAAACCGAAATAAGTGACAAGACGGCAATAAGGTAATCTAACCGTACTACAGTGTTTATGCAGTTAAGAACAAACCTCCAACGCATGGGCACTCTTGCTCAGTAGCAGTAATCTCAGGTATGGCCCATCAGGATACCAGGGACCTCAAAGCATAACATTCATCGAATGTCAGAGGCCAGCAGTAAATCAGTATCAGGATCAAGGACCGTATCTTTCACGGAGATAACCGACAATAGGGAAGTGCATACTTGGCCCATACGTCAAGGAACTGTTCTTCCCACCCAATGCCTAACAGAGTCACATCCATGTCTCATATACCTCTACTAACTGCTAAGTCTCCTAACATGCCTCTATTAGCAGTTAGCCCTAACGCATGCGCATGGGGGATCAACCCACACACAAGAACCTCTACATGCTACTCATCTCACACATCCTCGTAGTACAACTGTGTCAAGGTATATGCGACACACTACAAACGGTAGTCCCTTAACTCTAGGTTTATATGCAATCAAAGGATAATAACAAAGTAAATTAATAATTACTGAACAGACAGTAAATCAGGAACAGTAAGAACTAGAAATAACTGAACAGTGATATATAATAAAATAAAAACTGAATATAAACAGTATAATGGCAAGGTATCTTGCCTGAGGTTATGTACAAAAGAGAATAATCCAGTAGCTCGGACAGACAAATAAACGAAGCAAGAAAAGCCAAATCCTGCAGATGACTCAGGATGCTGCAACAAACATCACGAACGAGTTTGGAATATAAGATATGCCTAGGAAACACCTGTCCAAAAGTTAAATTCTAGAACATGGGCAAAATCGTAATTTCGGGTCAAAACGATGTCCGCCGTTGGACCCGCTTTGCACCGAAATATGCGCCAGAACCTACGGTCTCTAAAGTCATCAAACTACATGTCTACGGATTTATTTTGATGAGACGAACCCAACGGTTTGTCCAATTTTGGATTCCGGTGGGCTGTTCACAAAATCGCCCGTTGAGTGGGATTATGGGCCCGCCAAAATAGCATCCCGATCAACGGTCTCAGAATCGGATCAAACTTGGCTCACAGGACCAGAAAAATATTTCGAGTCCAATGGTGCAAGTTTTATCGCGATATGATGAGTGTGCACAAAGTTGTGACTTAATTTGCAAAGAGTCGATACGGGGTATCTCGACGGATACGTATTGATTTCGTCGCGCACATGCAATGAAATCGAGTTTCGTCAGTTCCCACACGTCGACAACATCCATACACGCCTTTCGATGTATATAGTGCACGACCACGTCGCCCGGTTTGTCGGAACAGACGCCGTATCGGAGTGTTTCTCTACTTTTTGAAAACAGAATTTACAGTTTTTCGAAAAAATTTAACAACGTATAACTTTTTACATACTAGATGAAAAGTAAATCCAAAAGATGCGTTACAATCTTGGTTAGGTTGTCTTTGACTGCCTTCACTTAGTTTTTACGAAAGCTTAATGGACAGCAAAAAAAGTGGCCGACAAGTTGGTGTTTTACGATAGTTTTTAATATTCAGAAAAAGTGGGTTTTTCTCCAACTTCGCCTCGATTTTTCGAGCAAGTTGGATGGCCATGTCAAAATCTACCTGGGGGATCTCAAAGAGGGTCAAGTCTACTTTCCATAACATTTTACGGATCGGAAATCGAAGTTACGAGCAAAAAGTTACGTCGTAGGGAAGTTGGGTACCTTGAGTGAAAAAACTGCTCCGTGGGTGACGCGGGGCTGACTTCCGATACTCCGTTTGTCGTGCACACAACTCCGTTGCTGGTGAAACGAACTCGTAGGCGAAGAGGGTATGTTCTGCTAAAATTTTCGTTTTGGGAGTCTAGGGTTTTGAGGTCAGTAGAAAAAGTTATATATATATAACAACTTCTTACTAAAACCTAATACCAATATGTTTAGTATTTAGTAAACCAACGGATTGGATTGTTTTGTGAGCTTGCTGCGTAGCTGCAAGCAATTAAGGGGGTGGGGGGGGGGGGGGGGCCCGCCCACTTAAAGTGGGCGGCTGATTGTTTTTTTTTTCTTATTCTTTTTCATTTCCTTCTTTTCTTTTCTTTTCCTTTTCTTATTCTTTTTATCTAAATCCACAATATATATATATATATATATATATATATATATATATATATATATATATATATATATATATATATATGTATATATCCAAAAATACACCAAAAATCTGTTTAAATCCCAAATACCATTTAAAAGTCAACTATCCAATTATTTAATATATTTGAGCATATCTACATATATATATAAATCCAATCCTTAATAAATCAACTGAAAATAATAATAATATTTAAATAGGTAAACATGTTTATTAAATCTCCACCAATTTGAAATAAAGTTTAATATTATCTAACTATATATATGATGCATCTAAAATATATTTTTACACATATACACAAATTTAAATTGCCATAAAAGGCAACAATAATAATATCACATTAATATCAAATAATATTAACAATAATAAAATGCCTATTTAATTTTTACAAAATAAATTTAGTAATAATAAAATAATAAAAATTGTTCCAACGTGTGAACTTTACCACACACACCCTCATCCGGGTCCAGGAACATGTGCAATATTATAAAATATTATTTAATAATAAAATACCATTAATTGTACAAATATTTAAATAATTAGAAATTGTACATAAAATTCTAAAATAGTTTAGAAAATATTTCTAAGTACATAAAATATGTCCACATGGCCACATTTGGTCACACTACCTGCTTACATGGGCTAAAATTGGTTCGGGCCCAATTCAGACTGGTTTGGACAACCCGGATCATCTAAAAATCCATATATAAAGTAATATCTAAATAAAATATTTTAAATGCGTTATTTCACAACTCGGCCTGGTTTTCCTAGTTCGGACTGAACTATGGCTAGGCCTCCCACGACATGGCTAATATACTGGTCAAAGCACACTACTACATCTTTCGTGCCAAAATTTATGGTCGTCTTGTGTTCCAAAATTCAACAATAGCTAAGGTCATTTAAAAAATAAAACAAAACCATAAATTGTATAAATTTATTTTTAAGTCTAATAAAATAATAAAAATAAATTTTTTAAAAAATAGGGGTTTTACAATTAGGCCCATGGCCCATTTTCCAAGAAACCTTAACCCTAATCTCTATTAGCCGGCCCCTATAGCAGCCATATGGAGACCTAGACTTTCCTATATAATATCCCTTATTAGTCACTTGCCTCTTTAGAAATCCCCCTTTTGGAAATCCTAATATTTCTTCCCCAAATTGTCAAATCTCACCATTCATCCACCAAATTGATCCCACTCACTTGCATTTGAAGTTATTTCTGGAGTAGAGGTTGAAGGGAGCTTGCTTGCTAGGATTGGAGCTCTTTTGGCCATTGCTATTGGAAGAGGACTTCTCATTTTTGGGCTTTTTGATTGAGATCTTCACTCAATAGGTAAACCCCTCAAATTGATTCAAATCTCAGATTTCTTTCCATAGTTCCATCCATCTATGTGTCCCTTACCTGTAGATGTAGTTTGGTAGGAATTGGTGTCCATTTGATACGTGTGTCGGACACGTATCAGTGTCCTAGGGTTAGTGTTTGATGAAATGCCTTATTTAGATTTATTTCAATTATTTGAATTCTATTTGAATAGGATTGTAGCCCTATATGTAGGGATCATAAATCTTTACTTCTGAACACATTTCACCTCGTGTCCATGTCCAAATCTGGACTGGACACGCTGCACGACGCAGTCGCACGCATGCCCTGCTACCCGAATGTGTTTTCTCCACGTATTAGACACGTGGACACGAACCACTTGACACAGAGGTAGGGGCAACCACTGACAAGCCCCCACTTAAGTTTCGTGTCAATTGGATTCGTGTTGGACACAAAATCACACGTGCACTGGATTTGCACAAACGTTGTACGCGCATTCAGTCGCGTCTGATACGCGTGTTGTATAGCGTGTGGACACTTCGTGGACACCTCGTGTTGTGTCCATTGTGTAGACCTATGTGTGGACTACATGTGGACACGAGCACGAGATGTGTCGTGGCTCGTGTAGTGACCACGAGCTCTCGAACCCACCGTACGAGGCTGTCTGTGTGCAGTTTGGTTTCAATATTTAAATTGTGTTTGGACACCTTGTGTCCAGTTTTATGGAACGAGATGATCCCTTGGACACGTATACATGTCTGACATTTACTGACACACACTAATTTGCTGTTAATTGGGTTTTCGACATGTGTATTTAGGGTTTTCCTAAGTCGGTTTGCAATGTTCAGATACTGAGTTTTCATTTGGTTTAAATATTAAATTGATGCTTAATTAGATGTAAATTACTGCAATTTATAAGTGAGATGTGATGCATATGAATATATGGGGTTTTGTTTTGAGTTTATGTTAACTGAAATGTGGGTTTTGACTGAGAACTCAGTTCCTATTAAACCTGAGAATGCAATTGTATAAACCTGAGAACCAATGTAAAATCTGAGTTTCACACTCACCCTCACACTTTACCTATCTCACATTATCTCTATCTCTATATTTATATATGTTATATATATATGTGTGTGCATGATATATATATAACTTACCTCTATATGCCTATATGTATAGGATATGTATAAATGATAATAAGAATGAATGCATATATATATATATATATATATATATATATATATATATATATATATATATTTATATATATATATATATATATATATATATATATATATATATATATATATATATATATATATATATATATATATATATATATATATACATATATATATAAATAAAAAATAAAATATATATATATATATATTTATATATATATATATATATATATATATATATATATATATATATATATATATATATATATATAATAAAAACTTTCTATTTTATTCCATAATCAAGAAAAGCCGAAGCTATACAAGTATACTAGAGGTAAGTTATATAATAAATATATATATATATATATATATATAATAATAATAATAATAATAATAATAATAATAATAATAATAATAATAATAATAAAAACTTCCTATTTTATTCCATAATCAAGAAAAGCTGAAGCTATACAAGTATACTAGAAGGCGCAAAATGTGAAAGCCTCGTATACTAACAAAAGGAGGGGAGGAAGGGAACCCGAGGCAACTAGCCCCTAGGAAGAAGGGAATTCCATAAGGTCGTCTGGCCGTGATTGCAGTGGAGCCGCCGCTTGTAGCATTGCCTAATGGTCTCCTGGATCAATTGGTCGGCGGAGAACTGGTGGCCTTCATATCTCGCCTTGTTGCGATTCTTCCAAATAACCCACGTCCCTGCTGCTGCAACGATTCGATGTTCGTGGGACCGGTCACTCCATGCCGAGATAAGTTCTTCATAGCCCCTCCCCCGGTGCCCATCCTGCAGCGTCGGGATAGAGCTCTCCAAACTGTGGCCGGAAGATCTCCCTGACAAAAGATATGGTCTACCGTCTCATAGGAGCGCTCTGTGCAGCATGTGCATACGGACGCAAGGCTGAAGCCAATAGTGCAGAGGGTGTCATCGGTGGGAAGGATCTTGTAATGGCTCTCCAAATGATAAAGGACCACTTCTTGGGGATGCATGTCTGCCAGAATGGAGCAATGCTAGGGATACCCATCCCTGTTCCTCGGATCAGATTTCTTGCCGATTTTACTGAGAAGCATCCTGACGAGTCGTCCTGCCACCGAAGTTCGTCAGCGTATGTCCCGATCACCACTCCTTCACGCCGGATAAGATCGACCGCTTCGGGTCCAGTCCAATCCCGCACCTTGTTCCAGCTCCAAACCTTCCCAATGGGGTCCCACAAGTCCTTGACCTTGCACAACCTGTGTTCTACTGAGCGGATATGAAGGAAGGAATCACCAACCCATCGTTCCAGGAATGCCTCAGATTCTCCGTCGCCCACCCTGAGACGCATCATTGGTTCGGCAATACACACACACACACACACACACACACACACACACACACACATATATATATATATATATATATATATATATATATATATATATATATATATATATATATATATAAATATATATATATATATATATATATATATATATATATATATATATTGATACTTAAAAATATATATATATATATATATTTATATATTGATACTTGTATTGTAGGCAATAGCCATATATGTGATGTATATATATTATAGATATATACTTGTGTGTTATATATATTCATATTGTATTTGTAATTGTGATTGGACTTGATTGCATAGACTAGGCTTAGTTAGGCCTAGAGTGACTTGTTAGACTAGATTTAGACCTAGAATAGATTGGTTGACCTAGTTTGACTAGAATTCTTGACTAGAGTTGACCAGGAGTTGACTTTAGTCTAGAATGACTTGTTAGACTAGGTTTAGACCTAGAATAGCTTGGTTGACCTAGTTTGACTTTATAAGTTAACCAGAGTTGACCAAGAGTTGAATTTGGCCTAGATGACCTAGAAATTATGTAGAATGCATTGTAATCTTTAGTTTTACCTTTATAGACATGTTGTGACCTGTATTGCTCTAAATAGAACTCATCTACTCTGTCTGGACTTCTATACTCATTAGATTCTCAGGATATCAGGCGAGTACATTCTCTGATCATTTCATACTTGCTAGGACTTATATTCTTGCTCTAGATTACTTTACTTGATGCTGTCACGTTGGTAACACGGATTGGTACTATATTGATCTTTTTATGAGATGTTATCTCCCTCGGAAGCATCAGGTAAATTATGTCATGTGTGTTTCACTTTCATCATGTACTCCTGTGCTTTCACTATTCATGTATACTCTTGTGATTCATGTATTCTCATGTTCACAAAGCCCTCATGTATAACTTCATGTGCATTCATTTATGAGCTTCCATGTGAAGTCATGTACAATAACATAACCTGTCTAGATCCTTGTGTATTGGTTGGGGTACGGGGGAGTAGAAATAGTCATGTAAATAATTCCAAGTAGTGTGATCATGTACAACTCAGTAGTGTAATCATGTATAGATCAAGCCGTTCACATGCCTATCTTGTACTCTAAATCACTAGTCATTTGTAGTTATTTACTTATAGTAGATATTTCTAGTACAGTTATCTCTCTCTTTTTTATGTACATTTCTTTCAGTGATTCATGTATTTTACTTTATTGCATGTTTTATATTTCTGTCACGATATAAACTGTTAAGATTTTGTGCTCATTCATGACCTGATTGGACCTGTTGAAATATTACAAATGACACCAAGGAGTTTTATCCTACGTACTATGGAGTAGCCCTAGATGATACCTGCGAGCTGGACTCCCAGGAGGACCAGTCCTTACAGAGGACATTACCCTAGTAGTCTAGGCTTGATAGCTAGACTAGTTATCTTACTTTATTGTCTTGTCTCATTTGGATACATTGATGTATATATTTGGGATCTGGTTGTTATTCTGGATGTTGTGGAGATGTTATCTTAGACACTTAGACTTCTTCTCCTGTTTGTATTTCATTTGGTGATTTTTATATCATATTTATCTATCTTACCGTACTTCTACCTTAGTTGTGATTGAGTTGTACATTTCTGTATTGTCCTCCGTTTGGAGAGTATATACTGTACAGGTACCTTATAATTGTTAGATGCATGTGACCTAGGACATCGTTCTACCGTTGACACTGCGGCGTAGGCTGGACGTACCCACTTCTCGTGCCCCTACACAGGGTGCGGGTCGTGACAAATATTTAGAAAAATATATAAGTAATTTAATCAATATAGAATATAGGAGATATGATCAATTCTACTAATATCAGGAAAGTGGGGTTACAGGTAGCGGAGGATTTTCCATCTACAGTGATGGTTCAGGAAAGGGGTTAGGATGCGTTCTTCAACAAAGAGGAAAAGTAACTGCTTATGCATCTAGGCAGTTACCACTACAAGGAATATTGGTTTTTACGGCGTGCAAAGTATGTCGTAAAAAGTTTTTACGGCGTTCAATGTATGCCGCAGTGAAAGTCGTATTTGCCCACGTCGTAAAAAGTCACTAGTTGTTACGGCATACAATGTATGCCGTGAATACACTGTTTGTACGGCATGCCATGGATGTCGTGTATACACAATAAATTATGACATTTCTTGTATGTCGTGAAAAGTATAAACTAGACATCAATTACGACTTAAAAAGTACTGAATACACATAAATTAGGACATATTATACACGCATTTAATGCACAGATATTATGACATATAACGTATGTCGTAAAAAGTACTGAATACACATAAATTAGGACATATTATGCATGCCTTAATTTCTCTTCAATTTTTTAAAAAAAAACAAATCATGCTTTAATAGTAATCAATTTTACCATTGACAACAAACCACAAAAGAACAAGACGTCATTGATCCAACAAGATATAATTACGAAAAATAATATCAAATGATCCAACAATTACGAAAAATAATAACTTTCACTTTGACAATAATATGTAATGATCCAAATCCTAAGTTTATCCAGCAAATACGAGAAAGCATAACTTTCACTTAGACAATAATATCTAATAATCTAAATACAAAATTTATGTAGCAATTACGAAAAAGCA
Source organism: Iris pallida (assembly GCA_029216955.1). Lineage (NCBI taxonomy): Eukaryota > Viridiplantae > Streptophyta > Magnoliopsida > Asparagales > Iridaceae > Iris > Iris pallida. The sequence goes on from JANAVB010037819.1 coordinate 15,055,539, forward strand.
AACTTTTACTTAAACATTAATATCTAATGATCCAAACCCAAAATTTATACATCAAAACATAATGTCGGACAACAACTAGCCCACCATCTTCTCCAGCATAACCTGCCCTCTGTCTGACAATCTCTCATCCCATGTCTGCAACCTACAACAAAAGCAAAAGAGGTAGTTGATATGAACATCTTGATTATTCTGTATGAAATGTCGTTGTACTATAGAGATACAAGAAATCTTTTACTGAAAGATGATACACTTCAATATGTAATGGAAGCTAAATCCTTCAACGGGAAGGCACTATAAACAATGGATGGATGTCATCAAAGTCAAGGGGTGCTTCATATGAATGCCTGCTTTTATCAAAGCTCTACAGAGACAGGAAAATTAATTTATATTCTTCTATCTATGATACCAAACTAACCATTTTATGCAATCTACAGACATTTCATTAATTTCTGACATATATATATTCTTGTGGGTTACCTTGCACTCTTGTTGTCTTTTACAGTTGCCTGGATAACAGCTCACTTCAATGCTTCCATGGGAAAGTTCCATTTTCGAAGGTTACTTCCATGAAGAGACTGTCGGATAAAGCTTGGCAAAAATTGTTCTCCAAAGTATGGTTTGCTTACACTAGTAATTGCTTATTTTGTAATTTGATTTGGAGTATAATTTTTCCAACAGAAGCCTTCAACATGCTTGTAGTTCCATCTATCACATTCGCTAAAATGGATTTTTTTTTTTTCCAACAGAAGATCCCAAGCAGTGGCTACAGCAGTTGATTTTCACCTGTATGGAATGTACTTGAATCTACATAGCCAGAAAATGATATGCAAATGCACAGCTCCTATCTATTGTATAAAATCCATATAAGCAAAACCTAACATAAGTAGGTGTAAGAATAAGGATATGAAGATATTCAACATCATGAAAAGAGAGATGCCCTTACCACTTGAGAATTTTCCAATAGAAGTCCTTCCAAAGCATTGAGAACAGTTAATGGAGCATCCTGGTTCACATAAGAAAGGTTCATGGTACCCAACAAAATTAAAGAATGATAAAAATTATTTAAGGAACAACATTACAGTCCGAATAATCAATGTCAAAAAATACATCCACCAATTCGATTAAATGCCAAGTAAACATGTTGAGATGCTTATCAAAATTCAAAGGCAAAAGGGAAGAAGATGTCCATATCCACAAGAAATTATCGTACATGCTTTGCCAATAGAATTTCTATGGGCTTCTATGAGATCATGGGAGTTTCAAAAAGGGATCTTAGTGGCACAATTCGTTAAAAGATTGTGAATAGATAAACTGGCCTGGCGTCCGGTTGAATACAAGAGCAATTCGTTAAAAGATGGGTGGCTCTGGCTTATGTTATTTTTTCTGCATGCAGGTAACATAAGCCAGAGACAAACTATATGCAGTACTTTCTAGTTGCTTGGCCAAAGCTTTGCAGAAGCTACTTACGACTATTCTTAAGTATGGGTGGCTCTGGATTATGTTATTTTTTCTGCATGTAGGTAAGGGCCAGGTTTAAAAGCCTTTCTTGGACTGTTGAATTTTGTAAAGACAATTGAACCAAGCACAAGTATCATCATCATCCAAGCCTTCTCCCATCAGAATGAGTTGGATATGGAACATGCTAGGTCCCTCAAGAATTGGTGAAGTTTTATGTTCATTTGTCAACCTGTTGCCAACCTTTTTGTGCTGGTGCCATATTCTTAGCTATGTAACCGTGACTATAGATGTCATTGCCATATAAGTCTATGATCAGCTGTCGACGACCTATGTTGCACGGGCATGGATATGACACAACACAACACAGTAAGGACATGGCGACATGAACACACCACCTATTTTGGCATCCTAGTATATTTTGGAGTGTCTGGGTTGTCACCAATATGTCTCAGGTTATGTCTGTACATGTACTGAGGTATGACAGGACACAACCTGGATTTATAGAGTATCAACTTTCTAGTCAACTACACATTTTAGAAGCATGCCAATTTAACCTCTAAAATGTATTTTGATCATAGCTCTAACAAACATTAAAATTGTATTGTAGGTGCAACTATCTCATGTTGATCATAGCTTTGGTGACATGGATATAACTATTTTGGTGTGTCCTAGTGTATTTTTATGTGTCCACTTGTGTCTCATACACCGATTGTGTCCGATACATGTACTACATAACACAACCTAGATTTATAGAGTTTCTGTGCTTCCTAGTCAATGACCCATTCTAGAAGCATGCCAATTTAACCTCTAAAACATATGTTGATCATAGCTTTGGTTTACATTGAAATTGTATTATTCTAGGTACAAATGTCTCATTTAGTGATAGTAGAATTTCTACAGAGTTGGATTATACTCTTTTGCTTTTATTATGAGTCAAATTTTATCAATTTTGCTTATATATACTGCTGCAGGAAACACTGAAAAAACAAACAAATATGATATAACAACAGCAACAAATACTAGTAAGTGCAATTGTTGTAGCATATTCCAAATGTCATAAATGCATACTATCCATAGAGTCAGTATATGTACCCATGAGCATCAAAATAGGAAGAAAATGAGAAGAGTGAAAGAAGAAGAGATGAATGGACAATAAAAGAAGGTATCTGATGTAGGCCCCATGCCATTAAGCTTGGTGTAGCAGTTCCATGCATCTCGGTTGGGGCATAATGCTAAAATATAGTATTCCTTAGGCCCCATACCACTAAGCTTGGTGTAGCAGGCCCTATATCGACAACTGCAACGTATTACATCAATGAAATAGAACTCACATATTAATATATGAGTCCTCTGTAGTTGTCACTCCCCGATCCTGGAATACGTATTTTAATACGTATACCGACAAATTGTATTTACCTTGTATTTATACTATATTTATTATGCTGTCTTTCTTCATGCATTTCCCAAAATATTCGACAAAATATTATTTTCTAATTTATTTTCTGCATTTGGGCCTACAGTTTTGGCTCATTTGGGTAACCTATTCTTGGTTCACCAATGGTTCATCATGAACCCATGGGTCCAAGATTTATATATATAACTCATCTCATTCTCTCTCCTCTCATTTACTTCCTCTCATTTATTTCCTCCACCAACCAAATATTTCCTCCATCAACCAAGGCAAGTACCAACTTGCTCAAGAGATGGATCCATAATTTTATCAATAATTTCTTACAAAACTATTTGCCAAAACATGTTCTTCTCCTCAACCTATACTAGTTTAGAACTTGGAAGTTTCCATTTTGAAGCTTTGATTTTTGTAGATCTAGGTTTACTTTATTTTTGGATTTCTTGGGTTTTGATCTACTTAATCTTGTTATTTTCTAGTTTTGATGGTTCCATGTTGCAGAGGATCTCGTTCTACCCCATTTTGACCTAAGGAAGTTCCGATTTGGGCTCCGGATGAAGGTTTTGTGTAGTTTGGAAGCCATGGTTGCTTGGCTCCTCTTCTCGGACAAGTGGAGAAGAAGAGCAGTACTTGACCGCATGAATCCTCATGCGGCAAGTCTCTGGCCGCATGGCCTTTCCAGCCGCATGAGACTCGTTCGAGCTCAGCCGCATGGAAAGTTCTTCCTAGCCGCATAAGACTTGCTTGAGTACTTGACCGCATGAATCTTCATGCGGCAAGTAATTGAGCCGCATAGCCTTGTTCAGACTCAGCCGCATGAGCCCCTGTTATCTTGAGTCGCATGGACTTCATACGGCTAGCTTTCAGCCGCATGAGTTCTTTTGTACCTAGCCGCATATGCGCTACTGTTTTTGGGCCGCATAAAGCCCATCCATCATCCAGCCGCATATGTATCGCCCATGCTCAGCCGCATAGGACTTCGTCTGATCATAGCCGCGTATGCTGTTGAACCCCAGCCGCCTGGCGATTGCTCCCTTCGCAGCCGCATAAGCCGACACCCCTTCGTCCGCATGAATCCGTCTTTCCAGCCGCATGCGCCTTGGGCTCCTTGAGCCGCATGAGCGTGCAGTCCCAGCCGCATGAACCTGTATTGACCCAGCCGCATGGACGCACTCCCTTTGAGCCGCATGGACTTATGTGCCCTATCTTGTTACCTTATTATTATTATTATATATATATTATATGCCCATTTTATATCCTTACGCCCTTTGTCCCGAGCATGATATGAGCACTAATGTGACCCCGGAGAACAAAGTGTTCCTACCTGATACATGTACCTGAATGTCCCAGTTCTTGTTCATGCACGACAAATGACTCGTAACTCCACGTGGCGTATTTGCAATGATGCATTACACTAAGGAGGGTAGAACATATTGACATACTGATTGACATGGATCCTCTTTGGGGTACTCGTACTAAAGTACGACTTTAGGAGGATAATCATGCAGGCCACAGTATGAAAGTCCAAGATTTCACCTAGGGTTAAATTAGGCAACTAAATATACTAGATGCATGGGGAGGGCAAAATCTCGAGATCGTGTTACACCAGCCACCTTGAGATACTGTCTTGACGCGCCGGCTGGTCTCCACGGATACTGTGTCATCTGCAACGAGTGGATGACTGTATCCGATTAATTCCTGCTATATATTATATATTTTAGCAAGGTGGCCTTACGAGGGACCTGTGCTCAATCATGCCTGTCTACGCGAACCTACTGGGTTGGCTAGCCTTGCTGGAAAGATACGATCTGAGGATTTCTAAATAACATGATGCGAGGATAATCTCGTCCCACTAGAAACTCATAGACTTGATTGGCCGTAAAAATGACTTGCTTGTAATCCTATTGCCTTCCGTAAATAACTGAGGGAAGCGGACTGTCATGGTACGTGATCCAACCCATGTTCTTGTTTGATTGTTGGGTTGGTTATCGTACTATGATAGGCTGTGGACCGAAGTTATGAACGGAAGACTATTTCTGGTTGTGATGTGCTACTTCTGTGAATGACTGAGGAACATGGTCTATCTCGGTACATGATCCAACCCATGTTCTTGTTTGATTGTTGGGTTGGTTATTGTGCTGCGATAGGCTATCGACCGAAGCCACGATCAAGAGATTTTATTGTTTATACCTTTTTTTAACTTATGTGAAAGTTATAGAGTACGACACGTCCCAACTCCATGCGGCACCTTTTGTCCTTGTTTGGTTGTAAGGGTGCCATATGGGTTCGAGAATGTTGCGCCACCCTATAATAGTAGCATAAGTATTACTATTATCAATCATTCTATTTAACTGGGTTTTTAAATCTTAACTCTTGTGCCCCTTTGGCGGTACTTGCTATTCGGGGCTGACCCCGCTGGTTTTGTTTGGCCAGATCTTGTAGCAGAGCCAGAGGACACTATCTTCCTCCCTGACACCCATGGTGCATACTAGGAGCATGGCAGTTCGGGGACTCGAGTGGGTTTCTTCTCCACCACTCCTGCTTATACCTTTGCGGCGTTTAGCCACCGGCATCTGTTAGCCGGATTACTCGATATTTTGTGTCAGTACATAATTGTAATTAAACAGACTGCAGCTGTGTATAATTCTGTACTCCTGACTCTCTGAGATAGCTAAATTATAAAGCTAGTCTCTCATGATCATTTTGATGAAGCGTCGGGGACGCCTTACTGCTTTATCTTTAATGTTCATTTATTTGCTGATGTGATTTGATTGATTGAGACATAGAACTCTGTGGGACCGTAGGAGACTTGATTGTAGCATGTACCCCCTAGTCTCTCGACAGCCACGATCGCCGTATGACGTTACGTACCTCATATGGAGTAGCTGGCCTAGTCCGTCTCCGTATTTCGGTACTAGGGCGTGACAAGGTTTTAGTGGTGGCCCATGCAGGTCTGATTTTCAGACTTGTGGGGTATTGCGAATTATTAGGAGTCTCAATCAAAACTTGTTCCCCTTGAAATTCTGTTTCGAATTCTCTGTCCTTGCCTCGATCTCTAACCTGACTTGCATCCTCGAAATCTTCCTCGTCCGGACTTGATAATCTTACATTCTTCTCTATAGGGGTGCTTCATTCTCAGTAGCGGGAGAGGCCCATGAGGAAGAGCAGCAAGAGCATGGCTCGACTGGGCAGCAACAGGGGAGAGAACCTTCTCCAGTGCAGGCACGAGCAGAAATGGAACCAGAGGCAGTACAGCCGCAGGTTATTGAAACTCCTGCAGCACCAGCAGCAACGGTAGTACCAGATGCCGTAGCACTCCTGGAGATCATCTGGGGGTTTCTTGTCACTAACCAACAGCAACAGACTCGGCAGCAGGAGCAGAACGTGTTGCTGAACCAAGGGATTCAGTTAGCTCTTGAGAGGAGTGCCGGGGTTGACTCGGGAGCATTAGGAAGGTTCCGTCGCTTGAACCCGAGGTATTTTGATGGCACGGAGGATGCCATCACTGCGGATGCGTGGATTCAAGACATCGAAGCCATTCTTGTGGCAGCCAAGGTTCCAGATGATGAGAAGGTTGATCAGGTCAAACTGGTACTTCAGGATCTTGCCCGCGACTGGTGGGCATCAGAAGAAGTTGGTATAAGACGCCCTGTTCGTTGGACTACCTTCAGTGACAGATTCAAGGCCAAGTATTTTGGCGTAGTAGGTCGATATGAGCTCTAGCAGAAGTTTATCAGTCTCAAGCAAGCAGGCAAGACCGTAGATGGGTATGCAGCAGAGTTCTGCAGATTGTGCCGTTTCGCACCAGCAATGGTGGCAACGGAGCCAGAGAAAGCTATGAGGTTCCAGCAGGGACTTCATTTGGAACTATTACAGCTTGTGGAAGGACACGACTACCAGACGTTTGACGCTGTCTTGACGGCAGCCCGGAGGCACGAGCTTACCCAGCAGAGGTTGGCATCGAGGGCAGGAGGTCAGAAGAGATCTCATTCCCAGGTTGGAGGAGGAGCAATGCAGCGAACATCGGCACCAGCACCCGGTGTACGTATTCATGATGCAGGAGCGTCGCGGAGGACGGCCGTGTCAACTAATACAGCGCCAGTTCAGCATCAGCAGTCGAAAAACCAGCAACAGTGTCAGGGAGCACCCTAGGGCTGTACATTCTGTAGAAAGACAGGGCACACGAGGGAGGTGTGTCGGTCAGCGAATGGCTTATGCTTGAGGTATGGTAGTTCAGACCACCGTATCTCCACTTGTCCTATGATGCAAAGGCCAGGAGGGCCAGCTCAGCAGTTTCCAGCATTGCCAGCTCCAGTGGCAACCTCGAGTGGAGGGCCAGTATTAGCAGTAAGGCCCCTAGCGCAGCGTCTACCAACGCAGGCTCAGATGTTCCGCCAGGCACAGGAAGCCGAAGGCCCTCAGAGGCAGCAACAGCATGGTCGAGGAAGGCCGCAACAAGGGGCTCCGCGGGGCCAGGCTCTCACATGGACCTTGGGAGAGGCTCTAGCGTCTAGTGACATGGTGGCAGGTAAAATTCTCGTCACCTCATTTCCCGCTGTAGTATTATTTGATTCAGGCGCTACTCATTCATTCATCTCTGCACAATATGCTACACGGATTGGATTAGAGTTTGAGGCATTGCCGGAGAGGATGGATATACTCACCGGCAATGGGCTCGTAGAAGTTAACAGAGTATGCTTTTCATGTCCGGTGGAGGTGTGTGGGCATTTACTGCCCGTATCATTGATTGAATTCCCTATAGGGAATTTTGATGTCGTTCTTGGCATGGACTGCTTGAGAGACAGTCATGCGACAATTGATTGTAGAGGAGGAAGGGTCATATTCAGCGTTCCTGGGATGGAGCAGTTCATCTTTACTCGAACCTTGAAGAATCAGGCCGGAGGCGTCATCTCAGCAGCAGTGTCAGAGCCAGGACAGATTCCGAGAGTGGTCGAAGATTTTCTCGACGTCTTCCCTGATGAGCTCCCAGAGATACCCCCAGTCAGAGAGGTAGAATTTAGCATTGAGTTGAACCCTGGAACGAGGCCTATTGCAGAGAGAGTTTACAGAATGTCGCCGCCAGAACAGAATAAGTTGTATCAACATGAGGAAGAGTTAAAGTCTAAGGGATTCATCCGAGACAGTAAATCGTCCTAGGCCGCGCCAGTGATTCTAGTCCCCAAGAAGGATGGGTCGACGAGGATGTGCATCGACTACCGCAAGCTGAATGCAGTAACAGTGAAGAATAAGTACCCGCTACCAAAGATTGATGACCTGTTTGACCAGTTAAGCAAGGCCCGTGTCTTTTCCAAGATCGATCTTCGGTCGGGATACTATCAAGTAAGAGTCCGGGAGCAAGACATACCGAAGACAGCATTCAGATCTAGATACGGACATTATGAGTTTTTAGTAATGCCCTTTGGACTAACCAACGCCCCCGCAGTATTCATAGATTTAATAAACTGCATCTTTCTGTCATATTTGGATAAATTTATGGTGGTGTTCATAGATGACATTCTTGTCTATTCCAGCAGTGAAGAGGAGCATGAGAAACACCTTAGGACTGTCTTGCAGACATTGAGGGAGCATCAACTTTATGCGAAGCTCGACAAGTATGAATTCTGGTTAGATCACATTTCGTTCCTGGGGCATGTAATTTCTGGGGCAGGAGTGTCAGTGGATCCGAAGAAGATTGAGGCCGTAGAGCATTGGCCAGTCCCGAGAACGATTGCAGAAGTGCAAAGTTTCTTAGGGTTAGCTGGTTACTACAGAAGGTTCGTGGCGGACTTTGCCAGGATCTCTGTGCCCTTAACGCGTTTGACGCACAAGGACGTAGAGTTTGTTTGGTCAGCTAGCTGTCAGGTATCATTTGAAGAATTGAAGAAGATGGTTAGAATTACTGAAGGATTTTGACTTAGATCTTCAGTATCATCCAGGCAAGGCGAATATAGTTGCAGATGCACTGAGTAGGAGAGACAGTGCCTTTATCCTGACCTCGCAGAAGCATATTTTAGAAGACCTTCAGAGTATGGGAATCGAAGTAGTTTTGCCAAAGGATATAGGAAGAATGACCAGTATGCAGATTCAGTCAACCTTAGTAAAGAGGATAAGGGCAGCACAAGCAGGAGATCCACAGATTCAGAAGTTACGGTCGGAGTGTGAATCAGGCCGTAGGAAGGAGTTAGTGATTCATGAAGATGGTACGCTCAGGTTTGGAAACAGACTCTATGTACCGAGTGGAGACCTTCAGCAAGAAGTTATGTCCGAAGCTCATAGTTCTATTTACTCCATTCATCCAGGAGGAACGAAGATGTATCGAGATATCAGGCAGTACTTTTGGTGGAATGGCATGAAAAGAGAGATAGCGAGATTTGTATCCAAGTGTCTGGTATGTCAGCAGGTGAAAGCCGAGCAGCAGAGACCAGCAGGGTTGCTACAGCCGCTTCCTATCCCAGAATGGAAATGGAAGCACATCACGATGGACTTTGTGACCGGTTTACCTAGATCCCCGACTGGTAAGAATGCAGTCTGGGTAATAGTAGATCGACTCACGAAGGTCGCTCATTTCCTTCCCTTCCGAGTCGGACAGACTACTGAGCAGTTAGCAGAAATGTACATGAAGCAGATAGTAAGACAGCACGGTGTTCCAGTTAGTATAGTATCAGATCGGGATACGCGGTTTACTTTCTATTTTTGGCGGAGCTTACACCAAAGTTTGGGAACCAAGTTAAGATTCAGTACTGCTTATCATCCAAAAACTGACGGGCAATCAGAAAGAACCATTCAAACGTTAGAAGATATGCTACGGGCGTGTACCTTGGATTTTGGCGGATCTTGGGAGGATCACCTTCATCTAGTGGAGTTCTCCTATAACAACAGCTATCAGGCTAGCATTCAGATGGCCCCGTTCGAAGCATTGTACGAAAGGAAGTGCAGATCCCCTTTGGCATGGGACGACGTCGGAGAACGGAAGTTGTTGGGACCAGAGATGATCACGTAGACTGTGGAGATAGTTAAGTTGGTCAGAGAGCGCCTTCGAGTTGCACAGGACCGACATCGTCATTGGGCAGATCAGCATCGTAGGCCTCTAGAGTTCAGAGTTGGCGACTAAGTGTTTCTGCAGATTTCTCCTACTCGGGGTATCATCAGATTTGGAACCCGAGGAAAGCTTAGTCCAAGATACGTTGGTCCTTTTAAGATTCTCGCTCGGGTAGGCGATGTGGCTTATCGACTTGCCCTTCCGCCTTCGTTAACTGGCATACATGATGTGTTTCATGTATCCCAATTACGTGGGTATGTCCCAGATTCGAGTCATGTCCTCGATCATTCTGAGTTAGTCGTTGGTACCGACCTAACTTATGAGGAACAACCCGTGTCTATTTTAGACCGACGAGAGAAGGTACTCAAGAATCGGACGATAAGCCTTGTCCGTATTTTTTGGAACCATCACTCTCCGGGAGAGTCAACCTGGAAGCGCGAGGACGAGATCAGATCTCGGTATCCGTATTTGTTTGACTAATAAGGTATATTTTGTACCTTATTGACACGATTCCATGCTTATCTGCACCTGCTTGTTTTGCACTTTGTGATGTATGATAATAACTGCGGTGATAGTTAACTTATATATGATTATGCCCTGCTTGCCCTGATTTTACTATCATGTTTTGGCTGGAATTCCGAGGACGGAATTTTTCTAAGAAGGGTAGAGATGTCACTCCCCGATCCTGGAATACGTATTTTAATACGTATACCGACAAATTGTATTTACCTTGTATTTATACTATATTTATTATGCTGTCTTTCTTCATGCATTTCCCAAAATATTCGACAAAATATTATTTCCTAATTTATTTTCTGCATTTGGGCCTACAGTTTTGGCTCATTGGGGTAACCTATTCTTGGTTCACCAATGGTTCATCATGAACCCATGGGTCCAAGATCTATATATATAACTCATCTCATTCTCTCTCCTCTCATTTACTTCCTCTCATTTATTTCCTCCACCAACCAAATATTTCCTCCATCAACCAAGGCAAGTACCAACTTGCTCAAGAGATGGATCCATAATTTTGTCAATAATTTCTTACAAAACTATTTGCCAAAACATGTTCTTCTCCTCAACCTATACTAGTTTAGAACTTGAAAGTTTCCATTTTGAATCTTTGATTTTTGTAGATCTAGGTTTACTTTATTTTTGGATTTCTTGGGTTTTGATCTACTTAATCTTATTATTTCCTAGTTTTGATGGTTCCATGTTGTAGAGGATCTCGTTCTACCCCATTTTGACCTAAGAAAGTTCCGATTTGGGCTCCGGATGAAGGTTTTGTGTAGTTTGGAAGCCATGGTTGCTTGGCTCCTCTTCTCGGACAAGTGGAGAAGAAGAGCAGTACTTGACCGCATGAATCCTCATACGGCAAGTCTCTGGCCGCATGGCCTTTCCAGCCGCATGAGACTCGTTCGAGCTCAGCCGCATAGAAAGTTCTTCCTAGCCGCATAAGACTTGCTTGAGTACTTGACCGCATGAATCTTCATGCGGCAAGTAATTGAGCCGCATAGCCTTGTTCAGACTCAGCCGCATGAGCCCCTGTTATCTTGAGTCGCATGGACTTTATGCGGCTAGCTTTCAGCCGCATGAGTTCTTTTGCACCTAGCCGCATATGTGCTACTGTTTTTGGGCCGCATAAGGCCCATCCATCATCCAGCCGCATATGTATCGCCCATGCTCAGCCGCATAGGACTTCGTCTGATCATAGCCGCGTATGCTGTTGAACTCCGGCCGCCTGGCGATTGCTCCCTTCGCAGCCGCATAAGTCGACACCCCTTCGTCCGCATGAACCCGCCTTTCCAGCCGCATGCGCCTTGGGCTCCTTGAGCCGCATGAGCGTGCAGTCCCAGCCGCATGAACCTGTATTGACCCAGCCGCATGGACTCACTCCCTTTGAGCCGCATGGACTTATATGCCCTATCTTGTTACCTTATTATTATTATTATTATATGCCCATTTTATATCCTTACGCCCTTTGTCCCGAGCATGATATGAGCACTAATGTGACCCCGGAGAACAAAGTGTTCCTACCTGATACATGTACCTGAATGTCCCAGTTCTTGTTCATGCTCGACAAATGACTCGTAACTCCACGTGGCGTATTTGCAATGATGCATTACACTAAGGAGGGTAGAACATGTTGACATACTGATTGACATGGATCCTCTTTGGGGTACTCGTACTAAAGTACGACTTTAGGAGGATAATCATACAGGCCACAGTATGAAAGTCCAAGATTTCACCTAGGGTTAAATTAGGCAACTAAATATACTAGATGCATGGGGAGGGCAAAATCCCGAGATCGTGTTACACCAGCCGCCTTGAGATACTGTCTTGACGCGCCGGCTGGTCTCCACGGATACTGTGTCATCTGCAACGAGTGGATGACTGTATCCGATTAATTCCTGCTATATATTATATATTTTAGCAAGGTGGCCTTACGAGGGACCTGTGCTCAATCATGCCTGTCTACGCGAACCCACTGGGTTGGCTAGCCTTGCTGAAAAGATACGATCTGAGGATTTCTAAATAACATGATGCGAGGATAACCTCGTCCCAGTAGAAACTCGTAGACTTGATTGACCGTGAAAACGACTTGCTTGTAATCCTATTGCCTTCCGTGAATAACTGAGGGAAGCGGACTGTCATGGTACGTGATCCAACCCATGTTCTTGTTTGATTGTTGGGTTGGTTATCGTACTATGATAGGTTGTGGACCGAAGTTATGAACGGAAGACTATTTCTGGTTATGATGTGCTACTTCTGTGAATGATTGAGGAACATGGTCTATCTCGGTACATGATCCAACCCATGTTCTTGTTTGATTGTTGGGTTGGTTATTGTGCTGCGATAGGCTGTCGACCGAAGCCACGATCAGGAGATTTTATTGTTTATACCTTTTTTTAACTTATGTGAAAGTTATAGAGTACGACACGTCCCGACTCCATGCGGCACCTTTTGTCCTTGTTTGGTTGTAAGGGTGCCATATGGGTTCGAGGATGTTGCGCCACCCTATAATAGTAGCATAAGTATTACTATTATCAATCATTCTATTTAACTGGGTTTTTAAATCTTAACTCTTGTGCCCCTTTGGCGGTACTTGCTATTCGGGGCTGACCCCGCTGGTTTTGTTTGGCCAGATCTCGTAGCAGAGCCAGAGGACACTATCTTCCTTCCTGACATCCATGGTGCATACTAGGAGCATGGCAGTTCGGGGACTCGAGTGGATTTCTTCTCCACCACTCCTGCTTATACCTTTGCGGCGTTTAGCCACCGGCATCTGTTAGCCGGATTACTCGATATTTTGTGTCAGTACATAATTGTAATTAAACAGACTGCAGCTGTGTATAATTCTGTACTCCTGACTCTCTGAGATAGCTAAATTATAAAGCTAGTCTCTCATGATCATTTTGATGAAGCGTCGGGGACGCCTTACTGCTTTATCTTTAATGTTCATTTATTTGCTGATATGATTTGATTGATTGAGACATAGAACTCTGTGGGATCGTAGGAGACTTGATTGTAGCATGTACCCCCTAGTCTCTCGACAGCCACGATCGTCGTATGACGTTACGTACCTCATATGGAGTAGCTGGCCTAGTCCGTCTCCGTATTTCGGTACTGGGGCGTGACAGTAGTATTAACAACAATCTGTTCGCCAGGATTGAGGAATGTTGGTGCCTAAGAATTTACAAACAGGTAAAAGCAGTGAGTATAGAATTTTCAAATTTTTGGTCAAATACATCTATAAGAACATAGAAAACAACATATTGACTTCACAAGTAAAAGCATGGAGAGTAGTAATACTAGTACGAGGTCGTAAACATGATAGTTCGAATAAATAGCACAACAAAATCATTTAATAAAAGATGAAGCAAGTTCCACATGTGACACTCTTCCAAACAACATATATGTTCTCTTTCAACTACTTGTACAATCAATAACACAATCAAGCTCGCTTTCTTAGATACATCCCAAGGAGGAAGATCACATAACATGTAAAGCATAGGCTTTTGCATGACATCAGTGAATATAAAGACGAAGATGAAGTGCCAATCAAATCCCAGTTGCTTTGTCGACACCATAAGTGGATATGAGATTAATCTTCAATCTATTTAGCAAAATATTTAAATTAATTAATAAGGTAAGAGAGAAATGAGATATATGTATATACAAAATTGATAATAATTATGATTAGTATCAAAATAGTAATTATTTACGTCATCCGAAGTCACCTTCTCACAATCAAGTCTTACATAACCTTCGCCATCAAGACTCGGATCAAGTTGTAGTGCATCTAATGGTGCACATGACATGTACGCACTCTCTTCAAAACTATCTAACCTGTAAAAGTAAAAAGCCAAATTCAAGCATTTTTATGTGATAAGAGTCTACACAAAGATATATTATGTGATATCACATTAGTCTATGTGGCAGAATAAGATAATAAGCCAAATTCAAGCACAATATCAATGGAGTACATGTGTTTTCTGTAGTAGTGAAGATATTAAAAATCTTTAAAGTGATCCCTTCCTCTACCATGCTTATCCTAAATTTGGCAAGGAAAACATCTCCTTCTGTTTTCTTGGTTTATAATCATAAATCTGCATGAGAGAGATCACATTTCATAACCTCTCTTTACAGCTTGATGTTGTAACCAACAAATCCTTGGGAAATTTTCTTTTACTTCCCCGCAAAATATGTCACCATGAGATAGGCAGACATCCTAACAAGCATATAATTGTTACTATTTTCATCAAACGCTAATCTTAATTTCTCAAGTTCATAATGTATTCTTTCACTAAACACACATTTCAATTATGCGAAATTCAATGTAATATCATGTTGGTTAACAGTAACTTTAGTGGTTCTATTTTTTTTTAGTTTTTATAAATTATCCTTTATTTTCTGCTAAAACTTTTATAGAAATGTCATCATGTTGGCTTCTTCTTAAACGTCTTCATATTGTTCGATTCATAATTTTGATACTATGTACGACGAAGGGTCTCTGTTATATTCATATTGTTCGATTCATACTTTGTAGGGTTTCTAAAAGGAAGTAAGCCGAAATTGTGTAGTTACTCTCTTTTGTCTTTGTACATATTTTCTTGTATGTCGTTAAGATCCAGCTTCTCCTTCTTCATTCAGAAGTTTGGATGAATAAAAGGTGGGTATCAAGAATCATGAAGGAGGAACCAATATTAACTCCTTCCTATCGGCCTAAGCTTGACTATTTGGACCACCAATTAACTTCCAATACATTTGGACCACCAATTAATTTTCGATAAATACTAACATACAAAACCCTAAAAATATCCCAAATTAAAATCAAATCTCTTATGGAAAATTGGGGAAAAAAATAAAATCATACCCACGGAGTCAGAGTCGAGTGGCAGTCGTCGGTATTGTTGGTGGTCCTGAAATTGGTACATACAAAACCCTAAAAATCAGATCGACATAAATAAAAAAGGGGAAAACCCTAAATAAAAAGGGGAAATTTGTGAAAATGAAAAAGAACGAAGAAAAATAAAAATAAAATAAAGAAAAATACGAGAGATGCCTGTAGAGAGAGAGAGAGAGAGAGAGAGGGAGAGAAAGAGAGGGAGAGAGAGGATAAAGAGAACTTAACATGAAGAAGAACCTACGGGAGAGAGAGAAGGTAGGGAGAGAAAACACCTGTCGAGCGAGAAGCGATAGAGAGAGAGACGCAAGAGAAAGAGAGCAGCAAGACAGAGAACCTGTGGAAGAGAGAGAGAGAGAGAGAGAGAGAGAGAGAGACGCGAGAGAGAAAAGTAGCGGGCTCTTTCTGGCTTTTAGGGATACATCGGCGGGAAACCAAAAAGAGGCGCGTTTTTTCTTTTTCTTTTTGGAATTCACGACATTTACTGTGCGCCCTTTTTTGTATAGTCAAATATGGCGTTTCAATGCACGTCCTAAATAAGTCTAACTTTTACATTATGTATCTTTTTACGGCATTCATTGAAATGTATGTCGTAAATTAACTATTTACGGCATATTTTTTATGCACGACTTAAATTTAATGTCGTAAAAAGTTATTTTTCTTGTAGTGTACGGACTCATGAGAAGAACTACCCTACCCACGACTTGGAGTTAGCAGCAGTAATATTTGCCCTGAAGCTGTGGAAATACTATTTATACGGAGAGCATGTGAAAATCTTCACATACCACAAGAGCTTAAAGTATGTGTTTACTCAGAATGAGCTGAATATGTAACTCCACTTAAATCAGAGATTTGTTTTTTTTTCTATTAGCCTAACATATGTTCTAGTTATCTATTTACTAGATTTAAACTTCTATATTTATCTTTTTGGGTATATTATGGTTAATATTTATTATCCATTTATTTATTAGTTTTGATAGACTATGATATTTCCTAACCATAAAGCCAGTCACAATTAGTCATCAAGCTTGAGCCTGTTAACACCAATTCTTTTTAGAAGCCCATTTTTTAGAAACCTCAACCTGAAAATTTCTTCTAAGTTATCTTTGGGGTTTTCTGGCCAAACCCAACCCAAGCAATTGTTGTGATTAAACCATTTAATCGACACTCTTTAAAAATCGGCCAACTAGAGCCTTTTCTAACAGCCCAATAGTTCAGCTCATAAGCCTTTAGTTAAACTGACCCGACCCGTAACATCTCTGACCCGTTAACCCATTAAACTTCTCCTTTCCAAATAAATTGATCAACTCTCCCTCTCTCTGTTCATTCAGAACTGAACTCCTCCTTTCTTTCAAATTTAAGTAACCGGTGGGACCACAACTTTGGGAGCAGCCAGAGGGATCGCCTCCACCTATCAATCATCGCCGTCGGTTCCTAACCAGCTTTCTCACCTCTGCCGTTCGATTGTAACCATCCACCGACCTAACCTAGCCGATCTTCGCCGTCGAAGCCCGTCGGAGCGATCCCGTCCGTCCGTCCATAACCGCCATCTCCCTCTCGACTTGCCCATAAATAGAACCGCGTCATCTTCTTCTTCATCACTTGGTTGGCGAAGCCCTGTCGAAATCTCACCCGTTCCCCAATTCCTTTCTTCTTCCCCCTCCGTCCTCCTCGAGGTTCCGACCATGGCGATGACGAGATGATGGCAAACAACTCTCTGATGGCGAAGAAGACGTAACTCTGGCCTCGACGATCCATCCTCCATTAGCAGTAAGTTCACTTCCTTCTCTTCTTCCTCTGTCGATTGTGCATTTCATCCTTCAATTCGATTTATAGAGCCTTTGCTCTTTGTTGAACTGCGAACATCCATGTAGATTGATGATGGCGAGGCATCCTACAAGGTCTGTGAGATCGGTTCCTTGTCATGAATTCTTCTCGGTTGATGTTCGACTCCGTTTGTGCCGATCAGTTGATTTATCGTTTTAGTGAGTATTGATCTTTCCTTTCGATTCTTTGGTCTTGTTGTACTCTAATAGGCATCGGGGACCGATTGCATAGAGGATCGGATCGGGACCACAGCACGATCGATCGAAACGAGTGTCAGTGTTGTGGTGTTCTGATCAGTAAGATACTGAAGCAAAATTGACTGGTAAGTCATACTGATCTTTTTTCTAATTGTTTCTCAAATTCCTTCATGTTTTCAGATTGAATCAATTCAGAATACTCATAGAATCTCGTCCCTGTTTAATGCATATTTCTTGTTCGATGGAATGTTGCAATCAGCTTCCTCTTGAGCAGGATACAAGGACAGGTATAAGAACTTCGTGTTTAGATAAAGGTGATAGATTCTTGATGAAGGTTTTGGCCAGAATGGGACACTGGTATCAGTAGTATAGCTCCAGTTGTGTGTTGAGTATTCTGCAGGGCGACATTTGAATGAGAGGAAATGTAGATTAACCGTTGGATTTAGGGTTGTTATTTGAATGTTCAGAGCCGTCGGTTGGGGTTAGATTAATATGTATGGGACTCAACTGAAACTCATAGACGTTGGGCCATATTAATCATCATGTGCTGGGCCAATAGATCAGTTTTATTCAATAATGGCCAGTACCAAGTTTTAGTTGATCCTTGTTAAGTCAGCATATAATATATGCTGTGATGGAGTTTCACTTATGAGATTGGGTTAGTCATTGGCATGGTTCACAGGCCACTTGGGCCAGGTTGTTTATCAGTTTATATGGTGGGATAAAGCCAGGTGTAGGCTCAGATACATGAGAAGGGAATGGATAAATTGGTCTCAGTTTGAATTTAGGAACAGTGGGCCAGTCCTAGATATTGACAGTTCATGTGTGTTGTTGGGCTTTGCTGTTCAGGTGTTTAACAGTCCAAGTATGGGCCAGTAGGTTTTATTAGAGTACTTTTGGAAGCAATTAGTTAGTGTAATGACTAGATCCTATTAGTATTACAAGGGGTAAAGTGCATTTAAACCCTCCTTAGATGTGACGAAAATGCAATTAAAGACTCGCTGATTCGAAAAACCCAAAAAAGTTTCAATTATGCTTAAATCACCCCCTAATCTAACTTCTCTGTTAACCGGTGTTAACTCTTGGATGAAATGACCAAATTACCCATGAGATATAATCGAAGCATACAACCGACATTTCATTTCTATTCTCAACTCTCTCTCTCTCTCTCTCTCTCTCCCTCCTTCTCAACTCTCTCTCCCCCGTTCCAAAATCTCTTTGCAAACCCTAAATCCTCCCATATCTCTCCCCATGTCCCCGAACAATGACTCTGTTCGCCTAAAAACCTAGATTTTTCATATTCCAGGCTGCTGTTGGTCGATCAGAGTGGAGGTCGGAGTGGAGATTCTGTGCTGCAACAGTTTATTAGGAAATTCTCGAACTGGTACATTTGAAAATTCTAGTTCTCTGAAATTTCCTACACTTTGGATCGTAGTGCATGAATGATGTCAGTACGAGCGGAAATTTTTTAATATTTTGAGAAAAATGCATGAATGATGTCTGTACGAGTGGAAAATGTCTGATTCATGCATGATGTTTGTTAAATTTCGTATTTTTTTGAAAAAAAATACAGGAATGATGTTTGTATATTGTTGTTGTTGGGGCTGTTTGTAGTCTATTGTCTATTATAAGAGCTGTTTGTAGTATATGGACTGTTTGTTGTTAGTAGTTATAATCCTTGTATGTACATAGGATTAAAATAGTTGAATTTATATTAAATTAGTTGTCTGTTGTCCCTCTCTTTGTCTATACATTGTTGAATTTATATTAAATTAGTTGAATGTCTGTTTGTCTATACATTGTTGTTTCTATATTAATTAGTTGTTTGTCTGTTTGTCTATACGTTGTTGTTTCTATATTAAATTAATTGTATGTCTCTTATGTATGTCTATATAGGGGATATGCTTGTACATATGGAACCGTCTTTTGTTAGTTTTTTCATATATGTTGTTGCTTGTGTGTGTATGTGCAGGAGGGATTAATGGATACCAAGTATGTTGTTCACATATTTGTTGGGGTAATTTTAGTGGTGATAACAAATATGTGGGGGGTATAGAATTAGAACTTAAAGGATGTGTGGACAGAGATGAGATGTGCTGGTTTGATCTTGATGGGTTATGTGCAGCTGCTGGGGTCTAGGCTCCATGTTAAATTTATTATTTTGACGCTGTAGATGAAAGTACGACTCAGATATTGGGTGAAATGATATATTGAGCTTTTTTGAAAAGTTTCCAACCCCTTGTGTTATCAAGTTTTATGTACTGGGAAAGCTTGTTGAGTCACTCATTGACTATGGTGAATATGTTGATATTACTGAGTTTACAACCACCAGAATTCTCTGTGGTCCTTCTGAAGATGCTGATGAGATTGATGTACAGTTGGGTGATAATTTTTGGGCCAATATAGACTTAACTGGGCCTGCTCAACCTGATGAAGATGTGGAGTTAGGATATGGGCCTCCTCAACATGTACAAGATGAAGGAAATTTGGAAATGAAGGCAATGTAGAGAATAAAGACAATGTGGAGGAAGAAACGACTGAAGGCAATGTGGAGGAAGAAAGAACTGAAGATGTGGAGGAAGAAGCAGCTGGTGTTGGCTTTAGTAGTTTTATCCCCCATGAAGACATTGACCAAGACTCTGAATATGCTCCCAGTGATGAGTTGGCTAGTATACACTCCTCTGAAGAAAGTTTTGATAATGAGGATGAAGGGACTGCTCATACAAAGCCTCTAGTGACTCAAAAAAGGTTAGTGAGGGAGGAAAATGTGTCTCTTCATGTAGGGCAGAAGTTTGCTCCACATGCAGAATTCAGGAGTGCATTGAGGTTCCATGCCATAAAGAACAAGTACAATAAAGTGGATACACAATGAAACAAAGAGGGTGACAGCTAGATGTGCAAATAATGCTTGTGAGTGGAGGATTCATGGGAGTGCTTTTGGTGCTCATGGGAATTTTGTATTGAAGAAGTATGTGTCTGACTATTCAAGGGACTGTGTTGAGGTGGACAGCAATAGACAAGCTATTGCCACATTCCTTGCAAATAGATATGTACACAGATTCATGAATGATCCAGACTGAAAGTATGCCGGGTTTAGAACCCATATTGCAGAAGATTTGGAGATTGACTGTTCAAGACACAAAATTGCAAGGGCAAAGAAGAAGGCATTAGAGTTGATTGAAGGGTATGCCCAAGACCAATATGCTTACATCAGGGAGTATGCAATGCTGGTGATGTCTACTTCATAAGGGAGTATGCAATGCTAGTGATGATGAATTCGAGTTATGTGTGTATAAGGATATGTGTGGCAATGATGAATTGGGATGCTACTTCATTTTGTTATGCTAAATGACCCATTATGTTGCTGTCCCTACCTGATTTTGTGGGGTGCTCGGTCTGTGGGGTGCTCTGTTACGCTGCATGATGTTGTCCCTACCTCATTTTGTCATGCTAAATGTTACTGTGGGGTGCTCTGTTATCCTTTACTCACTAACTCTTCTGAGCCACTGTCCCTACCTCATTTTGTCATGCTGCTGTCCCTACCAAGTTTTGTCATGCTACAGGTTCATAATTCTTCTTCATTTCATCATCTTTTTCTTTACAATTTGTACGTCATTTCAGCAATTCTAACTTTTTTTTTGCAGTATACAAGCATGTGGGAGCAAAACAAATGAATGTGCAGTTTTTATATTTTAGATGAAGAATGGATGTGCAGTATAGATGATGGTGTAAACTTTGTGCAGTTTATATATTTTGTCATGCAGAATGTTGTTGAAGAAATGAATGTGTTTAAGTAGTTGGATGAAATGTTATTGTACAAATGGATATGTGAACTCTTAATGTCTTTGGTGAACTCTTAATGTCTTCAGATTATATTTTGTAATGTGTTTAAGTATTTGGATGAAATGTTGTTGAAGAAATGAAGTATACTTCGCTCTTTGGTGAACTCTTAATGTCTTCAGATTATATTTTGGATGAAATGTTGATGAAGATGGCAATTTGATCAAGATGACAGTTTATATTGTGCAGTATCCATTTTGCAGTATTCATTTTCTAGACTGTTAATGTTTTCATATGTGTAGTATCCATTTTGCAGTTTACATTTTGCTCATGTTTTCGAATTTTTCTCATATGTGTTCCATTTTGCAGTTTACATTTTCTTCATATGTGCAGTTCAAATTGTGTTGATAAGTACAGTTCATATATGAACATATGCAGTTCATTTGTGCATTTTATATAGGAACATTTGTAGTTTACATTTTGCTGTTTCATATGTGTTCACATGTGAAGTTCATATAGGAATTGAAATGCAAATTTCATGTTGCTGTTTCATTTTGGAATGCAACTGCAACATTTATTGGAAACTTGAATTGTAAATCATGGTACAAATTTGTTTTAATCACATGTATTTCTTAAACAAATAATTTAAATAGTACTAAACATGTCAAAAATCCAAAAATAAATTGTAAAACATGTATGTTGAAGCATGGTCTGGGTTCAGTTGCTGCCACCGCCATTGTCGATTCTCTAGGAATAGACTGTAAACCTTGGCCTCGGTGCTCCTTTACTTCTTTCATTAAATTCCACATTAGAATTTGATAGTGTTCTGAAAGTTTCTCATCCTCCTATAGTAGAAAACCATAATAATTTGTTGGAAAATTTGCACACCTGTAGAATTTTCTTCCAGGATTTGTTGGTGTCTATGAAGTCTTCAGTGGACTAATTAATCCACAAAAGCAATAAATTGTTCTTCCATAATTTCTATTTGGACGTCTTGAAAATGAAGATTGCGAGCTACTAGCCATAATTTGCAGTTGATTTGAGATCTGCAGGTAAGAAGAAGCTTCAATACATTAAATGATAGCAAATAAGTAAAAAAAAGGGAATATGAAAAAAAATAAATGTTATTTTTCCTACCAACCAACAAGTCAAAAATGTAGAAAATAGAAAGCTTGGGTTTTATGTTTCAAACAATCCTATATATAGAGAATGGAAGGGAGCCAGGAAGCTAACGTTAACATAGAGGGGTATTTTGGGAGTAAAAAATTTCCTTTCTCCAAAAAAAGGGTAATAACGGCTAGTTCTAACGTCATTTTGACGGAAATGGACATTCCAAGCAAAACATGTTTTGCGGGAGGTGCAAACTGCTTAAGTTTTTTAAAATGTCTTATTTTGCGAACGAGGCAAAGTTAAGGAGGGTTTAAATGCACTTTACCCGTATTGCCAGTAACACTTAATAATTTTTAGCAGTTAGCAAAAGACTAAGGAAATCGCTTTAGCCAATTGAGAAATATTTAGAATATTTCTAAAACCCTTTTTCCAATTCTCGAAAAAAAGACAAGTACATGTATCTCGATTTTACTGCCATTTGCATGCATGAGCACATACACTTGTCATCATGATTCTTGCTTTACTCGTTTACTTGCTTTGCTTGCTTGCATTGTTTCTCGTGTTGGGTGGGGGATATTCTAAGACACGTGATTGACTAATATTGGACAACTCATGCCTGATAGCATATTCTTATATGCCTAATGTCTATTACATGCGTGACTGATAGCATTATCGTCAGACTTGCCTGATTATTGCGTGACTGATAGCATTGTCGTCAGACATGCCTGACTGTTGCGTGACTGATAGCGCCTGATTTACATGGCTGATAGCATATTATTTATTTAATATGCCTGATGCATATTAGTCCCCATATGTTGATGATGTCTAATTACACATGTTTATGTAGCTAGTACATGCTTTGTTATTTCTCATGCTTACCTGTCTTTCAGTTTCTCTTATTTTATATGTTCCTTGATATCTTGCTGGTAAGTATTATTGAGTTACATTGTGCTTTGCTCTTTTCTTGACTGGATCGTTGATTACAGGTGAGATTGATTCCTTAGATTGTTATTGTCATACCCCGAGTCGACAAACCATTTGTCCCCGGTGTTATTGTCGAATCTATCGTCATCGCTAAGGCGTGATGCCGTACGAGTCTGAAATTGCAATCGTACGAGGCAAGAACGTTACGTTGATTATTATATTGAAACACCAAGTTGAAACTTCACAAATCATATCAGAATATAAGACGCAGTTTAGGAAGATAGAAATATGCTTTTTCATTCATAGCTTGCAACAAAGTGCAAGTCGTAATTACATTGGATGCCGTTACAGCTACATTGATTGAAACAAAAGAAATATACTTGACAAGCTGCCTGAACTAACACTTGCTGTTCCATACATTCGCCCCTTTATACATAAGCCTTCGATTAAATTGGCTTCAAAATACTTCAGTATAGGAAGAGCTTCAAAACGCCTCTCCGTACTTTAGCTTCAGTTTAGAACTTCCGTCGCATTTGGGGAATTGGGGGAGGGGGTTAGCACACTTGCTAAGTGGACGAAACGAACCCACTCGTCTAAACCGACTCTGATTGTTAAGGTAGGCATGCTTTAGAGTTTTCTTTATATTTAGAACTAAATGAATTCAGTTCATATCGATAGCCATCTTTGAAGTAGTAAAGCATCAGTGAAACATAATGATTTATCACAATTCTTACCACGGTCGTGCTCGTCCCTGCATAAAACACAAATAATATTTACTACCTGCATAAGACAATAGGTGAGCATGATCTATCTTATATGTGCGGTCATTGATGCTATGCACCACGAGGGACTTTTATATGGCATTACGACGTGCCTGTCAGCTTGGATTGAAAGTCCTGCTGCAGGTCCCGCAATGCCTCACGCCGAAGCACGAATTTGTTTATTCCCCTAGGTCGATTCGGTTCCGATGCCCCAGATACCGCATCGAGGAAAGTTCAACTTATGCACAAGCTGTCCATGACCATGCCAATGCGTGAACAGTTTAATATGTGCAGACAGATTTGTATAGCGCGGACAGTATTGAGCGACATTATCATTTGTGCCCTACTCATGCAACGAATCATTTTCCCCGAGCCGTACTTCCGACTTAGCATCCTATAGGCACCAAATTCCCCGCGGCACTGTAGGCCACAATCGACATTTCATATTATTTTGTAGCACGTAAAATAGTTTATCTTTTTACTAGAACCTTAAACTTTTTCGTTTTGGTACGAAACTTATATTTTCAGAGTAAATTACTCTAAATTGATACATTTTTTGCGAGTTCTTGACTTTAGTGGATTGACATGCATTTAACTTGGCATCGTCGATTTGAATGAATTCGAGGCAAAGGAATTTGGTTTGCGGGACAGAGTAGAAAAGAAGGGGCCGAATCACCCACCAAGTTCTTTGATCATGCCGACCGTCTAAGCGCTTCGCAACGTTCAAGCTTTAGTTATGCGAGTTCCTGCAATGGCACTAACACTTAGTTAGGATTCCTTCTTTATTCCTTCGTTTCGAAATTTGTAGATTGTATTCAGAAAACGACACGAAAGCACTTCCATCAAAACCAAGCGACAAAAACTCCAAGAAAACTATACAGCGGTCCGGTCCCGTCGAAAGGACTCTTATATAGAGCTCACTCGCCGAGACGCAGCCCGCTGCATCTAGGACTTATTCCAACAGAAGTCGTTCCATTAGTTGGATTGATTCTCGTAACATCCATCCAAATCGATTTGATCGATGCCGCAAGGTGTTATCGTTTACCAAGCTCAGCGATCGAGTCAGATGGCCATCTAAGTTTCCGACCGATCTGACTCGGCGCAAGCATATTATGAAGTCTGTCGCCTATTGAAAGCGGGGCACTACAGTTATGGCCAGCTGGGAGACCTAGCAGCGGAGCTCACTATGGAAATGTAGATTCATGTAAAGGATGGCTGGATGTATTATTACTGAGTATATGTTGTTGGTTAGATAATCTTCATATTCTTACCGACTTTGTACCTGAATATTCATGTATAAGCCTATAATAATTGTATAGTGATCTGTGATGATTAGTAGTGGATAACTCGTAATAGATGTTGTAATGATATATAAGATTATACTATATGATGATTAAACTAGATGGCTGACTACTACGAGAGCATAGGCTGAGCATGACTCGATTTATACCCGATTATTCGGGAGCGGGTCGAGACAGAATATGAGGCAACGGAGATGGCTAGAGCTGATGAAGGATTTTGACATTGACCTCCAGTATCACCCTGGAAAGGCCAATGTGTTGCAGATGCACATAGCAGATACCAAGTAGCTATGTATCTGACTAGGGACATATATCTACTTGAGGACTTGGAGAGGCTCGGAATAGACATTATTCTGCCTGGAGCAAAGATGTAGATTATGAGCATGTAGATCCAGTCCAGTATAATAGAGAAGATCAAGGAGACTCAGTTCCTGGATACTAGGCGTCGTCAACTAAGAGCACAGATTGATGCATGACTTCTAGATGATTTCAGTATAGCTGATGATGGATCGTTGAGGCATGGCATCAGACTGTGTGTACTAGAAGGCAGTTTGAGAGAGGGGATTATGTAGGAAGCTCACCAATCATAGTATTCCATACATCCCGGTTGTAGTGCCCCGACCCGCAAGATGCATTATGATGGCTGGTTGGCTCGATGAAGCCTTGTTGAACTTGAAAATATACGAAGGATTGCTTGGAAGGCTAGACGATCGTGGTGGAAACCATCGTATAAATATGAGTAGTGTTGAACCCTTCGAAGATCCTTTAACTTCACGCTTAATAAAAGGATTGTATGCTATGTTTACTCGTTGAGTTGCTGAATAACACCTTGCATGAAAGTTGAAAAGATAAAAAAAGATAATTAATCACATGATCCAAAAACTGTTGTACTTTGAATCATTTCAATGAATTGTATGCTTGCGTACTTTGCAATGAAATACGTGACAGGGAAAAAAAAGTCCCAACTACTTGGGCGGTGAGTATATCGAGCCTCAGCTCGATGAATAGATGGTTAAACAAATAATAAGACCCAAAGAACTAGGCAGTGAGTATGCTTGAATTATGTTCGAATGAATGTATGGTAACACATATGCTAAGTTCCAAGAATTGGGCGGTGAATACATTGGGTTCCGGTTGAAAGATGTATGGTATCAAATATGTGGGAAAGGGCTTGGATAATCACATTCTATTATCCTATCGCGGTTGTAGAATGTTGATTATATTAAGACCATGTATTAGGCAAGATGGCAAGACGAAATGAGAACTACAACTTAAGTATTGTAGTTCCCAGAACGGTACTCCGCGGCCATGAACCCGGTTCATCCTAGGGGGAAGAAGGATGGTGTCGACGTACTGATATCGGGATTTCGGGACTTTCAGTGTGGCTTGCAACCGCACACTGAAAGTGACACCGAAATCCCATGGTGCTGAAGTAGTAGCACGGTGATTAGAAAACCTCCCATGGGCTCGCAACCCATCTAGAGTTAGTCTTTTACCAATAATACGAAGTCCAAGATGGCGTGTCGCCAATGACCTTTGTATAGATAGGTCCAGTGCTAATGATGTCTTATGCAGGCAGAGTAAGTTATTACTCAATTACAAGAAATAATGTCGGCTGTTGGTAAGAATTACCTAAACGGTGACAATTATGATAATACGATATTGTTCCTAACAATGTCTTGTGCAGACAAAGTAAATATTATAAATGTACATGGATGGCTATACGACCGTGGGTAAGAATCACCAAGTGTGATAACTGTATGCTTTACATTATGCTGGCTAGGAAATATATGAATGCTTTACTTCTGTCGGATATGAACTGCTAATTGATCCTAAGGCAACGAGAAAGACCACTTTTAATAATGTTCTATAACATGATTACTTAGTGTTGTCTTCTTCGGTGAGTTGGGCCAGCACCGCTCGCCAATACACTGATGATGTACTGACCCACGTTGTGGGCAATATTACAGGTGCTTATGTATGGGGTAAATCGTTTGATCAATGCTTGGCATCGATATTCGGATGGGTGTGCAGAAGCTCTTCTTACAAGATGATGTATTCTGCTATACGGGACAAATAATGTATGGAATATTATAACTCAGTTGTACCAGTGAGATTGTAAGAAAATTTGGCATATTCGGTTGTATAGCCTAAATAGCAAGTATATATTCAGTTGGCTATTCAAGAGCCTTGTAATCTGTTGTAAACTCTGTATTCAGCTGCAAGTGTTGTAATCGATTTCAAATATCAATAAAGAGATACATTTATTCATATCTTATTGTGACTTTAATTTATCTGCTTAGTTTTGCTGCGCTGTTGTTGTTTTATGAGAAATACCAGGAACTGTAATGGTTTTGCCTTGTACAAGTGCAGACTTGTACGGCATCACGCCCAGTGGCTAGATTTTGATCCTCCGGGATCGGGGCGTGATATAATGGTATCAGAGTATGGCTTTATGTTCTTAGTTCTTATTCGAATTGTTTCAATCAAAGTTGCTCTTATGATGATTCAAAGCTGCTTTCGCGATGACTCAAAAGTTGCTTCCGTGATTAAGTAAAGTTGCTTCTGCGATGAAATCAATGTTGCCTCTACATTGACTCAAAGTGCTTTCACAATTATTCAGTGTTGCTTCCGAATTATTCTAAGTTGCTCCTTAATTGAAAATTCGTTGATTCTTCTAGCCACTCACTGGGAACACCATACAAAAAGTCTAAATATGTGGGCTGTGATTGTGTGCTTTAATAAATTCTTAAGATACCAAAACGAATAACAATAATGTGGTATGATAAAAAGTTGGTAATGTGTGCTTGATGTATTCGATGTGGAATTCATAGAAGTCGATTGTTATGTGGCAATCGGCAGTGGGTGATGGCATGATATGTTGGAACATGAATTGTTCATGACTTCAATGAATGTGAATCAACAGAAATTCGAGTTGGCTTGTGTGTGTTGGCTAGTTTATGCTTCAGATGCGAAGGAATTAGTTGGTATTTCTAGTCGGCAGAGATACTGCGGGATGGATAGTCCATAATAGATGTTGGTTTGATGCGAAGAGGAATATTCTGTCGGTAATGACTTGAGCTCTGAGTGGTATATGACTCTACCCTCTTAGCGATCAGGTGTCCCTGGACCCTGTTCATAATATAGTGATTGCTTTAACTATAAGGTATTGGGTAGTATTGAGTCGTAATTGGATTACGATTGATATATGATGGGTAGGCTTGTTCCTTAATGACTGGGTTCGGATAAAGTCGTTACGAGATTTTGATGTGTTCGAATGAACCATCACTAGACTCTGATGGGCAGCAGTATGCTGGATAATGAGAATTGAGAATTCGAAATGAATGCCTTGGTTGGAAATTGTATGAATGATAGATTCAGGCAATGACTTGAATCAGTTGGTAAAGGATTGTAGGCTCGGTAATGATGGTGGGGTATTGTTATCAAAAGATTTTGGAGGAGCAATATAGATCGAATAATAAAAGATGTCAGGATTGAGTAGACGGAATTGCATGTTGGACATCAACAAATTGATGGTGATGTTAGGTGCTTATCGAAATGTTGTGAATGATTTAGAGGATGCAGATAGTTACATCAGCGATCGAAAAGTAGAGAATGGGCTTGAGGAATAGATGATCTTCGCACGATGTACAGTTGTGTTTGAGAGAATTTGATGTATCTCGAATTAACAAGTTATGACCTTTGATTATTTTGAGGCATAGAGAATGGTACCCTTGATGCATGAAAGAGTAGATGTTCCTTATGAGACTCTGATGGCTGGAATACAAATAAGTATCGAGGTGCAGAAATATGTAATAGACCTTATCAATGGATGATATTGTCGTATAAATAACAAGTTAGGTGGAATACGAATTGTTGGATTATGACTTAGCTGCATGAGTTATGTCATATCCACTCAAATGACCGATATATGGATGTTAGATGATTGGTGCCATAGTAAATGGGTCGGTGCACGAATAATAAATTTTCTTATCGAATAACAAGGAGATGATGCAAAACGAATATTGATGGTTCATGTGAATTGCTAAGGGAGGACTGTGTTTGGTGCTTGCAAAAATTCATAAAGGATGCTTTCGAAAGAAATACGATTATATAGTTGCCTTATTTTGTTGGTTAAAGAGTACATACCGTACAGATGATCTAAAAATATGGGAATTGAATATGTCGTGAAGATACCGAAACAAAGAGATGGTAAATGAGGAACTATTGAGTACGATATCAAAAAGCAAGTAGGATCAAGCAGGTGATGTTGCGTCTCTATAAATAAAAACTGGGATTTGGACGTTCGATGATAAAGATTGATGTGATGGCTTCAAGATTGACCCATAAGAATTGTCGGATAGATTTTATCGATTGTGGGTAAGTCTAGAATGACTTCATTGGGTATAACCCGAGGATGAGTACGGGTAGAAAGACTTGACCCTAAAATGTCGGTTGGTTGCCTAGAATGTCGGTTGATTGCCTAGAGTGTCGGTTGGTTGCCTAGAGTGTCGGTTGGTTGCCTAAGTTTTGGATTTGTTGGCTGTGACATTCAGTTGTTCGTTTAGAAATAAGTTCATAAGATTGGGGTGGTGTCCCATGTTCCTTAGATTGGTCGGATCATAGATTGTCCCTAAGATAAGATAGAGTTGTCCCTGTGATAAGAGTTGGTTGCCTCTAATATAAGAGATAAGTATGTCTCTGATAGCTATTCATCTCAGATGAGTTTGCTGAATGTCTGGTTTAGCTTAGATTAGCTGACCGTAGAGACTTGACTGAATGCTAAGTTGATTGTTAGAGACCCGTAGGATGTCCCTATTGATGTTGTATGGGTATAGCCGGAATGAGTAAAATATGTCGGGAAGTAAACTTCGAAATGGAATGAAGATTGGAAAATTCGATATTATAACGTTGGACAAAATGACGGATCATATTGGTTTCAGAACTTTGTTGCCTTTATTCGAAATATCGAAAATCATTAGAACCGGTTGTATTTGATTGATTGGCTGAATCATATTGAGCTGCACAAAATAATGGTAGTTGCTTTGAGACAGTCGGAATAACTTCATTGTTGGATAATTAGAACATAATTGGGGAATAAATGTACGACGGAATGAGATAGTGCATGTAGTCGAGACCGACGAGTACAAATAAATTTTTTAAATGACCCTCAGGATTGTTGCTGCTAGAAATGAGAGTTGCTAATGCGAGATGATAATATGTTGGCTTGATTAATACAAGAAAATATTTGAGTACAACGAGAAATTTTACTAGAGTGGACTGATCGTACAATTGGAAGATGGATCATAATCAAAAAATTTATGAGTTGCAAATAAAGTGTTTGGATGCGAACGATAAGAGTACATGAGTTGATCGATATGAATTGTGATGTCAAAATGAAATGTGGCAATTGGTTTTATCAAATTTTGGTGGTATGAATAACAATGAACTTGAAAGGAAACTTTGGATTCGTTGGAAAACTTGAATTTTACTATGTTGGGATACTTTGAGAATTTTGGATCAACTGTGGAAAATTATTCGAGTTGAAATTTGTAACATTCATTGTGTTATTGGTTGGTTGGAGAATTGAATAATTGAATTGTGGCTATACGAGATGCTCAAGAAGATTGGCTAACATTCGGAAATGAAGTTATACCTGTAGCTTGTTCTTTTTCTCTATCGCTAAACTTGGTTGAAATGCAAGTATTTCTGGGACGCCTAAAATATGTGTATAATTTCAATTAAGTGGTATGCTGATTCAAACGAAGCTACGGGGGACGATTATCGTGTGCTAAGAAACTGCACGAGTATTGGAGGAAAGAACAAGATGGTAAACTATGTTGAATCAAATTGAGATGTTGTGGCGAGAAGGTACATCACTTGAAATCAATCGAGATATGCGGAGAAATGGTAAATAGTGCAAGTTGACCGTTGGAAAGTTTCATAAATTATGTTAAAGTTATGGAGATGAGTTTGCTTTAAGTTTCGAGGACGAAACTTTTTCTGAGTGGTATATATTGTAGTGCCCCGACCTGCAAGATGCATTATGATGGCTGGTTGGCTCGATGAAGCCTCGTTGGACTTAGGAATATGAATAACACCTTGCGTTAAAGTCGAAAAGATAAAGAAAGATAATTAATCACATGACCCGAAAATTATTGTACTTCAAATCATTTCAATAAATTGTATGCTTGCGTGCTTTGCAATAAAATACGTGACAGGTGAAGGAAAAGTCCCAACTACTTGGGCGGTGAGTATATCGAGCCTCGGTTCGATGAATAGATGGTGAAACAAATAATAAGACCCAAAGAACTGGGCAGTGAGTATGCTTGAATTATGTCCGAATGGATGTATGGTAACACATATGCTAAGTCCCATGAATTGGGAGATGAGTACATTGAGTTCCGGTTGAAAGATGTATAATATCAAAGATGTGGGGAAGGGCTTGGATAATCACATTCTATTATCCTGTCGCGGATGTAGAATGTTGATCATACTAAGACCTTAGATTAGGCAAATGGCAAGACGAAATAAGAACTACGACTTACGTGTGGCAGATACTATTATCATGCATGTTATGTCTCTTATTAGCTAAGTTGCATATACTTGCATGGCCATGGACAACTTGTGCACAAGGTAGTTCCCAGAACGGTACTCTGCGGCCACGAACCCGGTTCATCCTAGTGGGAACAAGGATGGTGTCGACATATTGACATCCGAATTTTGGTACTTTCAGTGTGGGCTTGCAATCGCACACTGAAAGGGGCACCAAAATCCTATGGTGTTGAAGTTGTAGCACGATGATTAGGAAACCTCCCATGGGCTCGTAACCCATCTAGATTTAGCCTTTCACCAGTAATACGAAGTTCAAGAAGGCAAGTCGCCAGTGACCTTCATATAGATAGGTCCAGTGCTAATGATGTCTTATGCAGGCAGAGTAAGTTATCACTCAATTACAGGGAATGCTGTCGACTGTTGGTAAGAATCAGCTAAACGGTGACAATTATGTTAATATGATATTGTTCCTAACAATGTCTTGTGCAGGCATAGTAGGTATTATAAATGTACATGGATGACTATACGACTGTGGGTAAGAACCACCAAGTGTGATAACTGTATGCTTTACATTATGCTGGCTAAGAAATATATGCATGCTTTACTTCTGTCGGATATAAACTGCTAATTGGCTCTAAGGCAACGAGAAAGACCACTTTTAATAACGTTCTATAACATGATTACTTAGTGTTGCCTTCTTAGGTGTGTTGGGCCAGCATCGCTCGCCAGTACATTGATAATGAACTGACCCACGTTGTGGGCAATATTACAGGTGCTTGTGTATGGGGGAAATCGTTTGATTAGTGCTTAGCATCGATGATTTGGATGGGTGCACAGAAGCTCTTCTTACAAGATGAAGTATTTCTATACGTGACATAATGTATGGAACAGTGTAACTCAGTTGTACCAGTGAGATTGTAAGCAAATTCGGCATGTTCGGTTGTAAAGCCTAAATGGCTAGTATATATTCAGTTGGATATTCAAGAGCCTTGTAATCTGTTGTAAATTCTGTATTCAGCTGCAAGTCTTGTAATCGATTTCAAATATCAATAAAGAGATACATTTATTCATATCTTATTGTGACTTCAATTTATCTACTTGGTTTTACTGCGATGTCGTTATTTTCTTAGAAATACCAGGAACTGTAATGGTTTTGCCTTGTACAAGTGCAATCTAGACTTGTACGACATCACACCCAGTGGCTAGATTTCGATCCTCCGGGATCGGGATGTGACACCGGTGCCAACAAGATGTACAAGGACATGCGGGAACATATCTGGTGGTATGGCATGAAAAGGGACGTTGCTGGATTCGTTTTTCGATGCCTTGTCTATCAACAAATGAAGGCAAAGAGACAGAGGCCAGCTGGATTGCTACAGCCTTTACCCATTCTGGAATGGAAATGGTAACATATCACAATGGACTTCATCTCAGGAATTCCTCATTCTGAAGGAGGGAAAGATGTCATTTGGGTCATAGTCGATAGACTGACCAAATTAGCTCATTTTATTCCCTTCAAAGTGAAACTTTCCACTGAGAAGTTGGTAGAGATGTATATGAGACAGATAGTGCGGATATATGGAGTCCCAATGAGCATAGTGTCTGACAGAGATAGCCGATTCACTTCGTACTTTTGGAAGAGCGTGCAGGAAGGACTTGGTACTCTGTTAAAGTTCAGCACTGCATATCAACCTCAAACAGATGGGAAGTTTGAAAGGACGATATAGACTTTGAAGGACATGCTATGGACTTGCGCATTAGATTTCGGTAGATCATAGGAGGATCATCTGTACCTGGTAGAGTTATTATACAATAATAGCTACCAAGCTAACATTGGGATGACCCCGTTTGAGGCGCTTTACGGATGATGATGCAGGACACCGCTCGCTTGGGACGATATTGGAGAGAGAAAGAGTCATGCTTGGGCCAGAGATAGTCACAGAGACAACAAACAAGGTCAAGATAATTAGAGACGGACTCAGAGTTGCCCAAGACAGGCAGAAACATTGGATCGATAGCAATCGAAGACCCTTGGAGTTCACTGATAGCGATATGATGTTTGTGAAAATATCTCATACTCGAAGGACGATCAGATTTGGTCGAGGGGGGAAGCTGAGTCCCAAATATATTGGACCCTTCACTATACTTAGTAGAGTTAGAGAGGTGGCTTACAGAATTGCATTGCTACCAAACTTAGATGGCGTCCACAACGTCTTCCATGTTTCTCAGCTGAGGAGGTACATTCCAGATCCCAGTCACATCTTGGAGCACTCAGAGCTAGAGGTTGGACCTAAACTCACCTACTCGGAGCAGCCCATAAAGATACTAGATCAACGGGAGAAGAGGTTAAGAAATACTGTTATATCCTTAGTCCAGGTTGCATGGAGGCATCATTCTCCGGAAGACTCGACTTGGAAGAGAGAGGATAAGATGAGGAAGGAATATCCTTACTTTTTCAAGTATGAATGTTTGTACCCTACCTTTGGAAATTTCGAGGATGGAATTTTTCAAGGAGGGAAGTTTTATAACTCCTTAATTTTTTTATAAAATATTAAAATTGAATTATTAAATATAAATTGTTGAAATAATAATATTATTATTTATAGAATTTAATTAGTGATAAAATATTTTTTTAAATAACAATAAGAATACAACATTGTGGAACAATGGTAACACATTTATTTTAGATAAAGAAAAAACTCAACCACCCCAAGTCTATCTCTTTCCATTCCAATCCGTAACTCCCAACCTCCCATTCCATAATCCCTAACCTCTTCCATTCCGTAACCTTCGACCTCTTCTATTCCGTAATCCCTAATTCACCCTTTCTTATTCGTAACTTCCTTTTATTTTTCTATTAAAAGAGAAATATTATGACAAAACTTAAGCATTACCATCTTTCTCCTTTGGCACAACCCAGCGACGTGTGCCGCACTCACCGACCCGACCTTCTTTCCATGTCCGCATCTGCCTGTGAGCACCCTTCGAGGAGATTTGGTACGAAGTCGTGTCCAGATTCGTATCTTTTGGTGTAGGGTTGGGTAGTGTAGTGTCCACTTACTGTTATATTTAGT
The DNA here is from genome assembly GCA_029216955.1 of Iris pallida. Taxonomy (NCBI): domain Eukaryota; kingdom Viridiplantae; phylum Streptophyta; class Magnoliopsida; order Asparagales; family Iridaceae; genus Iris; species Iris pallida. The sequence goes on from JANAVB010037819.1 coordinate 15,090,380, forward strand.
TTCTTGCATGTGATGTTTTATTGATAGTACTGTAGATTAGGTACTGTGGTGCTGTTCTTTTGAGAGTTAAGTTTCTGATTAGTTTTCATATTATAAATATTTGAGTTATTACTATCGTAGTTTTAGAAGATGTTATTACTGATGTAGGTTTTGTTATATTTAGATTTAGAGATGCTATTAATTATAGTATTTAGTTTTAATGTTGTTGTAGGTGGGCTTAGGTTAAATAGGTTTTGTTGTCGGGTTAAGAGGTTCAACAGAGGTGGAAATGCTTTGTGAAGCTAGTACAATAAGTTCATATATGCAGTATTGTATATTTAGTTTTAGTTATTAATTCATTACAAATTTTGTTTGGTGACCTTTGTATGGTTCTTTTAAAGTTCTTTAATAGGTTAATGCTAGATGAGTAGTACTTATATTTTGGCTACAGGTTATGAGGGTTGATTTTGTGTGATTTGTTCTAAAGTTTTTGGTGTTTACCCATTTATATTAGAGTTCACTTATTATTTTTATCTTGATTAACTCACATCATTATTTATTGATGTTGAAGACGGGACAAGCCAACTTTTCATTGATCTATAAATTATTTGTTTATTTTGATCTATAATCGAAGTCATCGATTTATAATCGATTTGTTTATCTTTTTAATGATTCGATCTCTAATCAAAATCATTTATTACTTTATGTTAATGATTCAACCTATAGTCGAAATTATTTCTCCTTTTTATTCATTCAATCTATAAATGATTTAATTCTTGTTTAACTTAGGAGCTTGTCTATGCTCCTTAAGTCAATGTGACTTTTAGTATAACGTTTTTATACAATATTTGGTGCAAATTGATATTATATTATTTTACGTATTTTCTTACCAGAACTTCTTCATTCTGATTTCTAATTTAACATAACTTAAAACAAAGTTCATTACAACAATTTCTAGTAGCTAAATCCAATTATATAAATAAAGTAGTATTTAGTTGTTATTGAATTAAGATAGAATTAAAAGTGCTTAAATAAGGGTTAAGGGTAGATTTGGTTAGTTAGGCATTATCTAATTGTGGAACCTATGTTGTACCCTCTTTTGAACACAGTGAGAGGACCCGAGACGTTATATCTTCTTAGCTCTATACCCTATCTTGGAGAAGGCACGTACACAACAAATTTTACTAAACTGAACATGAACTATAACATTGTATGTTGAGCATTCAGAACATGTTTCCATCTTATGACCAGTTGTATTTACTTTCTAAAATAAGTTGTATTTAATTTTCGTAAGTCGCTTTATTCTACACCAGTTGCCTTCACTTTTCACAGTTGCATCTCTATTTATTCCTGTTTTCTCTTGTGCATGGGATTGGAAAAAGAATAGTTAAATACATAATCAAAGTCCACAGTGTAAGATGAGTGGATAACTTAATTCACATGGCACCTGTGAATTTTGCCAGATCGACAATATGCCATATCGCTTGCATTTATTTGTACCGTCCTATTAGCCAATCATGTATTTACTATCTTTTCAGTCGCACTTACTTTTAAATTGAGCATGTTGCAGTCTATTTTTTTGTTGCACTTTTTTTTATTATCATTTCTTTACATCTATTATACAATACACAAAGGTTTTTGAATTCTAGGACTGACTGTGTCAAGATAAAGAGTGGCTGGGATTTAATCTCGGTGAATCAACGGTTGTGGAGTTGTGGATGAGCAGTATGCATACAATTAATAAAAGGAAACTGCTATTGACTCTTCGAAATACGAAGGGTCAATTTGACCCCTCAGTTCTCGAGGAGGAAACTGCTCATTAATCTCTTTTCGGTTCTGTTGAGAAGTCATAATAAATAAAGAGAGAAAATATAAGAGAGGAGAATAGCAGTTTCCTTTTATATTCTTTCGTCACTCACTCTTCATTCTGCTGGGGAAAAGGGAGGAGGGGGAGAACACCACCGGCTGGGGAAAAGGGAGGAGGGGGAGAACATCGCCGAGAGGGAGGGACCACGGTGAGCCAGAGGGGGGGGGGACCACGCCGAGAGGGCCACGGAGGAACGCTGCCACAAGGAGTGGCACATTCGCGGGCGGCTGCGGATAGGGCGCACCGATGCCTGCGGCCGGCAGGGGTATGGCTCGGACCGCGTGCCACCGGAGCTACAAGGAGGGCAAGGAGGACCGAGAGGACGCGGGGGAGGGGAGCACCGGCCTAGAGAAGCGCGGAGCAGGGGCTCTTCTAGCCCGTCGCCGAAGCTAGAAGGGGGACCGGAGGGCCAGGGGGTCTCGACATGGGCTCCGTGGGGCGGAGCGAGACTGCGGCTTCCCTTCCTCTCCCCTGCCTGCTCGGCGGAGGCCCCCCTCCCCTCCTTCCTCGGCTCTCCCCGGCGGCGGAAGCCCTCCCCCCTCCCCCTCGGGGAGAGCCCCTCCGCCTCGGGCCCCCCTACACCCCTCGGGTTTCCTCCCCCTCTGTCCCTCCTCGGCCCCCCCACCCCCCTCGGGTTCTCCCCCCCCCCCTCTGACCCCCTCGGGACCCCACCCCCTGTCCACCTCGGGACCCCCCCCTCTGTCGCCCCTCGGGCCCCCCACCCCCCCTCGGGTTCTCCCCCCGCTGAGCCCCCCCGTCTTCCTCCGCCCCCCTCCTCCCAGGCCCCTCCTCCTGAAGGTTCCCCTCCGACGGTCGCCGCTCCTTCCGAGCCGACCCTCTCGGCCGTGGCTTCTCCCCCCCCCCCGCCCTGCTGTGGCCCCCCAGACGGCGTCGTCGTGGGCGAGGGTGGGCGAGGGTGCGCTCTGGACCCGGAGGAGATCTCGGCGGTTGAGGAGCGGGACGGTCGGCTCGATTTTGGCCCGTGCAGAGGAGAGGGCGACTGATGGGGTCGCATGGATCTCGATCCGCAGCGGACGCGGTGGTGGCTCGGCGAGATGCCAGCGCTGGGGTCGAGGATGGCCACCGGCGACGCTTCAGGAGTTGGGGGCTCACGGCAACAACGACCTGGCGGCGCGGCGTCGGCGTCGGAGTCGGATCTGGGCCGGAGTGGCCTCGGCGGCTCGGTGGTCGGGGTGACGGGGAGTTGTCGACGGGTGCTCGCGGGGACACGGGCGTAGTCGCACTTTGGTGACGCCGGCTTGCCACTGACCGGCATGGGCACGGTCGACCGAGACTGCGGAGTCTGGCGTCCGGGCTGGAGACCGCAGTGAGGATCACGTCGCTCTGGCGGGTGGCTCACCGCACGACTGCTGACCCGTGCCCGTTGTGCCCCGTTTCCGTTCCGAGTTCCATTTCGGTTTCACGTTGTCGTTGGGTAAATTCTAAACCTGTTATTCATTTAGTCGATGATGAAACTGGTCCAACTGAATTCCTTCGGGAATTCGGTTTTCGACAACGTAATAGTTACGTTGCTATTTTTGGTTTTCCGAAAGGGAATTGTAATTTTCGGAATTTTCGTTGCAATTGATTCTTTTGAGGTTCTGTTCTCTGTTCGGAATTTTCGGATATATATACATATATATGTATGTTGTGGTTTATTTTCTTGAGAGGATGGGTTCTGTGGAAATGATTCTGATATTGGTTTCGGATTTCGGGAAGTCCATTCTCATTTCGGATTGCTGGTTGGCTTGGGAAAAATATATTCTATGGATATTTATATAAATTTCGAGTTTCGGAAGTTATTTTGCAGGTTTACGGAGCATTTCCCAGTTTTTGGGTTGACCGAAAACAGAGGGAGTGCTGCCGAAATTTTTAGAAAAATTATAAAATGATTTTCAAATGATTTTCGGAAAATAATATTTTTTTTGATAAATATTTTGGGCGACGACCTTAATGGTCAATGGGCCCCAGTGAAATGCAAACGCACCGGTTCGACCGGACGTTGAGGCAGAGTAGCTGCAAAGTGAGGACTGGACCAGAGTCTGAGACTTCATTCTTAGTTTACAAATTTAAATTAGAAATTTCTGTTATTATTTTGTAGGTAATTGAAGAGACTTAACATTTTCTCTCTTATTTTAATTCATGTAAAAATATTGTAAGGGCATAAGCCCAGTTCCTATTAAACTGTGGTTTGTAATAAGTAGTGTAGTATTTTTCCTTTATTTTTCTGGCTGTTGTAGTGTAACGTAAATGGTAGAATAAATAACTATATATAAATAATTATTTTTCCTTTATTCTCATAAATGCTAGGAATTCATGATTTTCCCACTTAATAGATAAATAATTATTTTATGTACAAAATACAAAGTCTTATCAATTCAAATGATAATTGCAAGTTTTCCAAAAGAAAAGGTTTAAAATGATTTTTCGTTGTAAATAGTAAACCATCAGATAATCATGCTTTAATTAGAATAAAGAGATAAAATTGATTAGGAAAGATAATAGAGAATCCAAACAGCCTATTGAGAAGGCTTTTATGGGGAATCCAAACAGCCTTCTTGGAAATCAACATCTTTGGATAGTATTGATTGCTTTGGATAGTATTGATTGCCACAAAGTTTGAAGCTAAGAGGAAGCTAAGAGGGGCGGGGGGGGGGGGGGGGGGGGGGGGGGGGCAAGGAGGAAGCTAAGGGGGGGGGGGGCGAGGATGTGCGTCCCGAGGAAGTGGGGGGGGGGGGGGGGGGCGAGGGGGGGGAACGGGGCCCGAGGGGGAGGTTGGGGGGGGGGGGTGCGAAGGGGGAGGGGACGGCCTACCGCCAAGAGGGGGGACTCATCCGGGACCAGCTCGGAAGGAGCAGCGAGGGCCGAAGGAGGGTCGGGGGGCGTCCGGCACAGGGGGGGGGGGGGGGGGGAGGGGCGACCGGGCCTGGGGGGGGCGCCACCGGCGAGGGGAGGAGGGCCGAGGACGGATCCGGCGCATATTTGAGTCCAAGATTTTAAAGCGTCACATAAAACATTGAGTACCATAAATTCTAATTTAGTCAAAGATCAATCCATAATAATTTAGAACAATCCTATATTTTGTCAATAACATTTAAGATTATATTTTGTCAAATCCAAAACTAATAATACTTCTAAAATAACACTTAGTTCTACGCGGGGAACGAGGGGGGGGGGGGGGGAGCTGCCTCGGGCCCCCCCGAGACGCCGCCGACAGAGGGCCGGTGACGCCACCGGACGGGAGGCGGGGGGAAGGGAGAGGGGGGGCGAGGGGGCGCCGCCTACGAGAGAGGGGTGGGATCCGGCCCCCGGGGCCACCGGGAGGAGGAGGACAGGAGGGGGGAGGGAGGGAGGGGGGGTGAGTGGGTTGGGGGGGGGGGGGGGGGGGGGGAGGGCGCCAGGACGGGGAGGATGCACCGGGAAGAACCCGGGGACAATGGGGGGTGGGGAGCCTCATAATTATTATTGTTTGTTTAAAATTGGGGGTCCAAGATTTTGAGGGGGAATACCTTAAATGAACCGTGCCCTATGGGCACGGGTTATGACTAGTACATTTATATTTGATAGTTCTATATTTAGTATACATAAATTTTAGGGTTGTACTTTGTTCCTTTCCTGATTGGATCGTTGTAGGTGAATTAACTGAGGAGGAGTTCCTTTGCAACTCATACTATGGACCTGTCCCTGAGACGCTAGCTCACATCCCAGAGGATGTCCCTGCTAGGGAATACCTTATAGTTTAGCTTACATTTAGTATTTGAATTTGCTTTGTAATAAATAGTTAACATTTATTTTGTTGGATTTGTCTCCAATTACTTTTGCTTTGGTAATATAACTAAAATGACATTTTGAACTTATTTTAGTTTATCTCGATATAGATGATGTGATTATTATGGTTCAATATAATATAATTTTGATGATAATTGAAGGTTTAGAATAGCTTACTACACGGTGTCTCATAGCGTAGGCTGGATGTGTCCGACTCGTATCCGTATATTCGGAAGCAGGTCGTAACATGTACATCCACTTGCAAACTATAGCCCGCTTGCCTTTGGGCAATGGAACCAAATTCCATTTACAGTTCTTGTGGAGATATCAATCTCTTTCTGCATAGCTACCATCCAGTTCTCGCTGCTACTATCTTTAACAGCCTGTCTGAAGGTGATAGGCTCGTCATCTTTCACTGGTAGTGCATAAGCCACCATATTTAACAGTCCATAGTGCTTCACCGGTTCATCAAACCATACATGTGTACTAGCTTAACCGATCTCCTTGGCCTAGTGGTGTCAAGACCCGGGCATGAGTGCGAGACAATGCCCAACACCGCAGTACCGGCGGTAGAACGTTGTCTAGGTCTACTTTACAATATAATGCAACTCATGAATATATATATATATATATATATATATATATATATATATATATATATATATATATATATATATATATATATATATATAAAACGATTTATTGAAAACGAAGGGGAGCTCATGAAGAGCTATACAGGTGCAGGGCTGGAAAACACAAAAAAAGCCCTGATAGGCGAGGAAATAAAAACAACATGTAGAATATCTAAATATTTGATTTTTTCGGATTTTTGGGGGACCAAAATTCCGAAAAACCTGCATTTCAAAATTTTGGACAGCAAAGTTTCAAAAATTCGAAAATTAAAACCGCAGCATGTGCGGGGTTAGGCCAGGAGCGCGTCCCGAGAACGTTGGGGAGGGGTGGGAGGGCACGGGGCCCTAGGGGGGTGGGTGGGCGCGGGGCCCTAGGAGCTTTTGCTGAGGCCGATGCGGCAGCGCACTGTACGAGGGGGCGTACGGCGCGAGGTGCCTCGGGCCCCCCGCCGGCACGTCGCACGGAGCGGAGGCGTGGCGACGAGGGAGGCGGGGGTAGGTGAGCGCCGGCGGTGGAGGGGCCAACAGCCGGCGAGACGGGAAGGGGATGGCAGGGAAGACGGGGAGGGGGGGACGGGGCGACGTCGGCCGCCGA
>JANAVB010037819.1:15099720-15319720 GCA_029216955.1 Iris pallida
AGCTCTCATGAACTTCGTCCATAAAGAGGTCTCGGTACGCAACTTCCACCAGAGCTTGATAGAACAGACATGCTCAATGTGCGTCAGCCTGCTGAAACCCAGACCCCCTTCGTCCGTAGGTTTGGCCATGGTCTCCCTGCTGGCCCAGTGATGTTTGTCCTTGCCGTCGTTGTGGCCCCAGAAAAACTTGGCGAAAAGGGATTCGAGAGAGTGGAGAACCTTCTTAGGAGGGGAGCAGACGATCAGGGTGTACATCGGGATGGAAGAAAGAACGTGTTTGATGAGAATTGTTTTCCCTCCGGGGGATAAGGTTGCGTTGTGCCATCCCGCGATGAGTTTGCGGATCTTGTCAACCAGGTGGTCGTAGATACCCGAGTTGGTCTTACCGTAAACCAGAGGGCATCCGAGGTAGAGGAAAGGAGGGTAAGCCGTGCGGAAAGATGTCATGTTGGTGAGCAGAGTAGATCGGGTTCTGTCGGCTTTGTGGTGGGTGTAGATAACGCTCTTGTTGTTATTGACGCGCTGACCAGAGCAGGCGGTGTATTTGTTGACCGTACGCAGGACGACCTCGATCGAACCGCTGTCTCCGGAGGAGAAAATGAGGATGTCGTCAGCGTAAGCCAGGTGAGTGATGAGGGGGCAGCCGGTGGTGGTGTGGAAGTGATTGAAGCCAGGCATGCTTGGCATGTTGTTCAGGCTTCTGCTGAAGGCTTCGGCCGCGATAATAAAAATGGTGGAGGATAGAGGGTCCCCTTGTCTAACACCGCGGAAGGAATATATATATATATATATATATATATATATATATATATATATATATATATATATATATATATATATATTTTTTTTATATATATATTATATATTATATAAATATATATATATATATATATATATTTTATATATATATTATATATTATATAAATATATATATATATATATATATATATATATATATATATATATATATATATATATATATATATATATATATATATATATATATATATATTAATCAAAAAAAAATATGTATATATTAATAAAAATATATATTATATATATATATATATATATATATATATATATATATATATATATATATATATATATATATATATATATATATATATATATATATTAATCAAAATTCCCCTCCGATTTTATTCATATCAAGGTGCAAAATGCCGAAGCCTTCACAAGTAAGCACAAAAGTAAGACAAAAGAAAGACAATAAAAGGCATACACCTGCTCCATGCAAACAGACATTAAAGCACGGACTGCCAGAAGTCTTCATGGCCATGTTTGCATTGTCTGCTGACTTTGTAGGTCTGTCGGAGAGCCTCCCGGATAAGTTGTTTGAGTTAGAATTGGTGCCCCTCATATCTGAATTTGTTGCGGTTCTTCCAGATGACCCACGTGGTGGCGGCAGCTACGATATGATGTCCATGATATGCTCTACTCCAAATGGTTAGAAGATCGTTGAAGCCCTCACCGTCCTGGGCCTGATTGCACCGCCGAGATATCTCGTTCCAAACCCCTGCAGCCAAGTCGCCTGAGTGAAGGATGTGGTCAACCGTTTCAAACTGTCTAGCCGTGCAACAATGACACGCAGAAGCTAAGCTGAAGCTGATATTGTTTAGCGCGTCATCCGTAGGGAGTTTATTACGAAACGTTCTCCACATCAAAAAAAGACCATTTTATTGAGATACAGGACTGCCAGAAGGCACCAATAATGGGTAAGGACGTACCGATACCCCAGGCAATCCTTCTGGCCAACACAATTGAGAAGGTCCCGTTGTCGAGATAGACCACTGAAGAGCATTTGGTTCAGTACTGATCGTTAACCCAGCGTTGAGAAGTCTGGAAGAAGCCTCGTCGCCAATCCAGCCTCGAGCCCTATTCCAGTTCCAATCTCCCGAACAATCCTACAGATCACGTATCGAACTGTTGATGGGTGCGTCTGGAAGCCGAGGGAGGAGATCATTTCCGGACCAACGTTCGAATAATAGAGATGATTCGCCCGTTCCCAACTTAAGATGAATCAGGGGTTCTGCGAGGCTCCTACCATGAAGAATGCGCCGCCAAGATACAGAGGATCTGCAGTTGAACCCCACAGCGGCCGGATGGATATGCTTGAAATATCTGGCCTTCATGAACCGTGTCTAGAGACTGCGGCTCACGCGAAGCTTCCACCACTGCTTCATCGAGCAAGCATCCACGATGTGTGACAGCCGGCAAAATTCGAGGCCTCCCTCGGTGGTAGGTCTGGCCATGGTGTCCCAACTCGCCCAATGATGCTTGTCCTTCCCGGCATTGTGGCCCCAGAAGAAATATGCAAAGAGGTTTTCGATGGACGCGAGCACCTTCTTTGGGGAAGAGCAGGCAGCTAAGGTGTATATGGGGATAGAGAAGAGCACGTGATGAATAAGAGTCATCTTCCCTCCAGGGGAAAGTGTGGCATTGTGCCACCCCTCGATCTTCTTCCTAATTTTGCCTACCAGTCCTTCAAAGATGTCCGCATTGGATCTGCCGTACCCCAACGGGCACCCTAAGTAGAAGAAAGGAGGGTACGCGACAGAGAAGGATGTAATGTTGGCAAGAATGGCGGAGTGATCACGACTAGTCTTATGGTGGACGTAGATGACACACTTGTTAGGATTAACGCGTTGGCCGGAGCATTTCGCGTATCTCCTTAGAGTGTTGTTGACCACTACAACTGACCCAACATCCCCAGATAAAAATATGAGGATGTCATCCGCACACGCCAGGTGGGTGATGATCGGGCAGTCACTAGTAGTGTGAAAATGCTGAAAGTTCGACGAGCCAACCATTTTTTTCTTCAGATTTCTACTCAATGCTTCCGCTGCAATGATGAAGATGGTGGAGGACAAAGGATCTCCCTGCTTGACCCCGCGAGAAGATTTGAAGAATCCTTCAGCTTGGCCATTAATAATCGTGGAAAACCAGGAATTACTAATCGATCTCCACACGATGTTGGTCCAAGTTTTCGAGAACCCAAAAGTTCTGAAAACCCATATCATGAATTGCCAATCAAGCCTGTCGTATGCTTTTTTTTCCATGTCCAGTTTGATCGCAATGTTCCCTCCCCTAGCCGGAAGTTTCATGCATGTGATCATTTCCTGGGCCATCAGAATGTTATTAAGAATGTTCCTCCCACGAACAAATTCGCTCTGCTCCTCAGAAATTTCTTTTAGGAAGGATCTCGGTCATACGGTTGACGATGATCTTGGAGATGATTTTGTTGGTGAAGGTGCACAAGCTTATAGGGCGAAAGTCTTTGAAGGTCTCCGGATTGTCCTATTTCGGGATAAGAATTAGGTTAGCACAGGAAATAGATCTGGGGTCCTGGCTCCTTGAAAAAAGGCGATGACCTCCTCGAGGATGTCTGATGATATCCCAGCATGATCTAAAGAAAACACTAATGAATTCGTCAGGACCCGATGCGCTATGCTCGTCAAGAGCCCATACCGCATCTTTGATTTCAAGTTCGGAAAGGAGGAGGCCCAGCTTAGTGTTGTCAGAGTCGTCAATTAGGCTTGGGATCTCAGCCAGAAATTCATCGTCCCTGGAGATGGCGTCTTTGCTGAACAGTTGGGAAAAGAATTTGGCAGAAGCCAATTGGATACCCCTTTGATCTTTGATGATGCTTCCGTTATCATCGGCAATCTGGTGGAGGTTAAGCTGCTGTCTGCGTCCCTTGACACAGGAGTGGAAATAGCTAGAGTTTCTATCTCCCTCACAGTCCCAGGTGAGTCTAGCTTTCTGTTTTCAGAATTCAGTCTCCACTTTCACGCGGAATTTCTGAAGCACGCTGGTAAGTTTGAGGGAGGCACGGGCAGCGGGAGATCTGTCGATCTCCAAAAGAGCTTCCGTACGGGTGACGTCATCCTCCGCAGTCCGAACAACCTGGAAAATATCCCCGAACGCTTCCTTACTTCATACAGATAGAGCTTTCCTTTTGGCTTTGAGTTTGTTCGCGACGCGAAATAGGGGAGCCATGATGTTATCATCGCTCCAAGCAGAGGCTATAATAGTCCTAAACTGGGGGTGGTGGTGACTCCAGAAGTCGAGGAAATAGAAACTTTTCTTGATTTGGTTCGATTTGCTTCTAATTTAAATGATGAGAGGAGAGTGATCCGATTCAGTAGTGTTGAGATGCATGGGACTTGAGATGATATCCATATCTGACCAATTCGAGTTGATTAGGGCTCGATCAAGACGAGAGTACTGCCTTTGTGCACCTTCTTGCATGTTGCACCAAGTGAATGCACTGCCATTAAACTGAATGGGAGACAGGTGAGCGTTAAAAATGAAGTTGTTAAAATCATTGGTGGCCGACGGCGGAGGGGGCCGACCTCCCAACTTTTCCTCTCTACTGATGACCGCGTTGAAATATCCAACACATAGCCAAGGGAGGTTACCGTAGTTAAGACAAAAATTCAGTATGTCTTCCCACAGCTGTCTGTGATCCGGAATGTCGTAACTGCCATGAACGGCAGACAAAAGGAAGCGGAAATTGAGCATGGGTGTTCCATCCAACACGAAAGAGCCTTAGTCGAGTCGTAGAGGATGCCGATCTTCACGTCAGGCGTATAAAAGATCCAAATGTCGTGATAGCCGGCGGTGGCCGATGAGAAGCCTAGCTGCATCTGGATGGACTTGATTTTGTTTGGGGTAATTTTAGGTTCAATAATGACGAGGATGTCAATTCTGTGAATTTTCTTGAGACTGCTTAAGCGTCTCAAGGCGGGTTTATTTGCGAGGCCTCTCACATTCCAGGAAAAGATGTTAAGCATTTAAGTTGTTGGGAGGGGGTTTGTGGAGTTTCGCGGCTGACCTAGTGGTCCTAGCCGTGGCCTCCCTGTTGTTTCCTTTGCTAGATTTTTTCGAGGTAGATGTTGACTTTCCTATTCCTTTAAAGCTCTTGTCTGTCTCTTCGATCGGATGCATGTAGACTTCTCCAGTAATTTCAGCCACCGCACCGATGAAGCTATTCATGCTTGTGATTCCTGCGTTTAATGCTTGTTGCATCCTGGCGTCCGGTTCTTGGCCTATGTTGGCAAGAGCATCCGCCCGAATGTTGGTCACATCATGGAAGGTGGTGGGGTTGACAGTGGAAATGGATTGTAGGGCAGAGGGATATGGTTCCTCTATGTCCGTAGGAGTCTCCGGGTGCTCCGATGAAGTAGACTCCGTAGCTATGCCTCTCGCCCTAGCTGTGTCGTCGTTGTTCCCTGTCGCCCTATCCGACATGGTAACATCAGTGGGATCTGCTGTGCCTTGTTGATCACCTGTGAGCTCTAATGCTAGAATCTCAAATTTATTGGTGAGATTTATGCCCAAGGGACTGTAAAGGATGATGGCTCTTTCCTGGCCGGCTAGTTCCTGGGCGATGTCGTTCTCTGCGCTGTTGTCAAAGCGGGTGTGGGATTGGGTAGCGGAAGGAGGGAAGATTGTGTGGGTTTTCTGGGTGCCTAGTTGGTTGCCGCCTTTCGGCCCACTCTCTTCCTCAGTTCTAGGTGCGCTTGGTAGCAATGCGCGGTGGAATGGCCACGTATGCGATAATGTTTGCAAAATATGATATTGTTGTCATATATAATTTGTTGGGAGTGTATCTTGTTGCTGAGGGAGACTTGTATGTGGGTCGGGAGGTCTTGCGATAAATCTAGTTCCATACAGATTTTAGCATAGTTTCCATTCGCGAGGTTGCGAGTTTCTTCTGCTGATGCCACAAATGTCCCGAATGAGTTAGCAATTCTCCTCAATGCTGCGGAGGCGAAACATATTAGGGGGAGATTCGGGAGGGTGACCAACGCAGATATGATCACGGAGTCTCTGTTAATTTTGAAATCTGGGGACCATTTCACTATTTTCATAATGTGGTTATCTATCCTTTCGGTGCCTCTACTCTAGACTTTCTGGTGATCGCTCTCAGAGGATAGATGAAGGAACATGTGTTTAGGGTCCATAGGAGCGACCCTGTGTCCCGTTGTAAGGCCCCAGCTGGCGACCGCTTCCTGGACCCGGGCTAGCTTCGGACATCCACTGGAGAATTTGAGCACAAAGGTGAAATGGAATGAAGTGGACAAGGTCGCAATTTCAATAGGGGAGAAAGCACCAGAATCGCTTGTCTATCTTGCGGGTCAGCATAACCAATTTCTGGTAAGGCAACCTCCGACAAAGGTTGGAAAAGATTAGAAGCACGATCTGGGCGGAGTATATCTGCATAAGTAGGCACTTGGGATGTAGAGGAGGGAATGCTGGGAGCACCCACAATCCCCAAGGGCTCCATATTACGTCTACCATGAATCTGGTTGGCTTCAACAGCCATAACCACGCTGGGAAGGGGTGGCAAAATAGAAAAGTGTGCCGCCAACTCAGGGTGGGGGTGGGAGTGGGGGGTGCCATTCGCAGCAGACAAAAAGGGCACCGGGAGGGGGAGGGTATTCGATCGTCGCTCGCCTTTGGAGACCGAGAGCGGAAGAAATGGCATGAGCGACAAAAGATCGACAGAAAGGGAAGGGGAAGGCGAGGGCCGTACTGCCGAGGAGGTAACTGGAGTCTCCATAAGAGATGAGCGCACGCCGCCCGGACCCGCGGGGAGGGAGGCACCACGCATGGGAAACTGGGCACCCAAAAGGGTACCAGCATGCGCGCAAAAGGATGGTTGGGCACCCAGGTGGGTGGAATCGAGTGCACGAGGTGTGGACTGGTCACCCAAAAGGGCGCCAACAAGAGGAGGTGTGGGCTACGCAAGAGCGCCACCCACAGGTGGCACGAGGGCCTATGACCCGCCCGGGGTGGCACCACCCACCAGGATGGGGTCAGAACGCCAAAAGAGCTCCTGGCTGCAGCCAACTGGCGCTGAGAACTTGGGCACAGGTACCGAGAAAGCCTGCGAGTTTAAAATTTGAAACGGCTCTCTCGGCGAGGACTGAACCGGCGTGGGTTCCTAGGCCACGTCAGGTGCTGCTCCCGAGGGGGAGGGCTATCTGCTGGCGACCGGGCCGTGGGGACCGCGGCCACGCCGACCGACGACGCATTCGCGGAAGGGGGAAGTCAACGGGGAGAACCTATAGACCCGGATGGATGGATCGAAAAGGGCGGTGGTGGGAAACCCGACTTGCTCCGGACCGAAGGGGAGGGCGACTAGAGACGACGTCGGCCCGGCCGAGGGTGGGGAGTGGGGAGGAGGAGGAGGAAGGGGTCTGTAATGTCCCAAATTCGTGATACGTATTTAGTGTACGTATACGTGTTTTGGACCGATATTTTATTTATTCATGGTTAGTTATCTTGGTTTATTTTGCATTGGCTTGGTTTTATTGGCATTGATAGTTTAATTGGTTTTAATGGTTCATTGGTTTATTTGGGTTTGGTTTATTCCTGGGTTGGTTCGGCTTGGTTTGGTTTACTTTGTTCATTATGAACCATAGGGGTGAACCCCCTACCTACCACCACCATCCCCCTTTATAACCCACCTAACTCTTCTCTCTCCTCCACTTTCTCATTAACTCTTCTTCCTTCTCCATTAAACCCACCACCAACCAAGAACACCCCTAGGCAAGTGCAACTTAATTCTACAAGAGAGCCCATTTTTATTGTTCCATTAGCTTCTCCTCATGTTTCTAAGACACATTAGAACTTGTCATTTTCCATTTTGAGGCTTTAATTTTTGTAGATCTAAAAATTAGTTATTTTTGGATTTTGGTGGTTTTGATCTATCAAACTTCTTTGTTTTCAAGTTTTGATGGTTCCATGTTGTAGAGAATTTTATTCTACCCAATTTTGACCTTTGGAAAGTTGGATTTGGACTTGTTTTGACCAAGTTATGGACTTTTGAAGCTTTGGGTTCAACCATGGAGTTCTTGCTGATTTGGAGAAGACAGTGAGCAGTGTGCGCGAGCTTTTTAGCTTGCGCCACTGAGCTGCGCGCGCTCTTTAGCGCAACGCAGTCTGACTCATACGCTGCCTTTTGGAGGCGTATGTCTTGCATACGCTACCTTGACAAGGAGTCGTATGGACCTCATACGCTGCCTTGAAGAGGAGTCGTATGGAGTACCTACGCTGCCTTTTGGAGACGTATGTCGTGCGTACGCTGACTTGAGCGTAGCCTGACTTGAGCGTAGCCTGACTTGAGCGTAGCCTGACTTGAGCGCAGCCTGACTTGAGCGTAGCCTGACTTGAGCGTAGCCTGACTTGAGTGCAGTCTGACTCAGGCGCAACCTGATGTTTAGGCGCAACTGGACCTGACCCTACTTGCCCTGGATCTTCTATAGCCCTGTATATTGATATTTTATTAGATATTTAACGTCTATTTTATATCCTTACGCCTTTTGTCCTGAACTTGATAATCACGAATTTACTTGATATGTTTGGAATTGATAATTGAGCATGACGTGATAGTGACCCGTAGTGGTGCACTCCTGACATGATAACCTGACATGACCTGATAGTGGCCCGTCGTGGCGCACTCCTGACAAGTACACTTGGCATGATAACCTGACATGATTATCTCGAATAGCTGTTGCGACGGCTACCTGACATGACCTGTCCTGTATAATTAACCTGGACACCGTGGGCGATTGTGCTTGTACAAATAATCCAGTCCTGTCTTGCATCATGTCAGGAGGGGACTCCTGAGTACCACGGTCAGGAGTACCTACTGAAATGGACTAAGGTTAATGACTAGTATAATTCACTAGACATAAAGAGATGTTCCCCAGTTACAGGCGATCCCGTTATCCCGGCCGTAAATGTTTGGACTTGTAGCCTGCCGACGAGTAGGGCACATTTCCAGCCCACTGTTATGTGGGGCACCCACCATTGTTACTTAAATGATTGAACTCTATTGTCACTCTAATGGATTGTACTCTCTAAATTGTCACTATAATGTTTGCCTGGATAACCTGGATAGCTGCAGGGCCTGTGACTACTTGGAGCATCTCATTACATTTTGCTAGTAACTAGGATTGTGATAACCCTAGTTAGTTAATGTAGAAAGCCGTAGGCAATGATTGGCCGTGATTGATTGGATGGACTCTAGTCTAGTATAGTATTGTCTAGAAGTAATTGATTGCAAGATTGTACCAGAATGATTGAATGTCACTATAACGATTGTACTCTATTGTCACTCTAGCATATTGCACTCTTCATTGTCACTTTTATCATTGTACTCTCTCCTTTTCACCTTAATGATTGTCACCTTTAGCAATAAATGATCAGAGACCAAGTTCTGTTCAGGCGAAAGGTTACAATCTCGGTCCTTGTTTGGTTTAAGGATTGTAACCTGGCTTCCGGAATAGTACCTTCGTCTTCTCTTCATATATTGTCCAGCTATATTTTATTTAGCATGATTCTCCAGTTATCGTATGTCAATGATGCTTCACTTAATTATTTTCTCTGATTGGGATAAGTGCATTGGTAGTGTACAAACCTCAATCTGTGTTACTTATTGTTTTCTTACATGTTGAATGCTAACGATTTGTTGGTTTTAGTTCTTAAGTGAAGCCTCCTTTGTGGCACTTGCTCTTTCTGGGGTCTGACCCAACTGGTTTTGTATGGCCAGATACCGGGGCAGCACCAAAGGATCTCCCTGCTTTCCAGCCCGATAGTGGTCACCAGGCGTAACCAGGGCATCGAGTGGGTTTCTTTTGTTCTCCCACTGTAATATTGTAAATTATTCTTTTGAGGCGTTTAGCCGACGAGCAAGTGTTAGCTCGATTGTACTTACTTACTGTCTGCCTACGGGCTGTAGCATGATTGACAAGCCCCGGGGGTTGATCATGTATGACTGAACTCTTGCTAGTCCTCACATTTTGTAACGACTAGCTTCATGATTATTCCGAATATATATAATGTATGGGACGCCTTACTATTGTGTATTTGGTGGTCTGATATCTTGTAACTACTAATAGTTGGTTGAGATTGAGACAATAGGCTATTTTATGACCTTAAGAGACTGATGGATTGTAGTGAAACCCTCACATATCTAAACAGCCGTGACCGTATTGCGGTGTGGATTCCATTCCGTTATACGTAGCTGGCTATGTCTGCCCCCGCTCTCCAGTATTCTGGTTCTGGGGCGTGACAGGGTCGCCAGAGGATTGGGTGGCAACCCGAGGAGTGCAAGGAGGTCCGGGGACCACGGAGATGGGCGCTGCAGGGGCCGATGGGGTGGAGACATTCGATGGAAAGGGGAGGAGAAGGCCGGAGAGGAGAGGGGGGAAAGAGCCGACTATTCTCGACGACCTAGTTGGAGCTGGCCGAGACCAGGGGGAAGCCCCGTAGGGAGCGAGCAGCCAGAACCAGAGCCATCTTATATATATATATATATATATATATATATATAAATATATATATATATATATATATATATATATATATATATATATATATATATATATATATCAACCTGTCAATGATAGCTCAACTCCATACAGGGATAAGATAAAAATAATATTCATACTCAATCACAATAAGCTAGAAGGAAGATACATAGCACGATAAGGAAATAAAGATATGATATGATAATCCAAAAGAAGTCTAGACGCATAACATAATCCAGAATCACATCCATAGTCTATGTGTCTAACTATATCATCATAACATAAGTTTCAGAATAATAACATGCCAAATGAGTCAGAAAGCTAGAGACAAATCCAGAACTAATAGCTAATCTAACTGAGTCGCTACTAGTGTCTCCTCAACTGGAGCTTGTGCCTCCTGAGCCAATGTCTCCTGGTTTACTCCTACTACATCCTGTGTTCCGTAGTACGTAGGACACCCATCATCTAAATCATCTGAAAAATATATCCAGTCAGGATTGGAGCAAAGTACACCTCTAATAACAGTTCCAGTAAATGATATACACTATGTAACAAAAAATAGAGAGAATATACAAGATAATATGACAGGTACATGAATATAATAAGACATAGAAATGTTGTAAGTAAGCACAAGAGCAGGAATATCATGTACAAGAATCATGAAGTAACTATCTAAGTGAGTGAGCACTAGTTTCAACATGTGATCGGCTTAGGAACTTGATACAAGGATTATGGCCTGGTTAATCATACTTGCGGTATATGATTAACACTATTCAAAGAACAAGACTTGATACAAGGGGGGTATGATCACATATCTATGCTAATACTCTCCGCCTTCGACTGGTATAGTGGATCCAACCATGGTACGTTACGACACAAAATTCTCTGAGAAGGTAGCGAGCCTTCTCAGGAATCAGTGTCCATACAATGTACAACAACAATAACAAGGCTTGCACAAAAGTACACCAAGATATACAAGAAATAACATCTCATGAAGGGATCCGAAAATACCAATCCGTGTAACTACGTGTCAATAAATCAAAAATATCTACACTAGATACAAAAAATATAGAAGATATCATAAACAAAAAATTACCAGAGAATCTACTCGCCTGGAATCCGGTATGAAGTATCGACAGTATCCGTAATATTACCTCGAAGACCTAAATATGGAATATCAATGTCAATTGGTGTATTGGAGTCATAATCATTGATATCTAAATTGAAATATGATTTCTAGGTCAATTCTAGGTCATGAAAATCAAACTAGGTCATACCTTGCTAAACTAGGTCAAACTAGTCAATAACTAGATTTCTAGGTCCATACCTTGCCATTCCAAGGTATTCTAACTAATACTAGGCAATACTAGTTAATATACTATGCATCTACCCTATAATACATATACATAGGCTCTATATTGCAATACATTAACCATTTATCCTTACCCTATACATACTCTAACTTATACCAAAGCATACTCAAACTATATCCATACCTTACTAACCCCAATTACCCATATACATTACCTTATGCATTACACTATTGCCTATAAGCCTTACCCTTGCCTATTACCTAGACATTTACCTACACACTACACATATGAACCAATATGCCCAATTAACTTAACACATCTCACCAAATACCTATATTCTTATCTCCTTACCTATTCATTACCTAACATTACTCCTTCTATATTGGTATATTGGTATCAATTGTCTAATACCATTCCTAACCATCACCTACGCTCCAGTATTTCTAGCACAACTACCTACACACTGCACTTCCTATTTGTTACCAGCTAAGTGGTACTGTCTCTACTGCTCCTACACATTGCTACTTGTGCAGCTATGTGCTACTTCTGTATACTACAGCAGTAATTGCTGCTACTTCCCTATTGGCTAAGTTTCTATTGCTGCCTATACCTATTGTAACTCCTACTGCTGCTCTATATTAATTTTCCTTCATTTAAACTCCCTGTTGCTGCTACTCTATTACCAATAGAGCAGCAACTGCTGCTGTTGCATCTGCCTGCATGTAGATAATCTCCACAACTGCTGTCAAAGCAGTCTAGAAACTACTGCTGCTCCCTGTTAAAGCCCATGATGTTGTTGCTAGGCAACAACAACTATGTTGCTGTTCTTATGCCTATATCTGTTGTAGTTAACAGCATGTACTACTGTTATTGCTATCAGGAATACAATAGATTTGATGTTGTCCTACACCATCTACTGCTACTTCATACTGCCATATCCCCTTTCTTCACTCTACTTCACACACCACACTACACAATCTATACACACACTACTATATAGATACTAACACTCACAAACACATACACACATGATTATCTACATATGCACACAAGACACTAACCTATTGACACACATTTATCTATGTGTCTACCTATATGGCTACACACACACACACACACACACACACACACACACACACACACACACACACACACTTGACACTAACATACCCATCTAATCAAGACACCAACATACTCTAATGTTATCACACTCACACACATGTAGGCACATGTATAGATATATACACACATGTCTATATATAGGTACACACATTCTCTATAGGTATGTAGATACATATACACATGACATGAGGTATCACATATGACTCTACACATACGCCCTATTCCCATGTGCACGCACACATACATGTATACCTATGACACTCATAGAATTGCATCAAACAAACACTTAGTGTGTATCACCCTAGTACCACACCAAATCTACGACACTCTTGTGATACGCCCAAGATACCTATACCAAACCTTGTTTGAACCATTCCAAATCACATGAGCTACATAAAATATAAATTAGAACCTAATTAAAACAATCAATATAAATTAGAACCTAATTAAAACAATCTATGGCTAGTACAATGTGTCATGAAGAATTGGACATGTTGAAGAATTGGACATGTGTGCCACAGGTGTCAGAGAAAAAAAAATCTCAAAATGACTCTGTGTCCTACCGTATCATGATACGGCCTACTCGTATCCAATTGTGGACACGAATCTGGACACCACACAACCAAATCTAGTCGAAATAGATCTAGATTACCAAATGACAAACACTTGGTGTACCAATCTCAAATTCTTCCAAAATTGGCACAAATCTCAACATAGCTTTCACATAAAGGGTCATTAGAGCCTAATACTTATTCATTAGGTAGTCCTAGTCCATGTGTGAATTTCTAAGGGTCAAATTGCATAATTAGAGTCTAACTAGAGGAGAAACTGAGATATATGCCTATTGGGATATGGATTACATGATTCAGACACAAACTCCTAGCAATTAGTCTCATCTTCTAGTGCTCCCAGCCACCAAGCTCCTAGGCTCCTCCAAGTGATGAGAATGAAGGTAATTAAAATGGAATTGAAAGGAATTGGTGGAGGGATGGATCAATTGGGAAGAACACCAAATTGGAATGAAATGGCAGAAAGTAAAATGAAGAGAGAGATGGCCCTCCCCCAATAAGGGTCGCCCACACTAGGCTATTCCATACAATGCAAATAGTCTAATATGCCCCCTCTAAGCTTGTCATAAAAGCTAATTAATGCATTTAAGCTTCTAATCCTATTTTGGTAATTAAACTAATCTCTATTTAATAAATGGTATGACTAATTGGGTCTAATTGGGCCTAGTCCAAAGTGTTGGTCCATGTGTCATGTCATTTAATTGTTGGGTTGTAGTTTCATGTCTAGTCTAATTGGTCCAATAACACAAGTCTAACAAATAGGCTAGCCCACTAACCATAATGACTAGCACTATAATAAATAAATAAATATGCACAATATATATATATATATATATATATATATATATATATATATATATATATATATATATATATATATATATATATATATATATATATATGAATTAACACAATTATCCCTATTTGGAAAAATGGTCGTGACAGGTCTACCCCCTTAAAATAATTTCATCCTCGAAATTAAAGACGAAACTAGCACATGAACACAATCAGAACAAAACAAGATCAATACCTCAAGGCTCGAAGAGATAAGGGTACCGATCGTGCATGTCGTCCTCTCTCTCCCAGATAGACTCACCCGGAGAGTGATACATCCATGCGACACGAACCAAGAGAATAACCTGGTTCAAGAGTACCTTCTTTCGACGATCCAGAATCTCTACCGGCTGCTCTGGATAGCTAAGAGTGGGGCCCACTTCTATCTCAGGGAGGTCCAAAACGTGACTAGGATCTGCCACGTACCGTCACAACTGCGACACGTGAAACACATTATAAAATTTCTCTATTGTAGGCGACAAGTCTAGTCGGTAGGCCAGTGTAACAACCCTCTCAAGGATACTAAAGGTCCGATGAACTGTGGACTAAGCTTCCCGCCTCCACCAAAGCGAATCGTGTCTCTTGTCAGAAAAAATCCTCAGAAACATCAGGCCGCCAACCTATCACAAAATAAAGCCTTAAAACTTAATCTATAATAACAACCTCAATAAAAAACAAACACAAAAAATCTAAACTATACCTCAAGTCCAAAGGTCTCCGGTGCCTATCGGCCCAATGTCGCTGTCTGTCCCGAGCCACCCGAAGTCTATCTCTAATCAGCTTAACCTTCTCCGATGCATCCACAACCATCTCTGCCTTAGCAAAGCTCTCTCACCAGCATCATCCCAAGAAGGGAGTACGATACCTCCGACCATATAGAGCCTCAAATGGTGACATCTCTATACGGGCCTAGTAGCTGTTGTTGTATATAAACTCTACCAGATGGAGATGGTCCTCCCAAGATCCCCCGAAGGTCTCCGGTGGCTATCGTCGAGAGTCTGATTAGTCCTCTTTGACTGTCCATCCTTTTGAGGTAATATATGGTACTAAACTTGAGTTGAGTGCCCAAGCTAGCTTACAAACTCCTCCAGAAGTGAGATGTTAAACGACTATAGCTATCCTAGACTATGCTCATAGAAACTCGTACAACCTAACAATCTGTCTCAAATACATCTCTGCTAGCTTCTCCGTAGACAAACCTACCTTGAATGGCAAAAATGGGCCAATTTGGTCAACTTATCAAAGATGACCAAATCGTATCTTTCCTTTATGGAGATCGTAGAAGTCTGGACATAAAATCCATAGTAATGTGTTTTCACTTTTACTCTGGAATGGGTAATGGCTGAAGCAAACCACCTGGCCTCTGCCTCTCTGCTTTCACCTGCTGGCACACTATGCATCTGGATACAAATTGTGCCACCTCCCGCTTCATGCCATACCACCACATGTGCTCTCTCAGATCCCTATACATCTTGTTGGCACTAGGATGCATAGAATACTGAGAGAGATGTGCTTCCAGAAGAACCTTCTCACATAGCTCCCCACTAGGCACATACAATTTAGCACCATTCCTCAAGGCACTACAAGAAATTCGAGTCGTGACAAGTAATTTGTGACAAGTATAAAACTTATGTGAGAAGCATAGCTCCCTACTAGTCGTCAATTTTTCTTTTAGCTATGGAGGTATATTCTACGAAGGTAAGTTGTCACTGTACTCGTCACAGAAGATGTCCTGTGACGAGTTTCATAACTTCTATGACAACTTTACTTGTCACAAAAACCATATTTTCTTGTAGTGAGGAACCATCCTCAGCAATAGTAAAATCATCCAACAATCCTACCTCAACCTGCTCTCTGATGCCCCTCAGAGTCATATTCTCATACTGGGTCGACTTGATGATGTCCATCAGCTCTGACTGAATCTGCAAACCCCATATCTGTATCTCAATCCCAAGAACCACTACCTCGATACCTAAGCTCTCCAGATCTGCCAATAAGTGATGGTCTAATGTCAAGTACTCAAGGCATCGGCAACTACATTTGCCTTCTTTAGATGATACTGCAAGAAAATATCGAAGTCCTTCATCAGTTCCAACCACTGTCTCTGCCTCATATTCATCTCTTTTTGGGTAAATAAGTACTTCAAGCCCTTGTGGTCTAAAAAAATCTTTACATGCTCTCCGTACAGATAGTGTTTCTACAGCTTCAGAGCAAAAATGACCGCTGCCAACTCTAAATCATGGGTAGGATAGTTCTTCTCATACGAATGTAATTGCCTGAATGCATAGAAAATCACATTCCCAAGCTACTGAATAACACAACCCAAACCTTCTCAGAAGCATCACTATATATAGTGAATCCACCTACCCCTGATGGCAACGTCAAAATAGGAGCCATCATCAACCTCTTCTTCACCTCCTCAAAGGCAGCTGGCACACCTCGGACCATACAAACTCCATATCCTTTATAGTAAGTTGGGTCATCGGCCCTGCAATCCTGAAAAAGTTCTGTACGAACTTCCGATAGTAGCCTGCGAGACCCAAGAAACTCCGAATCTCTGCAACTGAGCTTCAGATAGTCCAGGACTCTATTGCTACGATATTCTTCGGATCAACTGAAATCCCATCACTAGACACAACGTGTCCGAGGAACTCCACCTTGTTCAGGAAGAACTCACACTTCGATAGCTTCCCATCTTCTCCTTCCTGAGAGTCTCTAGTACAATCCTCAGATACTCCTCGTGCTCCTCTAGAGTCTTCGAATAGATGAGAATATCATCAATAAACACTACTACGAACTTGTCAAGGTACTGGTAAAATATCTTGTTTATCAAGTTTATGAACACCGTCGGGGCATTAGTCAACCTAAATGGCATCACAGTAAACTCATACTGGCCAAAACGAGTCTGAAAAGCATTCTTCGGAATGTCCACCTTCTTCACCTTTACCTGAAGGTAGCCTGAACTCATATCTATCTTCAAAAATACCTTCACGTCACTCAACTGATTAAATAGATCATCAATCCTCGGCAACGGGTATTTATTCTTGATAGTGAGGTTGTTTAATGCCCTGTAATCGATGCACATGCGCACCGATCTATCCTTCGGTACAAATAATCTGAAGCACCCCAAGGGGAAGAACTGGATCTGAAAAACCCTTATCCTATAGATCATTCACTTACTTCTTCAACTCAACCATCTGGCTCTTGTTCACCCTATAGACGTGCTGCAAAATAGGCTCCGCTCATGGAACCAAATCTTTAGAGAATTTAACATCCCAGTCCGGCGGTAACCCTGGAAACTCTTCTGGAAATACATCCATAAACTCAGCTATCAATGGATGAGGCAACTCCTTATCTTCCAGCAAAGCTCCACAGATAACACCATCACTCTGCTCTACTGCCCCTCTGTCAAGTTCAAACCCTGGCTCTCCTGGCGGGCTGAAGAAAACTCTTACCTCCTCTACAATCTATACTAGCAAAGACCAATCTATCTCGAGTACAATATCGTAGCTCGAAAGTGGCATTACAAGTAAATACGCACTCAATTCTTGGCCTTTCAAAGAAAGTCTCTGCCCCTTACAAACGTCACTAACAAGGATAATGCTTCTTCCGATCTCGATCTTGCAATCCCTACCCAAAGGTTCAGCGGGAATATGATGCTTGAGAGCAAATAAAATAGATACAAAACTAAAAGAAGCACCACTATCAATTAATGTTAAAGTTGGAATGGAATCAAGAAGAATAGAACCTGCGATGACATCTTCAATAGCTCCGCCTCTTTGACCATCATGGCAAACACCTTATCTTGAGCACCCCTTCTGTTGTTGGTGTTGAGCAGACCACTGCTGCTGGGTCTGGAGTGGAGGTACCCTCGGCTGTACAGCATGTGGCGTCGTCGGAGCTCTCTGAGCTACATGATGAAGGTTTGAAGGACAATCCCTCAGCTGATGCCCCTCGGTGCTATAATATAAACACATTCCCAACTGCCTCCTATAAACCTCGTAGATATTGTTGGGCTTCTTGTAGTAATGGCAAGAAGGAACATATTACACCTGTCTCTGCTGTTGTTGTGGTGCCTGTTGAACTGGCGCCCTAGCTGGAGCCTAAAACTGCTATCGCGATTGGAAGGACCTCTGCCCAAGCTGGGGACGCTTAGTATGCTCCGTACTGCTACTATCCCCTACAAAAAAGTTGTGATCTCTCTTGGGCTTCATGCCCAACCCTCGTTCAACCTTACATGTCTCCACAAGGGTCTCTGCATAGGTCTCGTAAAGAAACAGAATGAGGATCTTCATTTTTCAGTTTAGACCCTCCCGAAAGCAACTCGCCCTGATCTCCGAATCTCGCACAATGTACTCCGTGTACCGGCTTAGCCTGCCAAATTTTGCGATGTACTCCTCTATTGACATACCTCCCTGCTGGAGGTTCTGAAACTGCCTAGCCAGATCCAATCTATCAGTAGGAGAGAAGAATTTCTTCTTGAAAAGATCCCTGAAAATCTTCCAGGTATGTCCCTGATCAGCAAGAAGCGACATATTTCTGAACCAAGTACGAGCGATGTCCAGAAACTGAAGCCCTATTACCTCAACCTTCAAGTCCTCGGCGAGACGAAATGCCCTCATAGGATGTTCGATATTCTCGAGCCAGTCATCAACATAGCTGATGCCATCCATCCCTCTGAAGTCTCGAGGTCCCAACTCCCTGAAGTCCTGGATGTTACCCGGCCTAAGTTGGGTAATATGCTGCCGAGCTGGAGCTCCCATCTCAACTACAACCAAAGCGAGCTGGTGGACGCTCTCGATGCCTAGCCACATTACGTTCGCCTGCCTCTGATATGCCTCGGACTGAGCCCTCTAGGCCTCCAACATCTTCCTGAATAGAGCGAACATCTTTGCCATATCAGTAGGTACTGGAGGTGGAAGAGGAAGATCCACAGAAACAACTGGAACAGTCCTCTGTACTGGAGTAGGAACACCCACAACAATCTCTGGGACAGTCCTCTGAACTAGAAAAGATGGACCCCCAAAGGCAGCTATTACACCTGTCACTACCACATTTCTAGATTAAGGGTATTTTTGTCATTTTTGGGATTATTTGAATTTATTATAATTTATTTGAATTTATGGGAATTTTTAGAATTTATTTTGGAATTGTTTGAATGAGGGTTGATTAGGTTGACTTTGACTAGCAATGACCAGGGTAGACTAACCTAGGAGCTAACCCTAGTTGAGTTTGGACTTGGTTAGGTTATGCAACCCGAGTTAGACTAGAGTTGACCCATGATATGGTTATTTAACTTAAGTTAGATTTTTAAGTCATAAGCCATGACTTGTGATTAAACCTTAAATCAATAACTAGCCATAGAGGCCAAAGCCCATTAACTAGTACCTAACCCTAACCCTAACTTTATTGTCCAGCCACTACACCCATTGGGAACCCCCTATAAGTATTCTCCTCCATTTAGGGCTAGCCTCTTTAGGAAGGAGCAAGTTTAGAAAGAGGTATTTTCCCAACTTCAAAAATTCCTAGAAAATCTATTTTAACTCCTTTTTAATCCAAACAAATTGCAATAGGTTCTAATTGAATTTGTTGTTCTCAGTTTTCAATCAATTTGAAGGAGTTTGGTGGCTTTTGGGAATCCTCATTCAAAGGGTTTTTGTGTTGGAGAACACCATAGGTAAAATCCTAATCCATCCTTTAAAATTTGGTTTTAATTGCATGGATGCCTAGCCCTAAGTATCCTGACCTTGTAGGAATAGGATTTGTAGAATTTTGTGTCCTGTACGTGTCCGTATCGGACACGTATCAGTGATGGCTGTTGGTGTTTGACAAAATGCCCCAATGGACATTTCGTTCTGTTTTTGTGAAACTTTTTGAATGGAAAAATGTATTTTAGTGTCGCTTACACGTTTCTATTGCTCTGAGCTTGTATCGAGTTCGCGTCGTGTCGATTTGACACTCGTGCACATGTGTTTGCACCCGCGCGCACGGCCTGGGCAAGTCCCCTGCTACTCGAGTGCGAGTGCTCGCTGGACACGAAGTTTGGACTCATGCCACTTGGCATAGACCAAGGGGCAATGACTGACAGTCTTTCCCTTGAGTCTCGAGTCCAATGGTTTCGTGTCGGACACACACGAGGCCTCGCTTTGGGATTACACTGACACTGTGTACTGGTTTTTCCCTCACTGACACGGCTTGTTCAGTCTGACACGACAACACGAGGACACGATTCAGGGTATGTCAGACCTAGGTCTACCCTAGGCGCACCCACTGACACGAGCACGTGTCCTAGTTCGTGTCGTATCGTGTACACGACACGCGTGAACATATGCTCTTCACTGTGTCTGTTTTCTGCACTGTAAGTGTTTGTTTTGTGGTGGACACGCCGTATCCGGCTGTGGTGGGACACGAACAGTATGTTGGACACGTGCACACCCTATATTAGGGTTACCAACCAATGATTTGGCAATTTAGTTTGATTATGAATCAATTTCCATTTTTTTCCCCAAAAACCCGATTCATGCCATGTTCTCAGTTTTTTCCAGTTTTTCATTTTGATTTTTTTAGCATTCATTTGTATTAGTTTAATGCTGCTAACTACATGTCTAGATCCCTAATGTTGATTACCTATATATAATCTACATATATGCTAATTTTTGGGTTGTAATTGTGGGGTTTGGATGTCGATTTTGACATGTTGATTATTTTAAATGTGGTTAATTAGCTGTTTAGACCCCTAATAGGGTTCTCCTATAAGTTTTTTACCTGTGTGTGAGTTTTGGGATGAAATTGATGAGTTTTGAATTCGAAATGCATTGATAAAGTTGGACTATTTTACAAAGACTAAGAATTGATTTCCCTTTTTCTTGTTAATTGTGTTTTGTTGAATCTGAATTGGGATGAACTGAATGGTATTATAGAGGAACCTGGGAGCTAAATTTCCTTCCCATTTTTGCACTGTCAAGACCTACACATCCACACACACATTTGTAAATTCTTTAACACACACATGTTCAGTTCATAAATATGTTTTCCCTCACTATTTTGCAATTTCTAACTCACAGTTCACTTACTCCTCTCACACACACACCATTACACACCCTTGGTGTTCCCCTCTCTCACTCACATTCTTCTCTCACACATACCCTCTCTATATATATCCTATATTTCCTAATGTAAATATATGCTAATAGGTAATTTATATATATAATGTAATGTGTATATATATATATATATATATATATATATATATATATATATATATATATATATATATATATATATATATATATATATATATATATATATATAATATAGTTGTGTAATATTTGGGTACCTAGTATATATACCTACAATGGGTGTATAGGTTATACAAGTATATATATATGTCTCATATATATACAACTTGTGTATTTACTATATATATGTAATATATATATATACATGTGTTATGTATTAGGTTATGTAAACATATCAAGAGTGTATTGTTTAGATATAGAATTTGACATGGTGTATGTGTTATGGGTTGGCCTATAGGCATGATATAGCCTATGGCCTGTGTGTGCCTGTTTGACTAGTGAGCCTAGATTGGGCTTGTATAGCCTCATTAGACCTAGAATAGACTTGCTAGACTAGTGTAGACTTGTTTGACCTAGTTTGACCATAGTTGACCTAGTTTGACTTCTAGGGTTGACCAGAGTTGACCAAGAGTTGACTTTGGCCTAGATTGACCTAGATTCATGTAGAATGTATTGCAGTGTTTCATTTTACCATTCTGGACTTGTTGTGACTTGTGCTGTTCTAAGTAGGAGCCAGACACCACTCCTCGGACAGTACTTTTCAGTTGGACACTCAGATACCAGGTGAGTACATTCTCTGATCATTTCATATCATGCTTAGAATTATTTTCCTGCATTAAATTACTTTACTTGATACTGTCACATTAGTCACACGGATTAGTACTATATGGATCCCTTCTTGAGATGTTATCCCTTCAGGGAGCATCGGGTACTCTATGTTCTGTGCGTTTCACTTACATGGCATATCACTATGCTTCTTTGGTTCTTTGATCACTTGTGACATATACTCTGATGATCACAGAGTATTCTTTTAATCCTTATCCCATTTATTGGGTTTCCCAGAATCCCCATTTATGGTACTACTATGTACCACCCTTCGGGGGCCGTTACATAGAATCATAACATAACCTGGTTGGATCCTTGTGTATTAATTGGGGGTACGGGAGAGTAGAAGTAGACATGTGAATAATATCCAAGTAGTGTAGCATCAGAATCCTTCCATAGTGTAGCATCAGAATCATCCTATGCCATTTACATGTCTATATTATACTCTGACTCACTAGCCACTGTTAGTTCTTTACTTATAGTAGATATTTCTATTACAGTTCTAACTCTCTGTTTACATACTGTATTTCTTCAGTATCTATATCTTACTTTACTGCATGATTATATTTTCTAACCTGCTATGAACTGTTGAGATGTATTGTGCTCGCTCCTGTCCTGACTGAACCTGTTGAAAATATTACAGAGGACGAGGAGGAGGCCTGTGTGGATACCTTCTACGGGGCAGCCCTAGACGACACTTGCGAGCTGGACTCTCAGGAGGACCCAGCTCTAGCTGAGGACATTACCCCCATTGCCTAGACTAGCTTAGTTAGGCCTTATCTTATTTTATGTTGTCTTGAGACTGTTTATCTAGACTTTACTTCTGTTCAAAAATTTTGAGTTGTATATTCTTTCATATTCAGTAGCTGAGATTTGTACTCTTGATATTTGTTGGGTTATTATCTTAGACTATTTTATCTTCTGTATTTCCTTGAGTTCTATATCATATCGTGCTTTCTTCTTCCTTAGTTGTGATTGAGTTTACTTTTATCATGTCACCCCCATTTGGGGAGTATAAACTGCTTAGTATATTATTGCTAGATGTTGTGACCTAGGAAAGCGTTCTACCGCCGACACTGCAGCGTAGGCTGGACGTACCCACGTCTCGTGCCCTTACTCTAGGGTGCAGGTCGTGACACGTTTTTAGTGGTGGCCCATGCAGGTCCTAGACTAGAAGTGTAGTGGTATTCGAATTAGAGTATCACTACAGCCTGAAGTAGGATATAGGACATTAATTTTTAAGGTACTCAATCACATTAGGAAAAATTCTTTTATTGCCATCTAAATCCTTATTGTCAGCTGATCCTTTGAATTTTAATTGTCCGTCTTTGTTATATCGCTTCTTTCTCAGAAATTGATACTCTTGTTTGGTCTATCTTCAGGATGGTAGAGACTCGGTCGCAGCGTACCATTCATGGAGATGCTATAGAGGGATCTGCTACCTCTCAGCCAGTTCAGCAGAGACAGGAGACTGCAGCTCTTGCCACCTCTGTTCGTATTGAGGCTCCAGTAGCAGCAGCAGGGGGTATGTCTCCACCGGCTCCGAGGCAGGACCCAGTCATCGCAGAGGAGCCCTTCCAGCAGCAGCTACCTGCAGGGATAGTTGACGCCGTTCAGCTATTAGCTTTCTTCCAGCAGTACATGGAGGGTCCGCAGACCCAGCAGCAGAGGCACACAGCAGAGCTCACACGAGGCATTGAGCTGGCAGTGACCGCAGTAGAGAGAGTCGTAGCTCAGCCAGTAGCAGCCCCGCAGCCGCACCAGCCGCAGGAGAAGGGCATCCAAGATTTTCAGAAGATGCACCCGGGAGACTTCCGAGGGACAGAGGGGATCTTGTATGCCGATGAGTGGATCGAGCATATGGAGGAGATTTTCAGGTTGGCTGAGATCCCGACGAGGCTCCAGATAGAGGCAGCGGCCAACATAATGCAGGACCTAGCCCGTACATGGTACCAGACCGACCCAAGGGTTTGTACAGCAGGACAGACTTGGACAGCATTCAAGAAGCTTTTCAAGGAGAAGTTCTTTCCAGACGCAGCGCTGGGAGCCCTCGAGACCCAGTTCGAGGCCCTAGTCCAGGGGAGCCAGTCCGTGGAGGAGTACGCAGGAGAGTTCTGCCGCCTGAGCAGATTTATGGAGGACTTGTCGGAGGCAACGAAGGCCCGGAGGTTCCGGATGGGCTTGGTAAAGGAGGTCAAGTCCTACACCAAGAACGCCCGCAGCGCTACATTTGAGGAGATCCTGGTGGACGCACTAGCTGCAGAGGATGATCTTGAGCTTAGGCTCAAGAGGGGACGAGACTTCCAGGGAGGCAGCAGTAGCGGAGGACCGGCCAAGAGACCGTATTTTCAGCAGCAGCACCAGCAGCACCACCAGCACCACCAACAGCTGAGGCAGTTCCAGCCGCAGCCGATCCAGCAGAGGCTAGTTCACCAGCAGCAGCAGCCGAGACAGTACCAGCAGGGCCAGAGACAGGTGATCACTTGTGCCTACTGCAAGAAACCCGGGCATGTCACCAATGAGTGTCGGAAGAGGCTGGGCCAGTGCCTAGTGTGTGGTTCAGCAGACCACCAGATGAGGGAGTGCCGCATGGGACGAGCAGCTCAGGGGGCAGCAGTCAGAGCTCCAGCAGGCCAGCAGAGGGGACCAGCCCTACCGACACAGCAGCAGAGGTTCGTCCAGCACCAGCAGCAGGCCAGGGAAGGCCAGCAGGGGCGAGCTTTCGCCATGGCAGCTGGAGATGCAGAGGTGATAGGAGAGCTGATTGCAGGTTCGATCCTTCTCGACTCCAGTCCAGCTTTTGTATTATTCGATTCCGGTGCTTCGCATAGCTTCATATAAGTATCTTTTGCGATTAGACACAGTATCATAGCTGAATCGTTGCCTAGGACTTACAAGATCACGACCGGGGGTGGCATTATCCTCGTGAGTGATGTTTGTAAGGGTCGAAGAGTAGTTTTGGGAGGCCGTGAGTTGGAGGTGAGCCTCCTCGTAATGCCATTGCCGAACTACGATATAGTACTAGGCATGGATTGGTTGAGCAGGCACCATGCCAGCATTGATTGCAGAGGGGGTAGAGTTCTCTTCAGAGCGCCGGAGGAGCCAGAGTTCGAGTACTCCAGACGTCAGGCAGAGCAGAGCAGCGGAGTCTTCTGCGGAGTCTCGGTTGAGGAGCAGGCGATTCCACACCCCTTGATAGCAGAGTATATGGATGTTTTTCCAGAGGAGTTGCCGGGATTGCCACCAGACAGAGACATAGAGTTCTCGATAGACTTGGTTCCAGGAGCGGAACCCATCTCTCAGCATGTCTATCGAGTGAACAATAGTGAGTTGGCGGAGCTGAAGAAGCAAGTGGATGAGCTGCAGGACAAAGGCTTCATCCGCTCGAGTTCATCGCCATGGGGTGCACCTGTCACGCCCCGCTCCCGTAGGAGCGATCATCCTCGCTAAGGCGTGATGCCGCACGAGCCTAGATTGCGCTCGTGCAAGGCGGGTTCCATAACGGCCGATTTCAGCGGCTGCGACGGGGTCGTCGCTCAGAAGTCCCGAGCAGAGACATTGAATAATAGCAGCGGAATTTGAAGCAAACACATGAACGCAAGTCATTCAAAAGAAACTCTTTTATTGATACTGAATACAAGGTTACATTTGTGGGCGCAAGGCCAAGATTACAATTCTCTCAAGCTCACTCAAGCTCACATTACAAGTCACTCAGCTCTCTCTCATCTCTCGATTACAAGTCTTGATCCAGCGGAAGCTTCGGAAGGCGATGTCCATACATTATGTCCTGTATAAGTCTTTTACTCCATGCGGCCGCAAGCTTCGAATTCGCCAAGGAACTCCGTGCCTCGACGCATCCAAGCGAGCTCCGCGCCACGAGCTTCTACCTGTGCCTGCACATGTAAACTATGTGGGTGTCAGTACCACTGTACTGGTGGAATGAGCTCCTCGCCCACCCATACAAGACCCGCACGTTTTATTTTACTTTGTGCAACATAGTCCCTTTTTATCCATTGTCTTTCTAGTCTTGCCTTAGGATCAGTTTTAGGACCGACGCCTTGCCTATTTTTGTGTCTTTAGACCATCCCGTGCTTGCACAACAATGTCGACGTTAACTCATACCTTGCCTCAAGACCCTTCTCGTGCCAACAACGTTAACCTATCGAGTCGTGTTTGCCTTACGGCCAAAATCAGAGACGCACTACGTGATACTACCAAATTCCTTGTGACCGTGCTACAAATCCTTGCTGAGGCCGTGCCTCGCAATTTAGTGAGACTTAACCATATCCCTGCCTCGCGGCCCTGCCGCCTTGCGGCCCTTGCTGCTTTGATCACCAACTGACCCAAACTTAGACATGTGAATGTTAGTGTCACTCAACCAACTTTGCCTTGCGGCGGTTTCCCGACTTAAACAACTCAACCAACTTTAGCAACTTATATGCTGACAACTCAAGACTTGACGCCACATCCCGTGCCGAAGCACAACGCCTATGTTGAAACCCAATCTTAGGCCCAAACTTTGTGTTCTAATTGTACACTCCTTCAGCTCAACTCAATCCAAAGGCATACATGCGGTTAGCCGCTATTTGCCGACATCTATATGAACTTGGCCACCAGCATCACAAGCTGTACCTTGACGTATAGTTTTGTTAATCGGGATCCTTTCGACGCAAGGTAGCTAGCCCCGTCGCAAGTCCCCGCTTAACCTGTGCCAAAACCTTACGCACGACTATACCCTGTTCCCTCCTAGGCCGAGTCGGCCCCCATGGCCCAGGGGTTACCGCTCGAGGGTTCATCGCCCTTGTCGACAAGTTGTCAAATGACCATGCAAGACTCGATGCAAACTGACGTCTCACACAGTCATTCCTTTACTAAAACCAAGACTTCTATCCTTGAGACCCCTCGGCGACCCACGGTCGCGAGCATTCCTTTCCTTGAGACCCCTCGAAGACCCACGGTCGCGAGCATTCTTTCCTTGAGACCCTATCATTTGGTTCAACTCATAAATGCCTATTTGATATCCCTTTCTTAAAACTCACCTTGAATCATAGTCCTTGCCTTAGACACTAAGCCCGTGCATCGTGCCTTAAGCCAATCGTGCTCTACGTGATACTCCTGCCCAAGTCGACGGGCCTTGAGATCGCAGGACTACTTAACTTGACAACCGCAGAATGGGCGGGACAGCACTTGGAACAACTTAGGTCGACCGGCATAACTTTGCCTAACTTACTCAAGCCTACGACTTAACCCGAGGGACGAGCAAAGGCTATGCCAAGCCTTGCTCAATGGGACCGTGCACGCTTTATCAAGCGTTTATGTGGGCGACGCCTATGACTTAGGCTAACTCTTAGCTTTTGCACCGAAGACCAACATTCCTTCTCCCAAGCCACGGGACGAAGGACCGAGTGTCATTTTCAAAGCACGCCGTGCACCAACTCTATGCCGACCGTTGGACCTTTTTCCATGTTCTAACTCATTTCGACCCGTCGGGATTATTCCCTTTAGCTATGTGGATTCATCTCTTTTATTATTAAGCCTACTTGTGCAAGTTGAAAACATGCGTATTATTATGTGAAGGCAAAGATGAGGCAAGTTCACCGAAACTACCCCACCTGAGCGAGCCCACTTCGAGTCGCCGTTGCAAGGCTAATGCTGAACGCCGTCGGCGTTCCTGTTCCTCCGATTGACTGAGCGGGACGGGGCACTACATCATACACCACTCAGAAAAAGTTTCGTCCTCGAAACTAACTGAGTACACTTATCGACTTGTCACTTTACTCAACATTCAAGACTCTCGCACACAATTCTCCTATGTCTTTCCCAAACCCGAGCCACGCTCGTGGTACCCACAATCCATTCTTCAAAATAAGTTCAACATCCTCGACACTTTTCCATTCCTCAAGTCTCACTTGAATTCAACGTATCACTTAGTATGGATCGTGCACATATCTTAGGCGTCCCCAAAATACATGCATTTCAACCAAGCCTCGTGATAGCGAATCCCGCTATCACTACTCGAGTCGGATCGTGCACGCATTCAAGCGTCCTTGATATACATGCATGTCAACCGAGCCTCATGAGTGGTGCCTTCACCATTCCTATCGCTCCGTACCGGAACGTCTGCCTAACTGCTAGGCTATGGCTTTCCGTCAGTATTGGAATCATAGTTCCCAAACAACGATATCAACACTGACCCCATCCTAAGGTCAAACCAAGTTGATAGTACGGGGTTTTCTACCCAAGCTCGCATCACTCCGATTTCTAAACATCGAGCATAGATCGCCTACACATATCCTAATATTTTGTCGCACGGGGTCCGAGTCATTCAGCAAAGCCATCCTACGACAACTCACGTTCAACCAATACTCGACATGAACACATTGCACTTTCATCAAGCCATTTCGTATAGTCTATCCCTTCAAACACGTTCGGTATAATCCACCTATCAATCCTTCTCAATTCAAGCACGCTACGACACAACACATCGCTAATCCATAAGTCACATTTCATTATTTCCTTAGTCATCTATTCCAATTCACGTCTTCGATCATGAGGTCGTCTAACTTAACAATATGTTGGCCCCGATCTCACGCGAGTCAGATTATCCACGGTGGGCATGAATCACCATGCACGCTCCCGCGGGATAATTATCCTCATCGGGACGTAACTCTTGTTTTGCGTCTAGACTAATTCATTTTCGATGCGCGGATTGGACCTACTCAATCCTCAAGTTTCTTTCATTCATTAGTCGCAAGTCCAAACATCCTCAAATTCACCTTCGCGTCAAACCGACAAGTCGAGACAATCAACGTTGCCGCGTCCTGATTTTTTCGAGTTCGATCATTCCCGCGACATGAATCACCATGTCAGCGCTCACGCGGAACAATCGCCCCAAATCTGACGCAACGCATGTGCGAGGCTAGAGTTGCGCTCGCGCAAGACAAGATCGTCGACGTTGTGGCTATCTGCGTAACCATCAAGACACGATCATTTCATCCAACAATTCATCTAAATCAAAATCCAAAGCATAGCATCCAATCGAACAATAGCACTTGCACGATCGTCTTTCGCCGAGTTAGAGTACCCCCGAGTTATCGCATAGCGATCTTTGATACGCCTCAATACCATCGACGATATGCGTAACCTGACGATCTTCTTTTGCAACCAAATTTCGAATCGTGCGAATGATGCTATCGTCTGACTGGATAATCTCCTCGGCATTCAGAATCAAGTTTGATGATTATCCCTCGATTCATTCACAACATCAAATTTCTCAAACCCAAATTCGCGTATTGTTCATCCGTCTATCTTAAGTCATCGACCAACATATCTCCTCAATTCGCATCAATCCTTTGCTAACTCAATCATCGAGCCACATTCAATCCAATCCTTAGGGTCATTCGTGTACTTAAAAATCAAGCCTTCCATGCACGCTATCTACCTGTCGTGCTAACTTTTCGTATACGATCCATATCAATTTCCTCGATCAAGTTATCCATTCGCTACACCTTAACTTTTCCTCGATTCGATTTCACCTACTCAATCGTTTTCGCATTTCATACTTGCGTTATCCTCAATCCCGTGCACGTACCGTGCACATCAATTCTAGGTTGTTCGAATCCACTTTTCAAACTTTAAGACTAAGACTTATTCATTGATACTCAATCTATGGCTTTGCATACTGCGACGCTTGCTGATAGACTCATCGACACCCCCGAATCCTCGATTGATCGATCGTCATTCCTGAGCCTTATCGCATACACCACTCAGGAATGAAGTCATTCCACAAATCCTTAACACATCCGTTCGAATCAAAATCGACTTCCTTGAATCCCGTTCGACCCATTCCTCTATTTCCAAGCACGACCATCTATATCGCACCGACGATATCGTCGCTCGATAGCACCCCTATCGACAGTCATCCCACTTACATCAACCAAGTCCAACCCAATCTAGTTCGAAACATTACGAATCCCGTACTCGACTTTGCTAAGGTCGACGCAACTTTGGTGTATATGCCCAGCCCGACTTGGCCAACCGTGCTTACGCGAACCCTCCTTTTGTTTTGTTGAAAACTGTTCACCTACGTTTTGCAAAATAGATAGACTTATTGTATGGACATCCCGTGGGACCTTTGAGAGAGAGCGCGTCAACGATATCAATATGCGGAAGCAACATTCAGAGTTTGCGGGACAGCAGAGTTAAAGAATTCAATCGGTAGTCCAAGGACGTAAAGCCGTGCTCTGATACCATTATGTCACGCCCCGCTCCCGTAGGAGCGATCGTCCTCGCTAAGGCGTGATGCCGCACGAGCCTAGATTGCGCTCGTGCAAGGCGGGTTCCATAACGGCCGATTTCAGCGGCTGCGACGGGGTCGTCGCTCAGAAGTCCCGAGCAGAGACATTGAATAATAGCAGCGGAATTTGAAGCAAACACATGAACGCAAGTCATTCAAAAGAAACTCTTTTATTGATACTGAATACAAGGTTACATTTGTGGGCGCAAGGCCAAGATTACAATTCTCTCAAGCTCACTCAAGCTCACATTACAAGTCACTCAGCTCTCTCTCATCTCTCGATTACAAGTCTTGATCCAGCGGAAGCTTCGGAAGGCGATGTCCATACATTATGTCCTGTATAAGTCTTTTACTCCATGCGGCCGCAAGCTTCGAATTCGCCAAGGAACTCCGTGCCTCGACGCATCCAAGCGAGCTCCGCGCCACGAGCTTCTACCTGTGCCTGCACATGTAAACTATGTGGGTGTCAGTACCACTGTACTGGTGGAATGAGCTCCTCGCCCACCCATACAAGACCCGCACGTTTTATTTTACTTTGTGCAACATAGTCCCTTTTTATCCATTGTCTTTCTAGTCTTGCCTTAGGATCAGTTTTAGGACCGACGCCTTGCCTATTTTTGTGTCTTTAGACCATCCCGTGCTTGCACAACAATGTCGACGTTAACTCATACCTTGCCTCAAGACCCTTCTCGTGCCAACAACGTTAACCTATCGAGTCGTGTTTGCCTTACGGCCAAAATCAGAGACGCACTACGTGATACTACCAAATTCCTTGTGACCGTGCTACAAATCCTTGCTGAGGCCGTGCCTCGCAATTTAGTGAGACTTAACCATATCCCTGCCTCGCGGCCCTGCCGCCTTGCGGCCCTTGCTGCTTTGATCACCAACTGACCCAAACTTAGACATGTGAATGTTAGTGTCACTCAACCAACTTTGCCTTGCGGCGGTTTCCCGACTTAAACAACTCAACCAACTTTAGCAACTTATATGCTGACAACTCAAGACTTGACGCCACATCCCGTGCCGAAGCACAACGCCTATGTTGAAACCCAATCTTAGGCCCAAACTTTGTGTTCTAATTGTACACTCCTTCAGCTCAACTCAATCCAAAGGCATACATGCGGTTAGCCGCTATTTGCCGACATCTATATGAACTTGGCCACCAGCATCACAAGCTGTACCTTGACGTATAGTTTTGTTAATCGGGATCCTTTCGACGCAAGGTAGCTAGCCCCGTCGCAAGTCCCCGCTTAACCTGTGCCAAAACCTTACGCACGACTATACCCTGTTCCCTCCTAGGCCGAGTCGGCCCCCATGGCCCAGGGGTTACCGCTCGAGGGTTCATCGCCCTTGTCGACAAGTTGTCAAATGACCATGCAAGACTCGATGCAAACTGACGTCTCACACAGTCATTCCTTTACTAAAACCAAGACTTCTATCCTTGAGACCCCTCGGCGACCCACGGTCGCGAGCATTCCTTTCCTTGAGACCCCTCGACGACCCACGGTCGCGAGCATTCTTTCCTTGAGACCCTATCATTTGGTTCAACTCATAAATGCCTATTTGATATCCCTTTCTTAAAACTCACCTTGAATCATAGTCCTTGCCTTAGACACTAAGCCCGTGCATCGTGCCTTAAGCCAATCGTGCTCTACGTGATACTCCTGCCCAAGTCGACGGGCCTTGAGATCGCAGGACTACTTAACTTAACAACCGCAGAATGGGCGGGACAGCACTTGGAACAACTTAGGTCGACCGGCATAACTTTGCCTAACTTACTCAAGCCTACGACTTAACCCGAGGGACGAGCAAAGGCTATGCCAAGCCTTGCTCAATGGGACCGTGCACGCTTTATCAAGCGTTTATGTGGGCGACGCCTATGACTTAGGCTAACTCTTAGCTTTTGCACCGAAGACCAACATTCCTTCTCCCAAGCCACGGGACGAAGGACCGAGTGTCATTTTCAAAGCACGCCGTGCACCAACTCTATGCCGACCGTTGGACCTTTTTCCATGTTCTAACTCATTTCGACCCGTCGGGATTATTCCCTTTAGCTATGTGGATTCATCTCTTTTATTATTAAGCCTACTTGTGCAAGTTGAAAACATGCGTATTATTATGTGAAGGCAAAGATGAGGCAAGTTCACCGAAACTACCCCACCTGAGCGAGCCCACTTCGAGTCGCCGTTGCAAGGCTAATGCTGAACGCCGTCGGCGTTCCTGTTCCTCCGATTGACTGAGCGGGACGGGGCACTACAGCACCAGTATTGTTTGTGCCGAAGAAGGATGGGTCAGTACGGATGTGTATTGACTACAGGGCACTCAACAACCTCACGATCAAGAACAAATACCCACTGCCGCAGATCGACGATCTTTTTGACCAGTTGAGCGGAGCTCGGGTATTTTCCAAGATTGATCTGAGGTCGGGATATCACCAGGTGAAGGTGAAGGGGGAGGATATTCCCAAGACCGCTTTCAGGACGCGGTACGGGCAGTTTGAGTTTTTGGTTATGCCGTTTGGGCTAACCAATGCACCAGCAGTATTTATGAACCTTATGAACAAGGTGTTCCACCAGTATCTGGATCAGTTTGTGGTGGTGTTCATTGACGACATCTTGATATATTCCAAGACTGAGGAGGAGCACGAGGAGCATTTGAGGATAGTGTTGGAGATTCTCAGAAAGGAGCAGCTTTACGGGAAGCTCTCCAAGTGTGAGTTTTTCTTGGACCGGGTGGACTTCTTGGGGCATGTGGTGACTGGAGATGGTATCTCAGTTGACCCCAAGAAGATTGTAGCAGTTGAGGCATGGGCAGCGCCGACTTCAGTTACAGAGATCAGGAGTTTCCTGGGGCTGGCAGGATATTATCGGAGATTTGTGCAGGATTTCTCCCGGGTTGCAGAACCGTTGACTCGGTTGACCTGGAAGGATGCTGAGTATGTTTGGTCAGAGGAGTGTCAGACAGCTTTTGATGAGTTGAAGAAATGGCTTACGACAGCTCCGATTTTGACATTGCCTTCAGGATCGGGTGGTTTTACTATTTATAGTGATGCTTTAGGGAAGGGGCTGGGTTGCGTCTTGCAGCAGTATGGGAAGGTGATTGCCTATGCTTCCAGGCAGTTACGTTCCCATGAGAAGAACTACCCTACCCACGACCTGGAGCTGGCAGCAGTGATATTTGCTCTGAAGTT
The DNA here is from genome assembly GCA_029216955.1 of Iris pallida. Classification (NCBI taxonomy): domain Eukaryota; kingdom Viridiplantae; phylum Streptophyta; class Magnoliopsida; order Asparagales; family Iridaceae; genus Iris; species Iris pallida. The sequence continues at coordinate 15,133,295 of JANAVB010037819.1, forward strand.
GTGGAAGCATTATCTGTATGGAGAGAGGGTGGAGATCTTCACAGATCACAAGAGCTTAAAGTATGTGTTCACTCAGAAGGAGTTGAACATGAGACAGCGCAGATGGCTAGAGTTGATGAAGGATTTTGACATCCTACTTCAGTATCACTTAGGGAAGGCCAACGTGGTTGTCGATGCCTTGAGTAGGTATCCGATAGCCATGTGTTTGACCATGGATCGGCATTTGCTTGCAGACTTAGAGAGCCTTGGGATTGAGGTGATCGTGCCCGGAGTGCAGATGCAGATGTGGGGCATGCAGATACAGTCGGACTTGGTGGAGAGGATGAAGGCGACTCAGTTTGAGGACGTTGCTCTGCAGTGTCTCCGAGAGCAGGTTCGAGCAGGATTGGTGGACGACGAGTTTTCTCTTGCAGATGATGGTGCCTTGAGGCATGGATCCAGATTATGTGTGCCCAGCGGAGAGCTCAGGGAGCAGGTTATGTAGGAGGCCCACAGATCTCAGTACTCTATACACCCTGGTGCCAACAAGATGTACCGAGATCTGAGGAAGCATGTTTGGTGGTCCGGGATGAAGCGGGAGGTGGCTTGCTTCCTAGCTAGGTGCTTGGTCTGTCAGCAGGTCAAGGCGGAGAGGCAGAGGCCCGGTGGATTATTGCAGCCGCTGCCCATTCCCGAGTGGAAATTGGAGCATATCACTATGGACTTCGTACCAGGATTGTCGCGTACACCTGGAGGGAAAGACGCGATTTGGGTCATCGTTGACAGATTGACCAAATCGGCCCACTTCTTGCCATTTAAGGTGGGTACGTCTACAGAGAGGCTGGCGAAGATGTATATGCGACAGATAGTCAGGATTCACGGGGTTCCGGTCAGCATCATCTCAGATCGGGATAGTCGCTTTACTTTCCATTTCTGGAGGAGTCTGCAGACTAGCTTGGGCACTCAGCTCAAGTTTAGTACCGCATACCACCCCCAGATGGACGGACAGTCAGAGAGGACTATTCAGACACTTGAGGATATGCTGCGGACATGTGTCTTGGACTTTGGAGGTTCCTTGGAGGATCATCTTCATTTGGTGGAGTTTGCTTACAACAATAGTTTCCAGGCCAGCATTGAGATGTCACCTTTCGAGGCTCTGTACGGGAGTAGGTACCGTACACCCATATCTTGGGATGATGTTGGTGAGCGAGCTTTACTGGGGCCAGAGATGGTTGTTGACGCCGGCGAGAAGGTGAAGCTCATCAGGGACAGACTTCGCGTGGCGCAGGACAGACATCGGCACTGGGCCGATAGCCACCGGAGGCCCCTGGAGTTTGAGGTACAGATTAGAGTAGGATTAGATTTAGGTTTGATTGTTTGTGTTTTATTAATCATGTTTGTTTATAATTAATTGAGACCTTGCTTGTGATTAGGTCGGAGACCAGGTTTTCTTGAGGATATCTTCGACTCGTGGTACGATACGTTTTGGTGGAGACGGAAAGCTTAGCCCGCGCTTCATCGGCCCTTTCGTTATCAACGGGAGAGTCGGTGATGTGGCATACAGGCTAGACTTGCCACCTGCACTTGTGGGGGTCCACAACGTATTCCATGTATCACAGTTGAGACGGTACGTGGCTGACCCTAGCCATGTGCTCGATCATTCGGAGATTGAGGTTGGACCTTCTCTCAGCTATCCAGAGCTGCTAGTGGAGATACTGGATCGACGGGAGAAGGTTCTGAGGAACCAGGCGATACCTTTGGTACGCGTCGCATGGAGGCATCATTTTCCAGAAGAGTCTACCTAGGAGCGGGAGGATGAGATGCGCGAGCGTTACCCTTATCTTTTTGGACCGTGAGGTATACTTTTATCCTTCTCATCAGTTGTATTTCGTCTTTCAATTTCGATGACGAAATTCTTTTAAGAAGGGTAGATTTGTCACGACCACATTTCTAGATTGAGGGTATTTTTGTCATTTTTGGGATTATTTGAATTTATTATAATTTATTTGAATTTATGGGAATTTTTAGAATTTATTTTGGAATTGTTTGAATGAGGGTTGACTAGGTTGACTTTGACTAGCAATGACCAGGGTAGACTAACCTAGGAGCTAACCCTAGTTGAGTTTGGACTTGGTTAGGTTATGCAACCCTAGTTAGACTAGAGTTGACCCATGGTATGGTTATTTGACTTAAGTTAGATTTTTAAGTCATAAGCCATGACTTGTGATTAAACCTTAAATCAATAACTAGCCATAGAGGCCCAAAGCCCATTAACTAGTACCTAACCCTAACCCTAACTTTATTGTCCAGCCACTACACCCATTGGGAACCCCCCTATAAGTATTCTCCTCCGTTTAGGGCTAGCCTCTTTAGGAAGGAGCAAGTTTAGAAAGAGGTATTTTTCCAAATTCAAAAATCCCTAGAAAATCTATTTTAACTCCTTTTTAATCCAAACAAATTGCAATAGGTTCTAATTGATGTTTTCTTGCTGTTGGAATTTGTTGTTCTCAGTTTTCAGTCAATTTGAAGGAGTTTGGTGGCTTTTGGGAATCCTCATTCAAAGGATTTTTGTGTTGGAGAATACCATAGGTAAAATCCTAATCCACCCATTAAAATTTGGTTTTAATTGCATGGATGCCTAGCCCAAAGTATCCTGACCTTGTAGGAATAGGATTTGTAGAATTTTGTGTCCTGTACGTGTCCGTATCGGACACGTATCAGTGATGGCTATTGGTGTTTGACGAAATGCCCCAATGGACATTTTGTTCTGTTTTTGTAAAACTTTTTGAATGCAAAAATGTATTTTAGTGCCGCTTACACGTTTCTATTGCTCTGAGCTTGTATCGAGTTCGCGTCGTATCGATTTGACACTCGTGCACATGTGTTTGCACCCGCGCACGCGGCCTGGGCGAGTCCCCTGCTACTCGAGTGCGAGTGCTCGCTGGACACGAAGTTTGGACTTGTGCCACTTGGCATAGACCAAGGGGCAATGACTGACAGTCTTCCCCTTGAGTCTCGAGTCCAATGGTTTCGTGTCGGACACGCACGAGGCCTCGCTTTGGGATTACACTGACACTGTGCACTGGTTTTTCCCTCACTGACACGGCTTGTTCAGTCTGACACGGCGACACGAGGACACGATTCAGGGTGTGTCAGACCTAGGTCTACCCTAGGCGCACCCGCTGACACGAGCACGTGTCCTAGTTCGTGTCGTGTCGTGTACACGACACGCGTGAACATGTGCTCTTCACTATGTCTGTTTTGTGCACTGTAAGTGTTTGTTTTGTGGTGGACACGCCGTATCCGGCTGTGGTGGGACACGAACGGTATGTTGGACACGTGCATACCCTATATTAGGGTTACCAACCAATGATTTGGCAATTTAGTTTGATTATGAATCAATTTCCATTTTTTTTCCCAAAAACCCGATTCATGCCATGTTCTCAGTTTTTCCCAGTTTTTAATTTTGATTTTTTTAGCATTCATTTGTATTATTTTAATGCTGCTAACTACATGTCTAGATCCCTAATGTTGATTACCTATATATAATCTACATATATGCTAATTTTTGGGTTGTAATTGTGGGGTTTGGATGTCGATTTTGACATGTGAAAACTGTCAATGGTTGGGACTGTTCTGTGAAGTCTGATACAAGGGTTCACCTACTGTTTTTTCTTCCAGTTTTGAATTCGAGTTTTGACAGTCTTTTTGATTATTTTAAATGTGGTTAATTAGCTGTTTAGATCCCTAATAGGGTTCTCCTATAAGTTATTTACCTGTGTGTGAGTTTTGGGATGAAATTGATGAGTTTTGAATTCGAAATGCATTGATAAAGTTGGACTGTTTTACAAAGACTAAGAATTGATTTCCCTTTTTCTTGTTAACTGTGTTTTGTTGAATCTGAATTGGGATGAACTGAATGGTATTATAGAGGAACCTGGGAGCTAAATTTTCTTCCCATTTTTGCACTGTCAAGACCTACACATCCACACACACATTTGTAAATTCTTTAACACACACATGTTCAGTTCATAAATATGTTTTCCCTCACTGTTTTGCAATTTCTAACTCACAGTTCACTCACTCCTCTCACACACACTCCATTACACACCCTTGGTGTTCCCCTCTCTCACTCACATTCTTCTCTCACACATACCCTCTCTATATATATCCTATATTTCCTAATGTAAATATATGCTAATAGGTAATGTATATTTATAATGTAATGTGTGTGTGTGTATATATATATATATATATATATATATATATATATATATATATATATATATATATATATATATATATATAATATAGTTGTGTAATATTTGGGTATCTAGTATAGATACCTACAATGGGTGTATAGGTTATACAAGTATATATATATGTCTCATATATATACAACTTGTGTATTTACTACATATATGTAATATATATATATATATATATATATATATATATATATATATATATATATATATATATTTTTTTTTTTTTTTTTATATGTAATATATATATATATATATATATATATATATATATATATATATATATATATATATATATATATATATATATATATATATATATATATATATATATATACATGTGTTATGTATTAGGTTATGAAAACATATCAAGAGTGTATTGTTTAGATATAGAATTTGACATGGTGTATGTGTTATGGGTTGGCCTATAGGCATGATATAGCCTATGGCCTGTGTGTGCCTGTTTGACTAGTGAGCCTAGATTGGGCTTGTATAGCCTTTTTAGACCTAGAATAGACTTGCTAGACTAGTGTAGACTTGTTTGACCTTGTTTGACCATAGTTGACCTAGTTTGACTTCTAGGGTTGACCAGAGTTGACCAAGAGTTGACTTTGGCCTAGATTCATGTAGAATGCATTGCAGTATTTCATTTTACCATTCTGGACTTGTTGTGACTTGTGCTGTTCTAAATAGGAGCCAGACACCACTCCTCGGACAGTTCTTTTCAGTTGGACACTCAGATACCAGACGAGTACATTCTCTGATCATTTCATATCCTGCTTAGAATTATTTTCCTGCATTAAATTACTTTACTTGATACTGTCACGTTGATCACACGGATTAGTACTATATGGATCCCTTCTTGAGATGTTATCCCTTCAGGGAGCATCGGGTACTCTATGTTCTGTGCGTTTCACTTACATGGTATATCACTATGCTTCTTTGGTTCTTTGATCACTTGTGACATATATTTTTATGATCACAGAGTCTTCTTTGAATCCTTATCCCATTTATTGGATTTCCCAGAATCCCCATTTATGGGACTACTATGTACCACCCTTCGGGGGCTGTTACATAGAATCATAACATAACCTAGTTGGATCCTTGTGTATTAATTGGGGGTACGGGAGAGTAGAAGTAGACATGTGAATAATATCCAAGTAGTGTAGCATCAGAATCCTTCCATAGTGTAGCATCAGAGTCATCCTATGCCATTTACATGTCTATATTATACTCTGACTCACTAGCCACTGTTAGTTCTTTACTTATAGTAGATATTTCTATTACAGTTCTCTCTCTCTGTTTACATACTGCATTTCTTCAGTATCTATATCTTACTTTACTGCATGATTATATTTTTTAACCTGCTATGAACTGTTGAGATGTATTGTGCTCGCTCCTGTCCTGACTGAACCTGTTGAAAATATTACAGAGGACGAGGAGGAGGCCTGTGTGGATACCTTCTACGGGGCAGCCCTAGACGACACTTACGAGCTGGACTCTCAGGAGGACCCATCTCTAGCTGAGGACATTACCCCCATTGCCTATACTAGCTTAGTTAGGCCTTATCTTATTTTATGTTGTCTTGAGACTGTTTATCTAGACTTTACTTCTGTTCAGAGATTTTGAGTTGTATATTCTTTCATATTCAGTAGCTGAGATTTGTACTCTGGATATTTGTTGGGTTATTATCATAGACTATGTTATCTTCTGTATTTCTTTGAGTTCTATATCATATCGTGCTTTCTTCTTCCTTAGTTGTGATTGAGTTTACTTTTATCATGTCACCCCCATTCGGGGAGTATAAACTGCTTAGTATATTATTGCTAGATGTTGTGACCTAGGACAGCGTTCTACCGCCGACACTGCGGCGTAGGCTGGACGTACCCACGTCTCGTGCCCTTACTCTAGGGTGCGGGTCGTGACAACACCAATCCCCAAAGAAGTGATTGGAGCAAGTCCACCAAAAGTCACAAACCTCTCAGGGGCTGCTCACGACATTGCGCCCTCGTCTTAGGCGGCATCTTGATGTTGGATCGAAAGAAAGAAGTCAATATGGCACAAGATAGAATATTTTAAAAGAATGACAGTTATAATTCAAAGAATCAAATGTTAAAGGACAATTGCATTGAAAAAATAGATTTAGAAGTTTTTCCGAATTATGATTATCCTTCAGCCTATAGCCTATATCATATATCATATAGCTGGCTCGTAATAGCACTTTAAGTCTGAGTACCACTACGACATCACACTAATTGCGACCTCGAAGGTCCTGCATGGGCCACCACAATGTGTCACGACCCATACACAATGTAAGGGCACGAGTACAACACAACGCCCAGCCTACGCTGTAGCATCGGTGGTAGAACGCTATCTGGGTCTACTATACAATCTAATACAACTCATGAATATATATATATATATATATATATATATATATATATATAATATATATATATATATATATATATATATATATATATATATATATATATATATATATATATGAACTCAATATATATATATATATATATGAACTCAAAAAAAAAATGGGTGCCACTCCTAAAAAGGTGCTAGCATCAGATAGCGCCTGGTCACTAGGTTGCGTGATACTCAGGTTACACCAAAGTCAGGGTGCGCAAGTCCCACATGGCAAGCTTATATATATATATATATATATATATATATATATATATATATATATATATATATATATATATATGAACTCAATATATATATATATGAACTCAAAAAAAAATGGGTGCCACTCCTAAAAAGGTGCTAGCATCAGATAGCGCCTGGTCACTAGGTTGCGCGATACTCAGGTTACACCAAAGTCAGGGTGCGCAAGTCCCACGTGGCAAGCTTCCTCAAAAAATTGTAACGTAAATCATGATTACTAACAGCACGACAGTCGAAGAATATCTCTTCGAATCCCGGAAAGCGCGTCGCTCGAGAAGACTATATCAATTTTTACTAAAGCAGACAGCTGTCTTGCGCCAGTCATCAAGTGGCACGATGTAATTAATGAAGACTGACTAGTATGGGGCGCTACTCATCAGGTTGCGCCCGACACAACCTATCAAACTGGCGCCACTTAACCAATTTTTGTCCAGAAGCAGAATGACGTGGCGCGCATGCCACTAATTTTGAAGAACATGTCCACTATGCTGCCCATAACCCCACACATCTCACGCATTGGATGCCACGCGTCCCCAGCAGTTCAAGTAACCGTTCGCGCAACTGGATAGATGGCACGTAATATACAGTGCGTGCAACTCAGAAACAATTATTTCAGAACTCTATAAATAGAGTTTCAAATCTGTTCTTAAGCATCACTGATGATCATAATCTACTGACAAAGTGCTACTACATTCTCAAGAGGCTTGTGTTTTCAATATCACATCGTCCAAGGGATCTTTTGATCAGATTCCTACAGTTGTATTTCCCCAGAATTCAAGTGTACTTATTGTACTTTTCTTCTTCTTAGTTTGTAAATTAAACTTTTGTTTTTACGAATAAAATGGTGACTCTGCTGGAGACGACTTTCTCCTCCGATGAGAAAGTGACAACTCAATGTGATACCGCATCGATCGGCAAGACGCAGAAGACCTTGGTCGTACAAGTTGACCAAACAGCCTACGAAGCCCTGATCTGTGTTGGGGGTGCTAGGCGTGCCATGGTAGCTGCTAAGAACAAGGCATGCGCCGTATGGACTCTCAAGTCCTCAACAGCACCAATCACTGCTTCTGTACAAGCTGCGCCTACTGTCTCTATGGCACAAAATAAGGGGAAACGCTTTTTAGCTAATCCCTCTTCTTCTCTAGTTTTGAACTCGGAGACGAACCTATCTAGTGAGGCTACTAGACAGAACAAAGGAAAGCGCCCTTTGGCCTTTCCTCATTCTGTGCAAGCTGCACCTATTCCTGCCCTGGCGTAAAAACAAGGGAAAATGCTTTTTAGCTACTCCCTCTTCTTCTCCAAGTCTGAATTTCGTTGGGAATACACCTACTACTGCTCTGACGTAGAACAAAGGAAAGCGCCCTTTGGCCTTTCCTCATTCTTCCCTAGTCCTTGACTTGGTAGAAAACACTCCTGATTGTGCCCTTGTGCCAATCAGTCCTAAAGCTCTTTTGGGCAGAAACTCTACTCATCTTGACTGTTAAGTGTTATATTAGAGTTATTGGGCTTTAGTCCCACATTGCTTAGAATAATAGGAGAAGAGGCTAGCCTCTCCTATATATATGTAATCTCTTCCTCAATAATAATGATCTTATTATTTCCTTCTACATGGTATCAGAGGTAAAACCCTAGCCTCTCAACAAAAGAAAAAAAATAAAACCCTAGCCGCTTTCCCTCTCTCTCCTTCCGGCCTCCTGTCAGCCCCCCCACTGCTGCTCAGCCCTCCCCAGTCCCCCCCCGCTCCAGTCAGCCCCCCGCCCGCTCCAGTCAGCCTCCCCCGTCCCCCCGCTCCTGTCAACCCCCCCCCGTCCGCTGCTACAGTGTCAGCCCCCCCGGTCCGGTCGCCTCCCCCCCCGGTCCGCTGCTATAGTACCCCTCCCATCCGCTGCTACAGTACCCACCCCCCACCCCCCACCCCCCTGCTAAGTACCCCTTCCGATGCCGACAATACCTAATCCTAACCCTCTACTTCCATCAGCCGCCACCCACTCCCTCCAAACCCTAGTTTAGGTAAAACAATGTTGGGAATCTCAGAAGAAAAACACTTGTATGAACCTCTGCCCTTCAATGCTGGAAATTTAACAAAGAGCACACATATGGTTTGTTGTGCATAAAACTTTGTTTCTTTTCTTGATCTCCATACCAGGATTTAACAGAGGATACCATGGGCTATCTCTCTGTCCTGGCTTGTGATCCACACTCTCTATGCGCGTGTGCCGGTTCTAGGCTCCGTTTCTAGCACATTGGCCGAGTTGTTGTGTTTAGAGGAAAGAATATATCGACAGTCGAATCTCTGATAGATGGCAGACTCTACGACAAATAGCAGCGCCACAGATACTAGTGTCATCAACACACTAGCAGGCACTAGCACAACGATTTCCTCCATTCGACTTGTCGATCGACGGTTGGAAGGACCAGAGGGCTACTCCACATGGAGAAAAATGGTCGAAAAGATACTTCGGAGAATACGGTTGTCGAAACATCTGAGTGACAACCCTCCAGCAGAAGATGATCCCATCTTTGAGGAATAGGAGACGGATGACAGTAGACTGTTTACACAATTGATGAATTCCATAGAACCATCAGTGGAAGACATGGTTCAAAATACGAACTCCGTGAAGTAGTTATGGGAGGTACTGGCGGCGACATTTGATGGTAAATACGATTTGTCTCGTATCTATGACTCGATCGTTGGTGTATACCGAGCAAATCAAGGACAAAAATCCCATAAAGACCATTTTCGGGCCTTTAAGGCTATGACGGATGAGATCGATCACGTTTTACCTCTTACGTCGGATATTAATGAAGCACGGGCTCAACGTGAGCAGCTTTATGTCATGGCTTATCTTGCCTCACTCCGTCATGATGCGGACTCTGCTCGATCTCAGATTATTGCTGGATCTGATGTACCGTCCCTGTTGGAAGCACACTATCATGTCCTTCGGGCTGCCAAAGTAGTTGAAACCACTCCGGGTGATCCTCCTGTTGACCGTTCTGCTTTCGGGACCGCACGTACGGGCTTTCTTGGTGGTCGTCGCGGCCGACGTGGTGGCTGCAATACTGGTCGTGATGGAGGACGGGGCAATGGCAGTCGTAATGGAGGACGACTGCGCATATACTTTAACTGTGGTCAGCTTGGCCATTTCTATTGGCAATGCACTAAATCACCTGCTGCTAATATCACCACTGATGCCCCTGATGATGGTGTACGATCTATTCAGATGACTTCAGACTTATATACAGAGTTCTTTGATTTCCAGGCGCAACGTCGTGGTGAAGCGTCCATGTCTGGTTCCACAGCTGGATACTCAGCAGCGTGCATAGTGAAACCTAAGCAGTGGATAATTGACTCTGGTGCATCATCTCATATGACTGGAGACACAGGTATGATACATGTTTATGTACCTGTACGTCGTGCTTCTGGCATTACTATTGCCAATGGAGGTTCCCTGACAGTCCGAGGATGTGAAAGTGCCATTCTTTCTACCGAACTGTCCCTCAACTCTGTGCTACTTACTCCTGGGAACCCGTTCAGTTTACTTTCTATTAGTCAAATTACTCGTGAAATGCATTGCTCGGTAACATTTTTTCCTGATGATTGTGTTTTTCAGGACCTAAAAATTGGGAAGACTATCGGTAAGGGGCTTGTGGCTGGAGGCTTGTACTTGTTTGACACAACTTCTTTTGTTGCCTGTGTCGGCATGAAACTCGATCATGTCGAGTTACATTGTCGGTTGGGCCATCCATCGTCCTAAGCTCTCCAGAAAATATATCCATCTTTAGATATTTCCTCTTCTTTTCATTGTGAGCCATGTCGTTTAGCTAAGCATCACCGGGTTCCTTATCCAGTGAGTCCAAATAAAATTGCTTTCGCTCCTTTCGAGTTGGTGCATTCTGATATATGGGGACCTTGTTCGACTAAATCTGTCATGGGCTTTAAGTACTTTGTTACTTTTGTCGATGATTACTCACGTGTTAACTTTATTTATTTGGTGAAAAATCGCTCTGAATTATTTAACATTTGGTGCAACATTCATGCCGAAATAAAAACACAATTTGGTCTAGCTATCAAAAATTTTTGGAGTGACAATGGCCGTAAGTATTTATCTCGTGATCTCGATAAACATTTGGCCTGCAATGGCATCATCCACCAAACCTCTTGTGCGTACACACCACAACAAAATGGTGTAGCCGAATGCGAGAATCGTCATTTATTGAAAACAACACGTGCTCTTATGTTTCAAGCACGTACTCCCAAGAGATTTTGGTCGGATGCGGTTCTTACTGCTTGTTATCTTATTAACCGCATGCCATCGTCCGTTTTCAATGGTAACACTCCTTTTTCAAGACTTTTTCCTAGATGAGAGCCATTTCTTCTGCCACTCCGAATCTTTGGTTGCTTATGCTATATTCGGGATACCCGACCAACCCTTTCTAAATTAGATCCTAAGGCAATACAATGTATTTTTCTTGGGTATCCTAAAGATCAAAAAGGGTATCGGTGTTTCTCTCCTGTCTTAAAGCGATATTTTTTCACTCGGGATGTTACCTTTATAGAAACTGAATTTCCACCACTCCTACAATCAAAGGGTCCGACTCCTATGGTCTATCCGGAAGATAATTTTTTGTTATTTTCTCCTCAAACACAACAACCCCCCGTACGGGTGCCCTCCCTTATCGAGCCAGTCTCCCAGTCAGATGGTCCACATACACCAATTCAGTCATTGCCAACATCCCCCACAGATTTATCCTCCTCTGGTTCCATCAGCAGTTCCGGCTCAGATGAGTTGCTTCCATCTGTTCCACCAGCAGCTCCACCAGTTCCGCCAGCAGCTCCACTAGTTCCGCCAGCAGCTCAGGTGGTCCCGCCTCCAGAACGTCCTTGTCGTACCTGTCGTGATCATCCCTTGTATGTTGACAGCTACAAAGGTCTTACCAGTCATACTCATTCTCTGGTGGCTACTATTGATAGGATTCAGATCCCCAAGACCGCTGAGGATGGTCTCCGACATCGTGGTTGGCGTGCTGCTATGAACGAGGAGATAAAAGCTCTCCCGGAGAATCATACCTGGAACTTAGTCGACTTACTTGCTGGTAAACAGGCAGTCAACTGTAAATGGGTGTTCACGATTAAGGTAAAACCTGATGGCACTCTTGATCGACTGAAGGCTCGACTGGTGTCCAAAGGATACTCTCAAACCTATGGTGAGGATTACTTCGAGACATTCTCCCCTGTGTCCAAAATGACATCCGTTCGTGTCCTCATGACCTTGGCCATCCGATATGATTGGCCGTTAGTCCAGCTTGATATAAAGAATGCTTTCCTCCACGGGGATCTTGATGAAGAAGTATATGTGATGCAAGCTCCCGGATTCGTTGCAAGGGAGGATAAACTGTGTCATCTGAGGAAGGCCCTCTATGGTCTGAAACAATCACCTCGTACATGGTTTGGTAGATTTACACAGGTTGTTACTCAATTTTGAATGTGTCAATCGAAGAAAGACTATTCAATCTTCTATCGACATACATCTGCTGGATGAATACTCCTTGGTGTCTACATTGATGATATTGTAATAACGGAAGATGACAGCCAGGGTATTGTAAGTCTCAAGAAGTTTATTGGAGAACAATTTCAAACTAAGGATATGGGATCCGTGAACTATTTCTTGGGCATTGAGGTCACACGCAGTAAGCGGGACATTGTAATGTCTCAAAGAAAGTATGTGCTGGACATACTAAATGATGCAGGCATGATGCAAGCAAAGGGAGCAATCTCACCTATAGATCCAGGGGTGAAGTTACTTCCAGACGAAGGGGTCCGGATGACCAATCCAGATCTGTATCGTCGAGTAGTTGGAAAACTCAACTACTTAACAGTCATGACGTGTCCGAACATTTCTTTTGCAGTGAGCATTGCAAGTAGATTTATGGCTTCTCCAAGGGTTCCATACTGGCAAGCAGTTCTCAGAATTCTGTGTTATTTAGTAAAGAATCCAGGAAAATAAATTCGAATGAAAAATAATGGACACACTCGCATTGAGTATTTTACTAATACTGACTGGGGAGCAAGCCTGACAGATAGAAGGTCTACATCTGGCTACTCAGTATTTATTGGCAGAAATCTAGTATCATGGAAAAGCAAGAAGCAAAGTGTGATAGCACGCTCAAGCTCAGAAGCATAATATCGAGCTATTGCTCGTGGCACGTCAGAGATATTACATATGAAGCATCTCCTACAAGAACTGGGAGAAGACGCAGGATCTCAAGTGACAGATCTATGGTGTGATAACCAATCTGCTATTCACGTTGCCACCAACCCAGTATTTCATGAACAGACAAAGCATATTGAAACTGACATTCATTTTGTTCGTGATGAATATACAAAGGGAGTGATAAAGTTTCAACATGTGAGGACCGGCGACCAGATAGCTGATATCTTCACAAAGCCTCTTATGGGTCCTCGGGTTCAATTTTTATGTAACAAGCTGGGCATGATTGACATCTTTACTCCAGCTTGAGGGAGGGTGTTAAGTGTTATATTAGAGTTATTGGACTTTAGTCCCACATTGCTTAGAATAATAGAAGAGGAGGCTAGCCTCTCCTATATATATGTGATCTCTCCCTCAATAATAATCATCTTATTATTTCCTTCTACTTTGACAAAGATAATCAAATCTCTGGCAAGAATGTAAGTTCTGTTCAAAATAAACTTTCTGCTACCCAATTGCGCCACTTCAAGCGCACAGGAATGGGGTGCACAGGCATTCTGCCTACTCCTAGGAATTCAAGTCAGGATCTACCAACCCTGCGCATCTCGAGATCCAAACAAGGAAAGCTGATGGTGTCTCAAACAGACACACATGTGGCACACCTATCTGATTTGTGCGCCTATCTCAATAAGCGACAATCATGATCACCTTCAGCAAGTCATAATGCGCATAAATTACAGTCTACGCCAGTAGCCAACTTGAGCGAGAAGAAGACTTATGAAGTCAAGAATTCTCTTACCTATGCCAATCAGCTCAGCACCTCCTTGTATACTCAGGGTAAAGGGCACCTCAAGAACCGAAATCATGTTCCCAATTTTATCAAGAAATATATACCTCCGACTTTTCCTTATCCTGTCGTTGTAACCGATCTCCGTGAACTTCTTGTACAAAAATGGAAGATCGCAAGGCCGTCTTGTCCATCTATAATTTCACAACAAGAACATCACTGTAATCATCACCACGAAGTAGTCATCAAATGTAGCTGCCAGTCAGCTAAGCGGTCTGTCTTCGACTGTTTAAACTACGTTCAGACTCCTGAACCTGAGATAGTGAGTGAAGATGAATTGTTGTATGCTTTAGTCAACATGACATCTCGAAGTCCTAGGGGTGGAAAGCGTCCGAGACGCAATGTATCCCGCAGTCCAGTCAATAATACTTGGATCGGATCCGTGACTCCGACGACGGAGTCTACCAACATACCAGATCAAGAAGCCGAGAAATAATCGATCAAAGGAATCTTCCTTTCGACTGAGAAATAATCGGTCAAAGGAATCTTCCTTCCGACCGAGAAACAATCGGTCAAAGGAATCTTCATAATTCTGACCAAGATTCTTTTAGTCAAAGGGATCTTCCTATCCCTTGTCCTGGACATAGTTCCTTGTTTGACTTTGATGTCGACAGTGAAAGCCCCGAACAGACCATCTTTTCCATCAGATCTTCTTCACTGGCTAGAGAAGTGACTGTCTATGTCATTAATGAAGAACAAGATGCATCTAGCTCCAGCAGTCAGAAGCAAAGAATCGCCTCTTTAGATGCTAGCTTAAAAAATGTGGCTGAAATGATAGTAAGCATGCATGCTATGATCGTGGCACAACACATTAGTCCGTCGGTTGCGAATCTAATTCCAACCTAAGAAAAGGTAACGGCATCTGCTCCCACCAATGTTGGTCAGGGGGTACAATCTCCTCACAATGCTACGGTACCAACTTATTAACATTTGTCCGCACCTGCGAGTTCACATTTGGGGCAAGGGTGATTCTTGAAGCTAACCTTCGAGTCCATACTAGGGGCAAGGGTTAGTAGTTATTCAAACCTGCGAGTCCACACTAGGGACGAGGGTGTGAGTATCCGATTGGTTATCCGTTGACATCGTGATATTGTGTTCTCTTGTTCTCCTCCAGCAGTTCGTCTATGCTTAGTGGTTCTCCCAGTCGTGTATAGTCGTATTTTCGTGTAGTTTGGTCTTTTTCTGTTTATATCATTTATTTACTTACTGCATGATAAACTGTTAGATAGGCTTATTTTTATGTATCTTGCTATGTCCCCTGAGGACCTGATGATCTCTTCAGGTTAAGCGATTGCATGGAGTTAGTTAGCAGAGCAGGATGGTAGATGATTATGCTGTACTTGCAGGATTCAGGTATTGATATTACGTTTATTGTCTTCTCGTGCTTTTATTCCTTATCATGAGATATCCTGCTTGTTAGCCTAGTTTATAGACTCACATTATTTTACCTTCGAGTCTTATCGGACGTATATGCTAGTGGACTGCAGACCACGACCCATAGTATTCATTCGTGTTCATATTACTCTTGTGGATTTGAGATATAGTTTTGCTTTGCCATGATTTGGCATTTTACCATGCTCTTGACAGCGTTTACGTATTCGAGTCGGACTGGAGTCCGCTTGATACGTAGTTGGCTTGCTCATGCCCTCGCGTCCCGAAAAGCGGGTTTGGGTCGTGATAAATTTTTTTGGTGGCCCATGCAGGTCAGAGCATATCGTATCGGTTATGTTACTGTACTAATACGAGCCTACGAATTTGACTAAACCCTTAGGTATCTCAATCCACACTGCTTTGAAAATTCTTTTAGAAATTTCTCTAACGTCCTTGAAACTTTGTATTCGCTCTCGATTATTCTTCCTGATCTTCCGAACCATTGATTTTCATCTCTTCCTATTTCGGGGTGACGAACGATCGTGCTGTCTAGAATTTATCAAAAATTCTTAAGTTATAGTATAATATTGCTTGATTGTTTAATTTGTGGTTGTTTGATAGATATGGGAGGATTAGATGCCATATGTCTTAGATATCTATGGGTAATAATTCTAGCAACTAGATGGAAGGTTATAAAGTTTTAGTGACATGCCTTTGAGGGAGTAGTGTGACCAAAGGTGGGTAGAAGTCCTCGAGATTTCGTAGTTACAAAATGGCTAGGAGAAGGATATAAACTATTTTGGAGGAATTAAAATTTGAGGAGATTAAGGTAAGAGTGGACTTATTTTTGAATTTTAAGGAATAATTATGAATTAGAATTTCGAAGACGAAATTATTTTAAGGTGGGTAGATTTGTAACCCCTCTTCCCGAAATCTTGAAAAATATTTTTTCTTATTTTATTTATTTGAATTAAATTGTAATATCTTCTTGAAATACCATTTTAGAAATTGGGATCATTGACTAGAACCATATATATATATATATATATATATATATATATATATATATATAGGTTGCATGTGGGCCAAAACCCTTGCATAAATTCCAGCTAAATATATTATATGGTATATGGTTGTTAGGCCTTCAGGAGTGTTCTAAGCCCATAATTTTTGTAATTTCTTCCCCACCTAATGACCACATTAACCGAACCATACTCAAGCAGAGCCAGAACCAACTTAAAGATACATTCACACCCACCCCTCTATTTTTCTATATATATATACTATACATTATGATGACAGCAGAAAAAGAAAAACTCTAAAAGAAAACCCTTGCCGAACATACAATCACTCCACCACCTCCTTTACTTTTCCAAACCCAGCCCCTACAGGACCAAGCGTTGTTGCCAACCACCGATACTGCTTGCTACTCGACCGCGCCGAGCGGTCGATCACCCAAGTCCAGTATTGCTGAGCCACTCTCCTCCCCTCGGCAATCGACTTGAACCGCATGGCATCATGGACCCTGCGCTCCACCGGTGAAATCGTCATCGAGTAGTTTTCGAAACGCTAATCTGTAGAAAACGACGGCCGCGTGCAGCAGCTAGTCGTCGACAAACAGCGGGGTTAACAACTCTCCACCGACGTCTCTAGTCCCGGACGAAGTCGACCCACCTCCTGCTCAATATATAGGTATCTCCCTCGGTTTCCTATAACATCATCCTAATAGTTTATAGTAATAAAAAATGAAGGAAGAAGAACCATGTATATCAATACACAGTCGCGGTATAGGAACCAAGTACTGTCATTTCAACTTGTTTATGTGTTAGCTTCTCTCATCTTTTATGATCTAAGTATTGTGCACACAAGTGTAGAAGCCATGAAAATATAGGAGGAAGAGCAAAGAATACGTCATCAAGCTTTGCATGTACTCCCCACATGTCACAGTTCACGAAAATATTTATTTTGAAGAATGAATAGGCAACAGCTCACCCTCCCATATTAACACATAATTTTGTGTAAGCCCATCTTTCCTCCACCAACTAAGCAACAAACAATAAAGAAAACCATTACACTTGAAACCCTCATTTACTAAAGTATAGTAACAAAACATCCTCTGTAGGATGCATATTATTTAAGGATTTTTGCTTAGCCCCCATTCTTATACTTATTTTGAATTAATCCATTTTATTTTCTTAGGACTAAGTTAATTGGATAGTTAATGACATTAAGCTAATTAGGACATATGGTTGGGTTCGCATCATTAAAACGAATCCGTAGATATGTAGTTTGACGACTTTAGAGACTATTGACTCTGACACGCTTTTCGGTGTAAAGCGGATCCTACGGCGGACATCGTTTTAGCCAGAAATGACCGTTTTGCCCTTGTGTCCAGAATTGGACTTACGGACAGACAATCCTAGCTAATTTGACTATTCTAAGAATGTTAGCAATATATATGTCAGCTTTCGGAGACAGTTGTGAGATTTGGACTTTATGGCTTACCAGTTGACGGTATATTGTTGGTTTTTCGTGCTACCACCAAGCAAGTATACCTTGCCTCCCTCTACAGTTTATTTACATGCATATTCCTATTATTATCTAGTTTTACTAGATGATTATTGACATTTGATTTGTATACCATGCATGCTAGTATATATATATTGACATTTGATTTGTATACCATGCATGCTAGTATATATATATATATATATATATATATATATATATATATATATATATATATGTATATGAAAAAGGACTATATATATATAGTCCTTGTTCATAGTTAGTTTTGTAGTTCATATTTGATCTGTTCTTCCGTGTATCTTGACTGAGTCCTATCGTATCGTCGCCTGTATTTCGATTGAGTCGTATCATGTCGTAGGATGAGTAAGTCATAACGGAACTGTTGTACCTTGTATTCTTAAAGCTAACCTGCGAGTCCACATTAGGGGCGAGGGTTAGTAGTTATTTGTACCTTGATTCCTGAAGCTAACCTACGAGTTCACACTAGGGATGAGGGTTTGTAGTCATTTGTTCGCACTTGTGAGTCCACATTAGGGACGAGGGTGATTCTTCAAGCTAACCTGCGATTCCACACTATGGGCGAGGATTATTAGTTGTTCAAACCTGCGAGTCCATACTAGGGGCAAGGGTTTGAGTATCCAATTGGTTATCCATTGACATCGTGATAATGTGTTCTCTTGTTCTCCTCCAGCAGTTCGTCTATGCGTAGTGGTTCTCCCAGTCGTGTATAGTCATATTTTCGTGTAGTTTGGTCTTTTCCTGTTTATATCATGTATTTACTTTAGTACATGATAAACTGTTAGATAGGTATATTTTTATGTATCTTACTATGTCCCCTGAGGACCTGATGATCGCTTCAGGTTTAGCGATTGCATGGAGTTAGTTAGCAAAGCAGGATGGTAGATGATTATGCTGCACTTGCAGGATTCAGGTATTGATATTACATTTATTGTCTTCTTGGGCTTTCATTCCTTATCATGAGATATCCTGCTTGTTAGCCTAGTTTATAGACTCACATTATTTTCCCTTGGAGTCTTATTGGACATATATGCTAGTGGGCTGCAGACTACGACTCATAGTATTCATTCGTGTTCATATTACTCTTGTGGATTTGAGATATAGTTTTTCCTTGCCATGATTTGGAAGTTTACCATGCTCTTGACAGCGTTTACGTATTCGAGTCGGACTGGAGTTTGCTTGATCCGTAGCTGGCTTGCTCACGCGCTCGCGTCCCGAAAAGCGGGTGCAGGTCGTGACTCTGAGCTTCCTTGAATACCTCTTGAAGCTGGGCTATCTCGGTTTCTAACTCCCGGAGGCGAGTTTGACATTTAGAAACTTCCTTCTCCTTTTCCTTCTCTGCAGCTTCAGTCTTATAACGCTCAACGGAAGAAGTAGTCTCAGCAATGCTAGACTCCAACTCTACAGAGCGCAGTGGAAAAGCCACTACAGAAGCTTCTAATTTAGCTTATCGTACTGCAGACTCGTGAGCCATCGCTTCACATTCAGCATCTACAAGCCTTTAGATGTTTTCCCTTGTCAGATCTTGATAAGACTTGATAGATTCCTCAAGCTCATACAAGATATGTTCCAAGTAGCTGACTCTATCTAGATCACTAATTTTTCGAATAGCTTCGATAATAAAAGAAGAAGGGCTCCTTACTGACTCATAAGGTTGGCCATTTTCCAAGACCATCTGAATTAGAGTCCCCAGAAAGGTGAAGAAAGCGTTTGTGTAAGCTTCAACGACGATCCTATTCATTGCTGATATACCAGGAGTAGCCACTTCTGTCTGAATCCCTCCTTCTGTAGCAGCTGGAGGAATCATAGATTATGCATCAGGAGATCTTAGCACTGGCATCATCGAGGAGCTTCCTTCTCCAGTCTGAGTTCCTATGTCCAGAGGAGCCATGGTTGAGCGAAAACTGAAAGCAGTAGACGAAGCTACTACAATTGTTCCCACGGGACCCTCGGCAATCAAGATGCACAATCATTATACATCATCAAAGGATTTAGGGTAAATAAAAAGTCAGAAATTTACCTGATCCCGACAGCATGTCTGGGGTCTCATAAGGCAGATCTAAATCTGTCCGAAGCCTCCTCATAGTAGTCTCAGACACGGCTGTTTGACTGCTTTCAGCCTCTGAGCGTCCTGATCGAAAACGACTGCCTTCGGCCCCTGATTCTGCTCGACTTATTGGGACTGCCTTTTCCTTCCCTTTTGTTTTAAAAATTCGTTCTGTCGGGTTTGAGTCCCCTCAGCATCAGTTTTGGGATTCTCATTAATCCTGATATCTTCAACAGTTAAAGCCTGATTTTTACCAGCTTCTTGGTTATCATCAGGGTTATCATTTTTATTCTCATTACCTCGTAGATCAATGAGGTTATGATCACCATCTTTTGGGCTGTGGTGCCCTTCTTTATCAACATGGTGCTCTTCATCCTTGTTAGTAATATGGACCTCTTCGGCCATCAAGTCTTGATATTTCAAAACCTTTACGGGAGCTGGATCTGCCCCAGTTTTATCAGGATCAGGAACAGCGTCCATAGAATCTCCTAAGATCGAATCATCTTCGAAGTCACAGTCTACGAGAGCCTCTATTATTTCTTGATTTTCTTGAGAGAGGGTAGGAGTTTGAGCTATGGAAGGAGCTGTAACATTGAGATTGGAGTCCGTTGAAGGCAACACCTTCTCAGGAAGTATAGTCTCCGAGACCTCGGGAGTTGGAGATGACATCATTATTCCTGCTGAAGTTAGTACAGTCGCAGGAATAGTCATCTGTATGGTGATTGGAGCCGGAGAACTAATTTCTGTAGCCTCTGCAAATGAAAAAGAACAATGTCAATATTTTACTCAATTATGATCACATTAAAAGAGTATTAAAACCACCTGGTGAAGGTGGCAGATCTTGCGAAGGCAACGATGCATCAGGTCGACTCGAAGACTCTTTCGGCATGGAAGGAGTGGGTGAAGTGTCAATTTCTCGACGGTCTTCTTGAGTCACCATTAACTTCCTTCTAATTTTACGTATAAGAGGTGTCTGAGTTTCTTCTTTAACGTCATCAAGATCGTCTTGCACGTTAAGCTCCATGATAACCTCTTCATGGACAACTTTACTTTTCTTTGGAACTGAAGAGAGAGTCGCCTCTCCTCCTCCAGGAGAAAGTCCAGTATTTATCTGCCTGGTTTGGGACCTGGTTGTCCTGGTCATAGGCTGCTCAGTAATTACTACTGATGTTTTTTTTCTTTCCATGAGAAACTTTGGGAGAAGAAGGGAGTTCATTTGGATGTGATGGAGCGGATGATTCTCTAGTCCTCTGTTTCTTGCTGGCCTCTTTATGGGGATATTTTTTCTTACGCTTTCTGAGCGACACATTTAAAGGGTGTGGACTTCGTCAGGAAAGCCCATGAGAGAAGCTTCCAGAGGCTCATCAGCAGGGTCATGATTTTTTTGATCCCTAAATGATTGTGCAGTATGGACTCCAGCACTTGTCCATTTATAACTTGCGAAACTGTAGCCAAATTGAAATTTTTGGCAAAAGTGTTTGCTGACGTATAAAAATTTGCGTATGTATATAACATACACGGACCTATTTTTGGGGAAGCATTAGGCATTGAAAATATGGCCTTGGTGCCTCTTGCATTCTAGTATCTCCAAGCTCTTGCACCATCTATTAGATAACCCTTGACCTACAAATAGGTGCTAGCGTTACCCACAAGCATCTGGTCGTAGCCGAGTTGTCGAGCAAATCGACTTGGTAGGTATGGTTCCAGAAAACAATCACCCTCAAACCGGTACACTAGATGAGATGGCCGAATCGTCTTCAACCATACAAAATTATTCGAAGACAGACAGAGAGACATTGGTTCTAAATCCGTGAGCTGGGCTGGAAGACTATCATATCCTGGAGGAGGAGGAGGGACGCATTGAAATCTCCATCAAGAACCTCGGTTCAGAGCTTTTCTGCACTCTGAAATCCGTTTATATTCCATTGGGCAGTGGAAAAATGCCTGATGAAGTTTCCTCCGACCACACCCAGATCAGGGTTAATCAAGCTGGGATAGTGTAACAACAACCACCCAAATAAATAGGTGTAGGGCATTTCGGTACGAGGTAAGTCGTCCCGAGCGTTGTTGTCATGCATTATGGTGACAATAAAGGAACGCAGGCCTGCGTTCAAGCAGCAAGTCATCGTCGAAAGGAGATCCATCTTGTAGCCGAATACTGGACGCACGGTAGCGAATAGCACGCCTTTATAGAATCTGTCGACGGCACTGGCTCCAGGTATCGTGAACCGCCGTAGCCATAAAGAGAGAAAATCTGCCAACTTGGCTTCTCGAGACATAGGCCTATAACCCTACATAAGGTAACTTTCGATGGGAGCACCAGCAGTGAATTGGTGCCAATCTAATTCAATATGTTATCAAAATGCTTGGATTTCTCTATCAACTTTTCTATATCGCTGCGGCTGAGCGGTTTGAAGAAGCAGGGGTCACAAGCTTGACTCTCGATAATCTTATCTTCTTGGACATGGCCCAAAAATAAGTAGGGCAGCCATTTAGTCGTGTAGTAGGTCCCTTTGGAAGCACTCTGATAATAAAGGGAACAAACTAGGTAGTGGCATAAAAGCTCCTCAAATACAACCACCATCTGAGGGTTCTTTATTGACAAGATATCCAGCTCCTCATTTGTTGGCATGTACTCTTCATATGGGTTTTCACCCATTGGCAAGTGTGAAAGGTATTTCATCTCATGAAGAGCAAAGCCAATCTCTCCGTCAGGAGTCATGAAAGTGTCGGTCCTATCATTGTACCGTTCTATCAGAGCCAAAAATATGTGGACATTAGGACGAATGTCGTAAGCAATAGTCCAAATCGGATCATAAAGCTCTATTTCGAGGAGCTTGTGTTTGAATTGATCTA
This sequence comes from Iris pallida, assembly GCA_029216955.1. Taxonomy (NCBI): domain Eukaryota; kingdom Viridiplantae; phylum Streptophyta; class Magnoliopsida; order Asparagales; family Iridaceae; genus Iris; species Iris pallida. The sequence goes on from JANAVB010037819.1 coordinate 15,156,098, forward strand.
AAGCCCAAACTACGATGCTGTTCCAACGCCTCATCCCGGGATTCACCAAGCCTGTTGACTGCATGGTTTGACGAATCTTCAGCCTTAGCAAATATGTTCACAAAAATGGGCACTCTGACGGGAATTAGCATTGACGAATCTTCAGGAGGCACGCAGTTCGGTTTCAGACCTCTCATGTGAGAGCTGTGTCTTTCTGAAGTGCTGTAGAATATATCCTTGTTATAGGGATCCAGTCTGTAGCATATTTTTCCAACCCTAGCATGTTGAATTAGAGTCAGATCCTATGCCATCCGTCGGGGGAAACTAGAGTGTGTATATCGAGACAGGGACATGTATCTTGACATCTCAGTGAGATACATAACTCTATCTCCGCATTGGTAAATTCTATCCTCTTTCTTCGCTTTGGGTTTGGCTGTCTTCTTGATTGCATCTCCAAACAAGAAAGCTGGTTCTTGTGTATGACATGGTCCAAACTTTCTAGGGGTTCACCGTTCATCAGGCAAATAAGGTGCTACTCTATTGGACTGCTAGCATGGCTCTTTTGGACTCAGGAATATTGTACTGAGGGTATGATACGTGGGATAAGTCCTCTCGGTACTCTAATACTCTGAAAGCCGAAGCTAATCTCTCAGCATCTGGGTCCTCCCTGAGATCAATTACAAAAAGAAAATGGGCAATGTTCAATTTCAAGTCCATGCAATAATTTCTAAGTTTAAAGCAAAGTGCACAAGCTCTAGGTTGCATAAGTTTTTGTGCATGATTAGATTGTTCGAATTCACGTGTTACACTGGACGCAAGTTCAAAGTGCGCAAGATCGACATGCGCGATCGTGCAAATTCAGAAGGCACAAATTCAAGGTGCACAAGTCTGACATGCGCGATCGTGCAAGTTCAGAAGACACAAATTCAAGGTGCGCAAGTCCTACACGCACCATCGTGCAAGTTCAGAAGGCACAAGTTCAAGGTGCGCAAGTCCGACATGCACGATCGCACAAGTTCAGAAGGCACAAGTTCAAAGTGAGCAAGTCTGACATGCGCGATCGCACAAGTTCAGAAGGCGCAAGTTCGAAACTTGTGCAAACACAGTTCGAAAAGACGAAAAGTGTGTGTTATGATGCAACCGACACTCTAAAAAGATGAGGCGCAAGTGATGAAGTTCGCGCCTGCACTCTAAAAAGAGGAGGCACACATTATACAGTGCACTGGTCGACCAGAGCTCTAAGATGAGATGGTCGACTCTGACCGGCACCTAAGGAGCAATCGACTCATTTTTCGAGGATCACCTTCGAGCGGCGGATTTGCTCTCTCAGCTCTCGATGATGGTGGTTCATATCGAGGTGCCCTCATCGGTGACGCACGCGACGAAGGCCCAGCGACATCTTTACCTTGTCAGCAATAGACTTCCTTGGTGCCATGGCCGGGGAAGCTTTTGAAGTCGGGAAGAAGGAGATGAAGGGTTTGGGGAAATCAAAAAAATTTGGTAAAAAAAGTATCTCTCCAAAACAGCTATTTATAGCCTAAGAACGTTTTGTAACCGTTGCGCAACTTGCGCTCGAAAGTCGGAGTCGGTTATTTTGTTGGCAGGCGCAACTCATGTTAATCTCCTCTAAATTCAAAGTATTTTAAAGTTTGAAAATTTTCAAACTTTGAAAACTTTGAAGGGGGTCTTGTATGAGCTCAAAAATAAATGGGCGCCACTCTTAAAAAGGCGCCCGCATCAGATAGCGCCTGGTCACTAGGTTGCGCGATACTCAGGTTATGCCAAAATTAGGGTACATGAGTCCCACGTGGCAAGCTTCCTCGAGAAACTGTAACGTAAGTCATGATTACTGACAGCACGGCAGTCGGAGAATATCTTTTCGAATTCCGGGAAGCGCGGTGCTCGAGAAGACTATATTAATTATTAATAAATGCAGACAGCTGTCTTGCGCCAGCCATCAAGTGGCACAAAGTAGTTAATGAAGACTGAACAGTATGGGGTGCTAGTCATTAGGTTGCGCCCGACGCAACCTATCAAATTGGTGCCACTTAACCAATTTCCATCCATAAGCAGAATAACGTGGCGCATATGCCACTAATTTTGAAGAACGTGTCCACTACGCTGCCGACGACCACGCGCATCTCACTCACAGGATGCCACGCGTCCCCAGTAGTTTAAGTAACCATTCGCGCAACTGGATAGGTGGTGCGCAATGCACAGTACGTGGAACTCAGAAACAGTTATTTCAGAACTCTATAAATAGAGTTTCAAATTAGTTCTAAAGCATCACTAATGATCATAATCTGCTGACAAAGTGCTGCTACATTCTCCAGAGGCTTGTGTCTTCAATATCACATCGTCCAAGGGATACAGTGATCGTCTTCTGCTCAGATTCCTATAGTTGTACTTCTCCAGAATTCAAGTGTACTCATTGTACTTTTCTTCTTCTTAGTTTGTAAATCAAGCTTTTGGTTTTACAAACAATATATATATATATATATATATATATATATATATATATATATATATGTATATATATACATATATATATATATATATATATATATATATATATATATATTCAAAAACTAAGGCCCGTGGACAACGGTACCAATCCAGCCTTAGCCCGGAGGCCGTGGGACAACGCCACCCAGCCGCTCCCGTCGGAGTGGGGGCTAGAACCCGAGCCCTCACCCCCGAGTGCCAGCAGTCTTACCGGTGCGCCACCGCACCACTGGCATATATATATATATATATATATATATATATATATATATATATATATATATATCAACCTGTCAACGATATCTCAACTCCATACGGGGACAAGATAAAGATAATATTCATACTCAATCACAATAAACTAGAAGGAAGATATATAGCACGATAATGACATAAAGATATAATATGATAATCAAAAAGAAGTCTAGAGGCATAACATGATCCAAAATTATACCCAGTCTATGTGTCTAACTATCTCATGATAACGTAAGTCTTAGAATAATAACATGCCAAATGAGTCAGAAAGCTGGAGACAAATATAGTACTAATAGCTAATCTAACTGAGTCGCTACTAGTGTCTCCTTAGCTGGAGCTAGTGCCTCATGAGCCAATGTCTTCTGGTCTACTCCTACTACATCTTGTGGTCCGTAGTATGTAGGAAGCATATCATCTGAATCATCTAAAAAATATATCCAGTCTGGATTGGAGCGAAGTATACCTTTAATAACAGTTCCAGGAAATGATAGACTACGTAACAATAAATAGAGAGAATATATAAGATAATATGACAAGTACATGAATGTAATAAGACATAAAAATGCTGTAAGTAAACACAAGAGCAGGAATATAATGTACGAGAATCAGGAAGTCACTATCTAAGTAAGTGAGCACTATTTTCAACATGTGATCGACTTAGGAACTTGATACAAGGATTATGGCCTAGTTAATTATACATGCGATGTATGATTAGCACTATTCAATGAACAAGGCTTGATACAATGAGGGTATGATCACATATCTACGTAATACTCCCCACCACCAACTAGTACAGTGGATCCAACCGTGGTATGTTACGACACGAGATTGCCTGAGAAGGTAGTGAGCCTTCTCAGGAATCAGTGTTTATATAATGTACAAGAACAACAACAAGGCTTGCACAAAGTATACCAAGATATACAAAAAATAACATCTCATGACGGAATCCAAAAATACCAATCCATGTAACCACGTGTCAAAAAATCATGGATATCTACACTAGATACAAGAAATATAGAAGCTATTGTAAACAAAAAATATCAAAGAATGTGCTCACTTGGAATCCGGTGTGAGTATCAACAATAACTGCAATAGTGCCTCGAAGACCTAAATATGGAATATCAATGTCAATTGGTGTTTTGGAATCATAATAATTGATAGCTAAGTCGAAGCGTGATTTTTAGGTCAATTCTAGATCATGGAAGTCAAACTAGATCATGCGTTGCTAAACTAGGTCAAACTAGTCAATATCTAGGTTTCTAGGTCCATACCTTACTGTACTAAGGTATTCTAACTAATACTAGGCAAAACTAGTTAATACCCTATGCATCTACCTTGTAATACATATACATAGGATTTATAATGCAATACCTTTACCATTTACCCTTACCCTATACATAGCCTAACTTCTACCAATGCGTACTCAATCCATACCTTACTAACCCCAATTACCCATATACATTATCTTATGCATTACCCTATTACCTATTTGCCTTACCCTTGCCTATTACCTAGACATTTACCTACACACTACACAAATGAACCAATATGCCTAAATACCTTAACACATCTCACCTAGGTAATACTCTTTACCTTATTATATAGCAATACCTATATTCATGTCTCTTTACCTATTCATTACCTAACGTTACTACTTCTATATCGATACATTGTATAGGAACGAAATTGTAAAGCATATATTATAAAGGAGGGTGAATAGAGTAGGCAGCAGAATATTAACTATTAAAAAATGTTAGCTGCAAGATCATAGAAATATATCACAGATATGAGTAAGTAAAAGTGAAGTTCAAAAACAAAGATGGCGATGTATACTGGTATCCCTATTGTGAGGACTAATCCAGTCAAAAGAATTCTAGCTCCCAGTTGAAATCTACTATAAAAAAATCACAAGTTTTCATCAGAAGTCCTTGTCAACTTCTACAAACGCGAGCTTTGATCCGAAGTGCTCGACTGACTTCAATTATGAAGTGTCTCACTTCTGTCAAGCCTCTTGATTATAATCAATATGAACTTCTAGACCATACCGTACTGGCAAATCGAGTAGAGGATTGTAACTGGCTTGAGATTGTAACTGGCTTGAGATTGTAACTGGCTTGGAATTTAAACTTGAAAGCTTAGTGGGGCTTTGGATCATAGTAAGCTTAGAGAGAAGAGATATGAAAGTGAATGAATGTATTAAAATGGTGGGATTTCTTCTCTATTTATATGATTTCTAAAGGGAGAATTCGGGTAGAATTTGGACAGAATTTCGTGAGAGAATCTCACATATAGTCGTTCCGTAACTACGGGAAGACTGGGTTTAAAATCCAACGTTCAGGGTAGCCGAACTCAGGGCAAATTCGGGGCAAATTCGTCCAGAATTCTGCTAGTCCAGAATGGTTTGATTTTGGATTTGCAACTCAGGTTTTTGGGTTTCGACTTTTCAGGCAGTTAATAAGTAGTTTAGGCTTCGTGAATGGGCTTGTTTTCAAAATAAAAGGGTATTTTAAAAATATTTCATGGGTAACCTATTTGCTAGTACGATGCGGTTTACATTGTATTCCTAGACTCAATAAAATACAAAAGTACATTGAGAATTGAAGCATAGACGCGACGATAAACACAGCTCCAAATCTTAAACGGTGGTAGGCACAGGCTGTCGTAGTTCATCCAAGTAGCTCTTATATCGAGACATGATTAGATAATTATTAAAATCCGGTTCGACCATGACCAATGGGCCAACAATTTCCTCAATTTTGATAATTGACAAACCTTGACCAATATAACATCTTGATCTTGATTTAAAAAACTCAAAATGTATGTGTTTGGTACTGTCTCCTCTTAGTAGTTATTATCCTGAAAAAAGATGTTAGATTCATTTCTCCTCCGTTGTCACTTAGAAAAATAATTGCAAAGAGATATGCCCCCCCTCGATTTTTGCTTAAGAAACAAACAGTGAAAAAAATAGAGATAATATAAAGAAAATAAAATTTCACAGGCCATTTATGAATTGAAGCAGTAGCTAAAAGAAAGTGCTAAGCATAGGTGTATACCAAAAGGGACAACAAATATAAATAAGTACTGAAAATAAAAAAACATATAATCAAAAAAGTTTGGAATAACAAACTCAGCTTCTCAAAATTCATACACAGAAGTGCATAAATAAAAGTACTATCTTGGAATGTAGGAACATTTCCAAGAAAGCATAGACATAAGCAGAGTCTAATAAGATAACATCTAGACAAAAAAAAATGTAGCGTCGAGATCAAGTCCTCATCTAGTTTGAATCATCATCAGCATGAGCTGCTGCAGCATTACCATGTCCAGAAGGTCCAACACCAGAAGTACCAGCTCTATGAAATGGATGTGGATTAGTACCAGAACCACGGTACCAATCATAGTCATTACCGGGGTCGAAGAAATGAGGAACCGCCTCATCCTCATAGCAGTAACCAGAAACAGTAGGATCTCGTAGAAGAGAACTGGCATGCTGACCAGTCTGGACAAAATACAGATCCATAAAAGAGTTTGCAAGGGCCTGAAACCGATTGGTACCTCGGAACTCTGGTTCCTTCAATGTCTCGATCACACACGGTCGCAAAGAAGTGTACTCGGCCAGTTGAGCACGCCGTAACTCATCCAAATGTGGGTGGTGCCCTCAAAGGACATAGGATAGGTCTGGGGTAGAGGAGGTAGTACAGTAGGAGGAGCAGGTGGGACCAGAGGCACTACGACGTAAAAGCTGCAGATGTTTGGGCTCAGAGTCACGAGCACAAGAAGACATATCAATCTAAAAATGCTGGATGATGATAGGTAGGATCATGTAAAGAAGATTCTTGTTCATCTTACGACACCTTGCCATCTTCTGGATAATAGTCTTAGGGACAGAAAAAGAAATCCTATTATGAATGTGGTAGATAGCAAACAATTCAAGACTGTTTACGTCATCTTTTGAGGTAGACTTGGGTAGTATGGTGGAAAAGATGATCCGATGTAACTCATAAAACAACGAACTTAAGTTCATCGCTTTAAACTTGCCGGGACGGACGGGATCATGAGCACAAATTTGATTCTTGAAATTAGTCAAAGTCTTGTCGTTGAAAATTTCAAAATCAGTGATATCGACAAGCAGCTCACCTATATTTAGAATTTGTCGGATCGTCCCTAGATCTTTATCATTGAATTGAATATCAATGTTGGCGATACGGCATTTCACAAGATATTCATCGTCAACAAGAGTAAAATTGTAGTAAATACCTAATCATATTGGTGGCAGTAGAAAATGAATGTGTGACAAGAACATATAGGAACGAAATGTAAAGCCCTATACTCTAGGGGGTGAATAGAGTAGGCAGTAGAAATTTAGCTAATAAAAAATTGTTAGCAGCAAGACCACAGAATATATATCACCAGTATGTAAATAAAAAGGCAGAGAGCAAAAACAAACACAAGGATTTATACTGGTTTCCCTCTTGTGAGGACTATTCCAGTCGGAAGAACTCTAGCTCCAGTTGAAATCAACTATAGAAAAATACCGTAAGTTTTTATCCGAAGTCCTTCCAACTTCTACAACGCGAGCTATGATCTGAAGTACTCGACCAAATTCAATTGTGAAGTGTCTTTCTTCAATCAAGTCTATGATTACAATCACTCTAAAACTTCTAGATCGTACCGTACTGGCGAATCGACTAGAGGATTGTAACTGGCTTAGGATTTGAAAATGAATAACTTAGGACACTTTGGAAGAACGTATTAAGCTTAGAGAGAAGAAAGAAGAGAGTTGTATTGAAATGAGGGAAATTTTTCTCTATTTATAGTTTTTTTTAAAGGCAGAATTCGGACAGAATTCGGGCAGAATTCTTTGAGAGAATCTCGACAAATAGCCGTTGCTTCTATAATTGTGGGATGACCAAGTTCAAAATTCAACGGGCACTAAAAGAACTCAGGCAGAATTCGGGCCGAACTTGGGCTGAATTCTCCTGGGGTCCAGAGTTTGATTTTTAGGATTTTTACAAATCGGATATTGGGCTTTTTAAAAAGTTTAAGTTGTTTAGGAGTTTTTTGTAAAATGGGCTATTGTCAAAACATAGGATATTTTGAAAACATTTTGGGATAGCCTATTTGCCTGTACAACTCGGTGTACATCATATTCCTAGACTCAATAAAATATAAAAATTACATCGAATATTGAAATATAGACTCAAGTGGCAAAACGACTTCAGTCTTGAACGGTAGCAGTAGCAGATCTTTAGCAATTATCCAAGTAGCCCTTATATCATGATATGGTTAGATCAATTATTAAAATCAGGTTCGTCCATGTCCAATGGACCAACAATCTGTTAGGATTATATACTAAAAGCATCACTTTTGTAGTAACCTTATTTTCTTAAATTTTGAATGAGAATCATATGGGCAAATGTTTGCATATTGTATTTATTGCAAGTGCTAATGCAAATGTCTGATATTCTATATTGTAGATAATATGGTGTGTGGTGTCACACAGAAGATCATATTATCAGTTCCCTATGGAGTATATAAATAGTTCACAACCTAAATGGACTTGGACAATCTATAGGAAAGATTGTAGTATAATCTGGTATTAGTCTATCTGGACTATAGGTTTATACTAGTACACTTTGTGTGTATTGAACAGTACCACTTGAGGTTGTTCTCTTTGTACTGACGACATAAGAGAACAAACACCTCTGTTATTATGGATGCTTGTGCTCTTAATCCGGATATAATAACGGACATGTATATGTAGTGTGCATTACTTTGACTCATAAAAGAGTGAGATTCATTATGGATCAACAACCTCTATGAATTGGGTAATAACATTGTATGTATGATAGGCTGTTGATTATAAATGGAATCCATATTTCGATACATCGGGTTGATGATGTCCCCTTAAGGAGCTCATAAGGATTGTCATGTAAACCCTGCAGGTGGATTATATCCAACATAACAAATAAAGTTGAGCGGTACGACTTAAGGATAAAAGATGTCGAGTCAATATAGTTGTCAGTAACTTAATTTGATCAACGAATATACGATATCTTAACATAGAGAGCCAAACGAGCATATAATAAAAGGAGCCCACAAACATAATTTGGGATTAGGGAGGTAGTGCAACAATAGCTCATTAGTGGACCGAGCTATTGTTAATGGCCTGGATTGTGTGTTCGGGCTGAACACGGGATATCCAGATCCGTTAGGAGGCCTAACTCTAATTTCTCCTCATGGTCCCTGCCGTAGCCTATATATATCCTCTATTCTCTGGCCGCCAGATTACTGATCAGAAATCTGAAACTTTCTCTAAATTCGTGATTCACGTAAGGAGAGAAAGAGAGGGCTGCCAAGGAGAAGAAAAGGTTGGGAGATCATCGCCCACACGACGTCCAACTCGAGGAAGGAATACATGCAAAAGATCTTGGGGTCGTCCGCTCGAGATTGCCAGGAATTACTTGTCTTCTTTCCGCCGCAGGTATAATTCGTGAACCCTAGGTTAGAACACGTATTAGATCTGTTTAACTTTCTATCGATCATTACGCACACCAAAGGAAGGGTCCTGGGAATCTCCAGTTCCATCACAATCTTCCCATTGACAGACCTTGACCGATATAACATCTCGATCTTTTGATTTGAAAAGAATTAAAATTGTAATATACTTTTTCAGCTTGTATGGTACTGTATCCAAAAAAATTTGTGTATCCTGCATAAGATGTTAGATCATATTTCTCCCCTGATGTCACTTAGCAAAATAATTGTAAAGAGAGAAGCTCCCCTACAATTAATGTGTTAGAAAAAAATGTTGAAGAAATACAAAAAAATAGAATAACATGTATTTCATAGGAAGTTCTATGTAAGAAGCATAAACTAAGATTGGTAATGCTACGCATAGAATAGGAAAATGCATACAGAGAATAATAGAGAGAGTACAATATAAACTGAAATGCATACTAATAAGAGAATAATAACAAGATGTTCCAAATACATCAACTCAGCATTAATCTCAGTATTAAAATAAGAGAAGATAAAGTACTATCTTAGAATGTCGGAGCATTTCCAAGGATACATAGACAAAATAAAGTCTAACTAGATAACATATAGACAAAGTACATAACGTCTAGATCAGAAATCCTCAGAATCATCATCATCATCGCCAGCAGCGTCACCATGTCCAGATGGACCAGCTCCAGAAGTGCCAGCTCCATGAGAAGGATATGGAGTAGCACCAGAACCACGGTACCAATCATAAGCATTATCGGGCTCAAAGAAGTGACGAACCGTCTCATCCTCATAGCGGTAGCCAGATACAGCTGGATCTCGGGAAAGAGAACTGGCAGAATGACTAGTCTAAGCAAATCGCAGATCCGTAAAGGAATTTACGAGAGCCTAAAATCGATTGGCATCTCGGAACTCGTGTTCCCTCGATGTGTCAGTAATAAACGCTCACAAATCAGAAAGATGCTGGTGAATACCCTCATAAGACATAGGGTAGTCTTGTGCAGGTGGAGACGGAGGAGTAGGAGGAGCAAGAGAAATAGCTGCGCTATGACGAGATAGCTGAAGATGCTTGGACTCAGAGTCACAAGTACAAGTGGATAGATCAATCTTAAAATACTGAAAGATGATTGGAAGAATCATCGCGTAAGCAAGGTTTCTGTTCCTTTCGCGACAACGACCCATCATATGAATGATAGTCTTGGCAAAAAAAAAGGAATTTCCTTATAAATATGGTAAAGAGCAGACATTTCAAAGGTAGTCACATCGTCCTTAGTGGATTTGGGCAAGGTAGTGGAGTACACGATGCGATACAATTCATAGAAAAATAAGTTCAAATTAGCAGCTTTGAACTTACCTGAATGAACACGATCCGGAGAACAAAGTTCGTTCTTGAAGCTGTTTAAGGTCGTGCCTACGGGAAATTCAAATTCTATGATATCGTCCAGCAGAGCACCTTCATTTGGAATATGAAAGATTTTCGCTATGTCGACATCATTAAATTGAATATCAGTTCCAGCTAGAGACTTTTAATAGAGAAAGTGTCAAGAGTAAAATTGTAATAAAATAAAAAAACATAGCATTAGTTGTAATCGGTTATGAATGAGTAACAAGGTTATGCAATCCTAATGCTTCAAAGTAAGTCCGATGGGACAGAAAGAAAGTCCATTTAATTGGTGCACTGGAGCATATGTTACGAATAGAGAAATCCACATACCATAAAAGTAATTGATCATAGGTTTGGAAGAAAAACCAATTGAATGCCCCGTCGTTCGATTGGACGGGTGAAAAGAGGGATTCATGGATTGGATCCGAAGATGAGGCCTCTTCACTAGCCGCCATCTTCTTTCTGATGAAGGGGTTAAAATTCTTAGGCATTATTTCTATGAAAAGTATAAAAAATTACAAAATTGAAAAAGAAAGAAGGAGGAGGTTATACCTTATAAGATTTGAGTATGTAGAAGAGAACGAGTTACTGTAACACCCCTAATTTTTTTGAATATTTTTTTATTCTTTATTTTGACTTAAATAGGTATTATTGGAATTTTCTAAGTATTTGAATTAAATTGTTGTTATTATAGATGACCTTAGCCATGGTTAAGATTTGGAGCACAAGATGACCAAGATTTTTGGCACGGATAGTGTACTCATGTGCTTTGACTAGTGTATTACCCATGCTAGGTGATGCCGAGCCATAGGTATGTTCTAACTAGGAAAATTAGGCCAAGTTGCGACTTAACCCCTACCGATAATTTATTTACTTATTAATTAGAATTGTGACTTTCAAGAGACCCGGCTGAACCAATTCATCCCGAATTGGACCTGAACCAACCCTAAGCCCCTGTAGTTGTACGGTATGTCCGGAGACGTCTGTGTCTATATATCCTCTTTGTATTTATTTCGTACCTTATTTAAATAGCCTAATAAATGATTTCCTAAATAATTGTTATATAAACAAATGTTATTTAATATTACACTTAATATTTTGTTGATAAATATGATAAAACATCTTTAGTTTTAGAATTTTATTTTATTTATTTTTTTAGAATTTTATGTGGTGGTTGTATACCTAATACATCTGAAGGTATATATATACATGTGTATATGATATATATGTATATATATAGAGATGGGGTGTGTGTGTGTGTGTGTATATATATATATATATATATATATATATATATATATATATAAAATATATATATATATATATATATATATATATATATATTGAGAAATCGAAATTTTATTGAAGTAATAGGCGCAAAATACGGAAGCCTATACAAGTAAGCGCGCTAAACGCGATAAGAGGAAAACAAAACAAACCGCACGAGACGCACACAAAAAAGAATCGGATCTCCACGACATCCGAAAAGGGAAGGCATGAGGAGACCGGGAGATGGCCTAAGCAAGGACCTCCCAAAAAGTGTTGGAGGTGTGAGAGCATCGTCTCCTAGCTTTGAGAATTTGTCTGATGACCTCTCTGAACAATTGTGGATGGGAGAGTTGACGGCCTTCATATCTGAATTTTTTCATGTTCTTTCATAAAACCAAAATACCATTGGCTACGACGATCTGATGTCCGTGGGAGCGGCTCTAGCTAGCCAGGAGATCGTGGAAGCCCCCTGTCGGGGAACAAGACGAAGTCTATTGTGAAGGTTGAACCAAATCTGGGTCGCCAACTCACCGGAGAGAAGGACGTGCTCAGCTGATTCTGAAGTGTGCTCTACGCAGCAGTGGCATCTGGATGCAAGGCTAAATCCGACGGATTTGGTGTGGTCGTCCGTCGGTAGCTTCCGGCGAAGCGCACGCCCGATAAGGATAGACCATTTGGTGGGTATGCAAGACTGCCAAAACATAGTACACATGGTATTCTGTACGCTGTTGCCTCGAGCTATAATTTTGGCAGAAGACAGCTTAAAATTCCCACGCGGGTTAGGGGTCCATCTCCACTTGTCGGTAGTGGCAGTGATCCGCAGATTAGCTACAAAAAGAGCGACGGCCGCCGGTTGACCAAGCCAATCTCTGACCCTCCCTCAATTCTATCCGGAACCTGCCTCCCACAGATCCCTAATTTTGCACCCCTACGACGTTTGAACGTTGGACTGGATGGTGTCCGCTCCAAGCCACCATTCTATACATACCGATGATCGCCCGTTGCCCAACTGAAGACGGATTAAAGGTTCAGCGAGGTTGCGACCCCGAATTATACGACGCTACGACGCTGAAGATCTGTTGTTAGTCATCGCTTCCGACAGATAGGAGAATCTGGAGTATCTGGCTCTCATGAACCGAGTCCATAACGAGCCCTCCGTGCGCAATTTACACCACAGCTTCATGGAGCAGGTGTCCACGATGTGGGCAAGCCTACTGAATCCTAGACCTCCATCTTCAGTGGGTTTGGCCATGGTATCCCAACTGGCCCAGTGGTATTTGTCCTTGCCGTCGCTGTGGCCCCAGAAGAACTTGGCGAAGAGGGATTCTAGGGAGTGGAGGACCTTCTTGGAGGGGGGACTAACGACCAGGGTGTACAACGGGATGGACAAAAGTGTAGAAGCATGGAAAATACTAAAGAAAATGACTCATACGGCCAGGAAAGATCCATGCGGCTCAGAAAACTCATGCGGCTCAGGGGGTCATGCGGCTGAACAATCCATGTGGCCCGAGGCATTCCATGCGGCTCGGAAGACACGTGGCCTGACAGTGCTCCCCTCCGACCCATGCTGCATTAATTGCTGTGACGGCTGACCCCTCTGAAAAGTTGACAGCCCTGACGCAAAAGCAGGTAATTATGACTCTGTCATAATGATGAATCTCTAGAAAAGAGCAAAGGGATCTCTGACACAAATCCCCCGAGAGCCATAAAAATGCCACGTGGCCTTGCCACGTGGGCGTTCGTATGCGGCTCACTTCTCATGTGGTTCAGAATGAGTCCTATGCGGCTCAGGCCGAGAAAGCCTCATGCGGCTCGAGCAAAGAACTTCTCATGCGGTTCAGAGTGAATCTGTTTTATGCGGCTCAGGTCAAGAAAGCCTCATGCGGCTCGAGCGAGGACTTCTCATACGGTTCAAGAGGATCATGTCCATGCGGCTCAGGCAGATATGTACCTATGCGGCCCACAAGGATTACTCCCTTGTGGTTCGAGGGCTCAAGTGAGAGCCACTGCCCAGGCAGCCCTAACACGTGGGCTTAACCATATGCGGCTCAAATTTATATACGGCTCACTCGTCATGCGGTCCAGACCCCCCAGCAGCTCCTAGGACACGTGTCCTAAACCGATTAATTCCTCAGATTTGCTGCCATTAAAGATTGGGTCAAATCCCAATAATCTGGGACACGTGGCAGGAGAATAAATTTAATTATCAGAAGATCATTATGAGGAAGATTTATTCCAATCAGCATTAATTGCTAATGGAATTTGGTGTAGTCTACACTCGATGGCTCGAATTCGTCACAATCAAAACTGAACGGCCAGGATTGACCAATCTACAGGCCGTCGCCATCTCTAAGAGCTAATCATTGGCAACCCTAATGATCACATCCCACTATTATAAATAGCAATGTGTCATTCCCTTGTAAAAAAAGATAACAACAACAGAGAGAAATACGTATATACAGAGAGACTTCCCCCCATAGTCAGAAAAAGAATACACACAGAGAGAGAGAAGCCAGAAGAGCAACAAAGGAGCAAGAAGAGCATTTCTTTATCAACGCCAACCATCTTTTCACAAGGAGCCAAGGCTGCATACCGATCGTCCAAGGAGTAAGGCAGGGCTGCCATCGCCTTCCCGAGCCTCTATCGTCACCCCCCAGAATCTAAAATAAACAATTGTACTTAGACTGCTGTACCTAGGTTTTCGTCCCTAGGCTTTCTTTGTACAAGCGAGTTTGTAACGTGAAGTAAAAGTCCGGTCCTCCGATAATTGTTCTGTTCTTTTATATTTCATGGCAAACAAGATGACGACTCTGCTGGAGACTAACTTCTCCACGGCTGAGGAGTTGGTGACGCAATCGGATGCAGCCAAACTTGGCTCCACGTAACAAAAGATGGTCGTCCGCTTCGACCAACAGGCGTTTGAAGAGATGCTCTCCGAGGGAAGCGCTGGCCCGGTCCAGAAGCGCACCCGCAGCACGAAGGCTCGCAAAGAGTGGAGGCCAAAATCATTTTCTCCTCCCCAAGCCCTCGATGGGATATCCTCTGTTGCTCAAGACGGCGAGAAGGACTCTCCTGCGGCCCCACTTCAGACCGTAGACAACTCTGCTGTCCCCAAGTCCGGCAGAAGAAAATACTATGATGCTGGACTTGCAGGGGCAAAGAGGAACTCTATGAGATCCGATCCGCATAAGGGTATTAGCCGCAGGAAGAAAGCTCATGCGGCTACATCCGCCAGCCGCATGGAAAAAACTCATGCGGCCAAATCTGTCAGCCGTATAGCTTATGCGGCTACAGTTGTCGACCACATGGATGAAACTCAGGCGGCTAAGAAAGTCAATCGCTTGCAGAAAACCCATACGGCCATAATTTCCAACCGCATGCGGCCAGCCTACACGGTCGAGACTCCTAGCCGCATAAAAACAACTCATCCAACGGCAGAAGACAACCGCATGCAGACAGCCTGTACGGTACCCAATTCGAGCCGCATAGCGTACATTCTACGCTTCTCTCGATCAGTCTTTGACCGTCTCTCATGCGGTCCTGATTCTGATGGTTCTCTGGATGATAAGCCAGACTCTGTGATATTCAACTTGGACTCCTCCTATTACGCACCCGCAAGTGCTAAAAGAAGGAAGTCTAGGGCAGCGCGGGCTTACCAAGCCCAGTCAGCTATTCCAACCTTTAACTATCGGGGCGTCCCGTTGATTATTACACGGACAAAAGGACAAAGCGGTTCCTCTGACCTGGGTGAGGCGATCCTCCACAAGCGCAAGGAAAGAAAAGGAGCCTCGGCGTGCAAAGAGTCCTCGCTTGGACATCACTGCACCCAAATCATCGTCAACTGCTGCTGCAACAGCGCGGCAGCGACGGAGGATCGGCCGTCCGTCTTCCAAAGGCTACAACATCCGAGCTCAGAAGATGAGGCACCTCTTGTTGTCTCCTGCAATTCCGCTCAGAAGGTCCCCGCCGAAGGGAGAGGGAAAAAGACAAGTATATCCAGTCCCAAGATATCAACCACTACAGCTAAGAAACTATCATCTAAACGGTTGTCCTCTACTGGTGTATTCCAACACACCCGTTCAAAGACGAAACCTGCCACGATGGGAAATTCATCATCCACATCGCTGGGGGTTGTGGAAACTGGGGGTAGCACTCCTCCGAATATGCACAATAACCCGATGTTTCAAGAAGCCGAGCCCGGGGAAACCACTCTCCCATCAGGTACAACAGACGCTGATGTCCCCGAGGATATCTATGGCTCTCAAGATGAGGCAAGCTCCGAGGCTGGAGATACCGTTCCCTCCGAGTCCGAACTTGAAGAGAACATTCCCACCTACCCCGACGACTTCTCGGTGCATGGGTATGACTCAGAGGGCACATCCTCCACCGTTCCTTCCATCCCTCCTCATGTGAGGACGGTTTTCATGATGGACAGCAATCAAGGCGGTTCCAATGATCGCCAGCGCATCGACAATCTCGAAGCCATATTACTTGCTTTGGTTAAGTCTGTAGACGAGATTAAAGCGGCCCTGCCCACTCTACAAGGAGGAACGCCTGGTCGAACAACCACGGGCCCCGCGGTCAATATACATTCAAACTCAGCGGCACCAAACTCGGGCAATAATCCTCCCAAAATAACAGCCCCTACCGCGACAGATGAGACCCGAGAAGTAAGGAGAGAGGTCCAGGAGCTCCGAGCCATGTTTCATGCCCGAGAAAACGCTCAAGATCTCAGAATACGGCAACCATACCCTGCTGAATGGAGGGATGTTCCATTCCCACCAAGATATAAGCCGTTCAATATCAACCCGTATGATGGAAAAACCTCAGCAAGTCGGTACATCACTTACTTCGAGGTCACCACCGACCATCTGCCCCATGATGATGCTATCCTCACACGGTTATTCATTGGGGCGTTGGAAGGAGTTGCCTTCGATTGGTACCGCAATCTACCGGACAACTGTATCCACTCCTTCGCTGGCTTCAAACGCTTGTTCTTGTAGAGATTCTATGAGGTAGGGCAGGATGTCACAATGTCCACTCTCATGGACGTCGTCCAAGGGAGAAGGAGTTGACAAGAAACTACATCGAGCGGTTCCGCCAGACCGCCATGAAGCTGCCTTCCGGAAATCTAGATTCCTCTTTGATTGAAATTTGCCAAAAAAGACTGCTTCCAACGATCAGTCTCTGGATGGGCGAAAGTCAATTCAAAGATTGGAAGGCGTTCATCATCAGCGCCACAAGCGCCGAAGAACGACTAAAGAAGGCTCGCCAACTGGGATTGCACATCTCAGAAGGAGAAAACAAGGGCAAGCGTCCCAACAACGATAATGGGGGTAACCCCTCCAACAATCGGGACAGCAAGGGAAAGCAGGCTATGGTGGCCGACACGGCCCAGAAGCCCGAGTCACAACCAGCAGACAAACAATGGCCTCAAATCACTTACTCTTTCGAAGACGGCCACGTCAAGCCTATCTTGGACATGCTCATACAAGGAGATAGAATTCAGCTTCGTCCACCAAGATGGGAGCCTCGGCCGGCTGATCTGGAGAATCCAAAGTTCTGCCATTACCACCGTTACGTACACCACGCTACACACGACTGCTACCAACTAAAACGGTACATCCAAAGCCTCATCGATTCGAACGCTCTGGCTATCGACTTCGAAGAGGTAACCGTAGCAGCCAATATGGTGTCCGTACAATTCGGCAACTTCCCTCTGACGGAGACTCAAGACGGGGTAATCCCCGTCCCTCTGGCGACGATGGAGATTACCAATCTTCTACCTCCCCGGGAACAGGCTGCTGGTCTAGTACCTCTCACCACCTCACGAGAAGAGAGGTCATGTGGGTCCATCCAGACTTGGTGTCAGAAGTAACTCGGCCCACACCATCTCCCACCAACAGAAAGAAGAGTAGAAAAATCAGGACCTGCCACACAATCTCAGCAGACAACGAGGATGCTACAGCCGTCGTCACGCGGTCCGGAGCACAATCCCAACCAGTGGTTGACAATCCAGCTGAAAATCATCAACCCACTACAACTGATGCTCCGGGACCGGCTCAGCCTTCGACGACCAACAAGCCTAGGCCGAAGGAGACTCGCTTCGACAAATCCCTCCGAAAAGAAGCAGCCCAAGGGCTAGAGAGGCCCTACAACTTTGACATCTTAGCACAATTGGCTAACACACCGGCCAAGTTGTCACTATACGAACTCCTAAGGCTCTCCAAGGACATTCGTATTGCATTGAGCGAAGCACTCCAAAATGCCGACGCTTATCTGGCTCAATCCAACCTCACCGGGGAGGACTCACCCATGGATCTCTAAGACAGTGCCTGCACGGGGGCAATGCCCAATATCGTCTTCACTCCGTAGGACATACTCATCAAAACCAACCTACATGATCGCCCGCTATACTACACGGAGTACATCGGCGACGTGAAGGTGGATCGGATGCACATAGATCCTGGCTCTTTCATAAGCATCATCCCGAAGGGTCTGCTACATCACCTCCGCATCCCGATGCATCGCCTGACGCCTACAAGCACCGCCATTAGCGGTTTCAATTCGGGCAGGAGCTACCCTATTGGGAAGATTCGTCTGAAGTGTCAAATTGGCGACCTCCAATCTGAAGTCACATGCTACGTCATAGATGCAGACACTTCTTATAACATCCTCTTGGGGCGCCCATGGATACATGATTACATGATCGTGCCTTCCACGCTAAACCAGTGCTTCAAATATGTCGACAAATACGGCTTAAACACGGCTTCGTGAAGACGGAATTTGCTGATATCGATCCCTTCAAAGGGGTCGAATCCTACTACTCAGGCTCCTGCCTATACGAAAAGTCGAAGAGGTACCTTGATGAAGGAGACATACAAGCTCATAGCGAGACAGCTACGGGATCAGAAGGACCCCTGACGATCCACTTCCAAGCTCGCAAACCGGGCAAGTCCGTACCCCTTACCGCCACTCGACGGAAGGACACAATCAGCCTCTCAGCGCAGGAGGAGCAGATGATAATTCGGCTGCCAAGGTCCGGCCAAATGCCGAGACCCACAACGGGGCCACTAACAATCAGACTGCCGAGAGTCAGTCAACCCCAAACAGGGAAGCTCAATCCCTCTGACAAGCCGCTGACGATACGCCTTTCCAAGAAGGGTCGTCACCCCGATGCAAGGTCTGACACTTCTAGCGAACCAGACACTCCTCGCCCCACATCAAATGCCAAACTGGGGGTCGCTAGTCTGCCAACAACTCCACGCTCTGCTCTATCAACTGAACCACTGACAATCAAGCTTCCCAGGTCGTCCTCTCAGTCTTCGTTCACACAGGGGTAGCAGAAGAGGAACCGGAGCTAGCCAAGTATATGGCCTCCCACACTGATGTTCCCTCCGCAGATGATGTAATCCCCCTAGAAAAGATACCTTACTTCCTCAATAAAGAGTTATCTTTGAACTATACCGAGCTCAATAAACTATGTACAATGTATGCTATGGAACACGGTATAGGCACTCACCTACACACACAGGTGACAAATGTGTACACCGCGATCCAGCTTACTCCAGTAGAAGACGCTTAACGAATATTCGAGGGAGAAGATCATCCGATCATCTTCGGCCGGACAAACAACCCGCATCCCCTCACCATAGAAGAAGCCGACCTCGGGTCAGATGTCGGAAGACTGCCTCTGTATCTCTATAGCCCCCAATCCAAATATCTCATGCAGAAATAGGGGTATGATCTAGAGACGACGCCAGGTTTGAACTACAGCACTGGGTGACGATTACCTTTGAAGCCACCAGTCCCGACGGGCAAACCACGAGACTACTATAGCAAAACTCGATGCGGGTTGGGGTATGTAACGCCTACTACAACCCTGAGAGTTCAGATGAAGAATGCGACTGGCAGTCACATTCAACCCGGTCACCAACTTCGGACTCGGATACCAGCATCGGAGATGTGTTCAGGCAAGTTATGACAGTCAATATGGCATTCGCCGACGCTTATGAAGAAGACAAAGACATCCCCGAAATCCTCGAGCTAGAGCCGTGGGCCCAGCAATTGGACGTACAATGGGAAAAGCGGTTCGAACTGAGAGAACCTCCTTCTGAAGATGAGGTTATACAAGTTGACCTCGGCAGCGAATCTTCTCCAAAATCGATTTTCGTCAGTAAAAGCCTAACAGAAACGGAAGTCGCTGCTAGAACTTGTCAGGAAATACATTGATATGTTCGCCTGGAGCTATGAAGACATGCCAGGGTTAAATCCTGACATCGCCCTTCACAAACTCAACATTCGACCAGATGTGAAGCCAGTCAAGCAACAACAGCGACGCTTCCGTCCAGGCATCATAGACGCGATCGAAGCCGAAGTCAACAAACTGATAGCCAGCGGCTTCATTCGTGAGGAGCAACATCCAGACTGGGTCGCCAACATAGTACCCGTCCTCAAGAAGAATGGGAAGATTCGAATCTGCATCGACTTCCGCAACCTGAACGAGGCGTGCCCCAAAGATGAATTCCCCCTTCCTATTACAGACATCATGATCGACAATACCTGCGGATTCGAACGTATGTCATTTATGGATGGCTTCTCGGGGTACAACCAAATCAAAATGTCTCCTAACGACGAAAAGCATACATCATTCTGAACACCGATTGGCACGTACTGCTATACAGTCATGCCTTTCGGTTTAAAGAATGCTGGCGCCACATATCAAAGAGCCATGAGCATCATCTTCAGAGACCTCTTACGCAAGACGGTGGAGTGCTATGTTGACGATATAGCCGTTAAGAGCCGTAGCAAAGGAGACCATCTGCAGGATCTAAGGACGGTGTTCGACCTAATATGAGCGCACAATTTGAAAATAAACCCTACGAAGTCCTTTCTGGGCGTATCCAGCGGGAAGTTCTTGGGCTTCATTATCACTGCACAGGATATCCATGTAGACCCTGAAAAGACAAAAGCAATCATGGAGATGGGTCCCCCGAGAAATCTCCGCGAACTCAGAGGCCTTCAAGGGAGGCTAGCTTATATCAGAAGATTCATTTCCAACCTCTCCGGGTGATGCCGACCATTCATGCACCTCATGAAGAAAGGAGTCTCATTCGTATGGGATGAGGAATGCCAGCAGACTTTCGACAGCATCAAAGAATATTTGTCAATTCCTCCAGTTTTGGTGGCCCTGGTTCCTGGAAAACCATTCCTGCTCTATGTACGAGCAATGGAACACTCCCTCGGGGCTTTGCTGGCACAGAACAACGATGCAGGCCACGAACAGGCCATATATTACCTCAGCCGAATGATGATTAGGCCAGAGCACCGATACACCGCTGTGGAGAAGGAATGCCTCGTCCTGGTGTTCGCCATTCAAAAAACGTGACACTATGTCACCAGACAAATGATACATGTGATCTCACGAGTCAACCCTCTCAGGGTCCTCATGACTAAACCAGGGGCACTTAGCTCTCGACTCGCTACATGGGCAATATTGCTGTCCCCTTATCATATGATCTTTGTCCCACAAAAGGCAGTCAAAGGTCAAGCCCTGGCGGACTTTTTAGCTGCCCACCCAGGCTCGGAGTCCTCCAGAATATATGAAGAGATCCCAGACGAGGTCGTCGACTCGCATGCAACCTCTCACGAGGCTATATGGCGATTGTTCTTTGACGGTGCTTCAAGGGCTGGACCTAAAGGCAATATAGTCGTCGGAGTCGGGGTAGTGCTGATCTTCCCTTCCGGATTGGTGATTAACCGCGCTTATTCCCTCATCGAGCCCTGCTCTAACAATGTGGCCCAGTACAACGCTCTGGTCATTGGCCTCCAACTTGCAAGAGAGCTGGAGGTAGAATACCTTGAAGCATACGACGATTCCCAACTAATCGTCAATCAGATCCGGGGCTCGTACGAAGTCCGCCATGAAGACATGATTCCTTATCACCAAATAGCGATCGATATCATCTCATCATTTGAGGGGTTCTTCATCGAGCACGTCCCCAGACTCCGAAATATTGAAGCCGATGCCCTAGCCGGTCTGGCCGCTTCCCTGGCAGTCCCAAATTATGATCGCCAATCAGTGGATGTGATAGGCCACGAACTGGTCTGTCCCAAGAACAATGTGCAATTTGGGGCAAGTTATTCCGCCCAGACGATCGATAATGCCCCAGACTGGAGACAACCATTCATCGACTTCGTCGTCTATGACATCCTGCCCGAGAACCCAAAGGAAGCCACTTCCATCAGACGACGTTCTCTCAGATTCTTCTACGATACAGAGACAAAAATGCTGTATCGCCGCTCCTACGACGGATTACTGCTTCGGTGTCTGTCAAATGCAGAAGCCAAAGAAGCCGTACGAGAAGCTCACGACGGTGTCTGCGGGGCCCACCAGCCCGGCCCAAAACTACAAGATCGCCTTCGCCGAATGGGCTACTATTGGCCCACAATAGTGGCAGATGCGATAGATTATGCTAGAAAATGCAAAGCCTGCCAAGTCCACGCGGACTTCATTCACCAACCGTCCGAGTTTCTATATTCGACGGTGGCGTCCTGGCCATTCGAAGCATGGGAAATGGATATCATTGGTCCAATCACCCCACCTTCCTCCAGAGGACATCGCTTCATACTTGCGATCACTGATTACTTCTCCAAATGGGCGGAAGCTGTCCCACTCGCAGAAGTCAAGACTTCAAACGTGATCAGCTTCCTTAAGCATCACGTCATCTACCGCTTTGGACTGCCCCGAATGATCATCCATGATAATGGCCCACAGTTTGCAAGCCACGTATTCTATCGGTTTTGCGATAAATACCGTATTCAGAATATCGCTTCGACGCCGTACAACCCGGCAGCAAACGGGTTAGCAGAGGCGTTCAACAAAACAATTATCAAACTCCTTAAGAAGTTTGTCTCCTCCAACAAACGCGACTGGAACGAGAAACTCGGCGAATGCTTATGGGCTTATCGCACCACAGTTCGAATAGCTACTGGGAATACGCCATTCTCCCTAGTGTACGGGAGTGAGGCAGTTCTCCCATTGAAGACTCAAATACCCTCACTCCGCGTCGCCCTCACTTATCAATTGACGACGAATGACAACTATCGACGTCGACTGCAAGAGTTGGAGGCCTTAGATGAAAAGTGCCTCCTAGCTCAGCAAAGGATCGAGCTGTACCAAGCACGCATCTCAGGAGCCTTCAACAAGAAGGTCAAAATTAGAACATTCCAAGTAGGCGATCTTGTTCTGGCAGTCCGAAGGCCAATGGTCATGACTCACAAGACCGCCGGCAAGTTCCAGCTAAAATAGGAAGGCCCATTTATCATAGAGACAGTATTCTCCAACGGTGCTTACCGCCTCGCTAAGCAAAATGGAGACTTGCTCATGTTGCCCGTCAAAGGCAAGTTCTTGAAGAAATATTATGTCTAAACGATATTCTCCAGATTTTCGAGTCACGTACTCGCTGGTACCGCTGAACTCACCCTCACAATTCTCCAGATTTTCGAGTCACGTACCCGCTGGTACCGCTGAACTCATACTCACCATCACAACATTCCAGATTTTCGAGTCACGTACCCGCTGGTACCACTGAACTCACCCTCATATTTTCGGAGTCACGTACCCGCTGGTACCTCTGAACTCACCATCACAACATTCTCCAGATTCTCGAGTCATGTACCCGCTGGTGCCTCTGAACTCACATCCCGGTCACTCTTTCAGAAAGAAAGTTATGTATGATCATACCTCTGAACTTTCTTCTTGAAGGAGATCCTCCCTCATGATCTAATACCCGCACTTCCAGTGCACAAAAAGGGTAATCGATCCACAAATTTCCAAAACGGCCATGTCCTCATTACCTCTGAGCCGTTCCACTTCCGCCAAAAACAAATCATCCCTCACATAGAACTTCCATGTCCTCATTACCTCTGAGTCGGTCTATGTGCCCTCCTTCATTGAGCCTACTCCTGTCATGTCCTCACTACCTCTGAATGGGAAGGCTCCGTCGAAGAAACCTTCATACTTACCATGTCCTTATTACCTTTGAGTAAGTATGATGATCCCCTTTCGACCTATTATCTGTACCCACAACCGGAGTACACCAAGGGTAATAGGTCCACAAATGTCCTCTGTTGACCATCAATATCCTCCGTCGAGTTCGCTCCTACCATGTCCTCATTACCTCTGAGTAGGAAGACTCTACATTTAAAAAACTTTCCTACTTGCCATGTCTTCATTACCTCTGAGAAAGTATGTCGGTTCCCCTTCATCCTATTATCCGTATCCTAAACCAGGATACGCCAAGGATAATAGGCCCACAAATATCCTCAGCTAAGTTTCTTAGCACAAACCTACCATCTCATCATGCCCCAGGAGCCCAGCTGTTCTACGGCATTCCTTTTCCCAAAACCAAGAGCACGCATGACCACTTTGCCATGGCTGCTTCAGGTATCCTGACCAAAACTTGTTATCTGTACCTAAAACTAAGGTATGCCATGGGTAACAGGTCCACAAATATATCCCCTATACGGGGGAGAACATCACCGCAATATAACAGGTACAGCAAGCAATACAAATGAAGGGCAGAATTAAAAATACTCTTTATTTGAAGGAAGAAAAAAGCATTACATATTTCGGGATCATGTCCCTTTCAGAAAGAAAGAAAACAGAAACAAAACAAGAAGAAAAAGTCGACTACATTTCAGCATTACTCAATTCTAGAAGGCAATTTCTTACTGAGGTGGTCCCCCGTTCAATCCGTTGCCGAGCGCGACGCTCGGCCTCCTGGAGTAAATGCTCCTCATTGTCCAAGCCTAAGAGCGCCTGACAGTCATCTTCCAATTTCTTCAAGGCGGTCTCTAGGTCAGTCGAAGCTTGAGTAACCCTGTCAGCCTCCTGAACAATTAGTCCCCTGTCATTGCGGATAGTCTCGAGTTCAGACTCCAAGAAAGTCAACTTCTTCTGAAGCGCAAGGAGCTGCTCCCGTGTCTCAGTAATCTCACGAGAAACAGATTCCTCCCGAGCCGTGACATTTTCATTCGCGTAACTCAATTGATCATACCGGTCAGATAAGTCACTGAGATCCTTCAGTATGGTCGGTCTGGTCCTATCCCGAGCAGCTCTAGTCCTCTCTATAACAGCGATAAGAGAATCCTGCTCCTCGTTTATGACAGCAGATAGATCAGCCTGCCGCAATACTCGAAGCTAGGCCACCAGCCGATCAGCCTCCCACAATTTTGCCTCCAGAAGCGAAGCCACCCCTGCATCACCAGGAAGATCCCTAAGGATATTTACTTGACCCTGGGCGCATTGTCGGGCCAAGGTGAAGGAAGTTTCCCTTTCCACAGCAGCCTCGATTCCCCTACTCAAATGACGATAAAAACTGGCAACCACGTCCTGTAACGCATCGTCCAGAACTTCAGCAGAGGATGGCGTCAGGGGAAGCAGGGACGGCAACGTCGAAGGAGTAACGCTAGAGCTCGCCACCGGAGGAACGGAGTCTGAGTAGAACGATGCATGAATAGCGGCCAACTCATCTTCCGCCGCCCAAAAAGCTCGGATACTCGGTAGGGCAGAAAGGTCGATTCTCGGAACCACCGGAACAGAGGATGATGCAAGGACAATCGTTTCCTGCCCCGACTGCCCCGATGACTGGCCCGCTAAACTCGAGCCCCCAGAAGGCCCATCAAGACAAGTCGGACGGTGAGAAGGTACACCCTTCTCCACCAATGCCCCTTCGGTTGGGTTGGTCCCAACAACGTCCGTCCTCGGCACCGGAGGGGTAGGACCTGTATGTCCAGAATAACAATCAATCGACGTAACCCGAAGGACGTGATGATAGAGCAGATAGGCTTCCTCACAGGTCAAGATTCGGCTAATCTTACCAGGGGAGGGGCATGAAGGCTGCAGCTCATCCACAACTGGCGTGGTCCCCTCACCCGCGATCCCCAAGTTAAGCCCAATCACGTCCTCTGTCCCCGTCACCGTGAAGGAGGATACAGATTGATCTGTCTCATCTTGAAAAGGAACAGGCTCACGGGAGTCCCCGTTATCCTGGGTCGCCGCCTCGACATCTTTAAGCTCTTCTTCTTCTCCTGACACCTAAAAGAGAGAACGAAGACGATTAGAATTGAAACTCGAAGGAAAGAAGGAAGAAGGGATCAAGAGCAGTTTTATTACCTCCGACGCAGGCTTAACTTCTTCTCTACTTTCTCTTATGGCTAGCGGGCGGTGCCTAGTTGCAACCAGCTTCCGGGATCGAGAAATACCGCCAACAGGAGAAACTTGCCTACTACGTTTCGGAGTAGGACCAGGCGCAACGAGGGACTGATCCCCCAACGCCTCATCTGACGAAACAGGCGGTTGACCCACCTCTGCATCGGCCACTGGAAGGATAGATTCATCTTTACCATGCTCGTTGCCTTCGTCACCCTCAGCAACGGAGTCCAAATCTAGTACTTCGGCTCTAGTCTTTCTTTTCTTGGCCCCTTGAGAGCCTTCCTCCAGACCGGTACCAACAATAAAACTGGTACCTGGGTTAAAACTGACCGAGGGTTTGTTCGCCATGACATGATACAAAGTCGCCATATACAAGATCTCCACTGACTCCTTAATGGCAGGGACCGAGAAAATGGTACGAGTATGGAACGAATCATAATATTGCCAAGCTCTGATACCATCAAGAAGGCTACCTTCATAACCCAGACAAGAACTGGGGCTGTCCAGACAAAGTTGGCTGTATCCAAACTGTCGGGCAAACCTGCTAGGCAGATAAGGTTCCAGAAAGACAGTATTGCGATTACGATACACCAGATGTGCGGGACGAATGTTACGCAGCCATAGAAGCATCTGGCCATCCAGAAGCTGAGGGGGCGTGATACCGTCAATATGTACAACCTCTATGTCCCTGGCAGTAAAGTGAGGGACGGATACAAAGATATGATACTTATCTGCCATCGCCAATGCCATCTGGCAAGCCCGCATAGTTTCACATTCCTAAGGCTCGTCACGATAGCAGAAGATAAATGCGTCATCATCAGTCACACCATCTTCAGAACCCGGCCTCATCAAAGACGGGTAATGTATCAGCAGCCACCCCATCAAATAGTGATAGGGCAACTCAGTTCGTTCAAAATCCTTGGTCACGTCGCGAACAATGACTTTGGATGTGAAGGTACGAAGGCCACGGTGTATGCTGCACACCATGGCCGGGAGGAGAGCTAGCCTGATTCACAAAACTAACTTCACAGCCGGAAGGATGAAGTTGCGACTAATTCTCTCAATAGAACCGGCTCCCCCCGAGACTACACAATTTCGTAGCCAGATCATCAAAAATCCTGCCAGAAGCGCTTTCTCGGATAGCTCTTGAGTATCCTGGTAAAAGTAACCGAAAGTGTCAGTCTTGCTCCCTAATCCGTCACTGGTATTGGCCACTCTCTTAGCCGACGACACCAAGTCCTTAACCGCTTCCCGAGATCGAGGGCGACGAGAGGTGACTCGACCTGAGGCATCTGTCGAAAAGAGATAGTGCACCCAATCCTTGGTATAGGGATAATTCCCTTCTGAGTTACCATCCTTTCGGGATATTTGATAGCATGTGTTATAATGGCACAATATCTCCTGGTAAAGAGCCACGAAGCCAGGATACCGTCGTTCTAAATCCTCGAGTTCCTCATTAGTGGGAGTATACGCTTCAAACGCTTCGTCCCCCCAAGGAAGCTTGGAGACCGCGTGCATCTCATGGAGCACGAGTCCCATCTCCCCTACAGGTGTGTAAAAGGTCCCCGTACGGCAATTATACATTTCCAGCAGAGACATGAACAGCTTCTTGTTTATGGACAAGCCATGACTGGTACCTCGGATAGCGTGGTAAAGGCCAATCTCGCACAAAAAGACCTCATACTTCCGCAAGATCCAAGTAGATAGATTGATCCACGAGGGAATAGAGTGTACCCAACCAGGGAACGTCAACCGACCCACGGGATAGGATCCTTTCCGAGCAAGTTGATTTATAAAAGTATCGGCAGTACAGAATATGAAGTTAGGGCCCGCCACATTCAGGAAAGAACCTGGGACCAACCCCGTCACAGAACGACTAGTATGCACTTTGCCGGCAGTCACGGACTTCAGATTGTTATTATAATGGATGTTCCCCACAAACATCCCACCTCTGGTAGGGGTTAAAGTCTCTCCCATCTTCCGGTCCAACGAGAGCATATTGAACCAAGATAATGGGAAGTGTCGCTCCATCTGGGGGATGTGGATCGCCAGCTCGTTAGAAACAAAACTCCAATCCTCCGACACCTCCAAAACATGATCGTTCTCTACAACCAAGGCGTCTCCAAAAAAGAATGTAGGCTTCAAATACTCCCCTTCAAATTTCTCGGAGTTCATCATAGCATCGAGGAAATGGAAAGACTGATTCTTGATGGCATTCAATCTAGCCATAGGCTCATCGCTCGAAAACTGGTCCGTCATATGCTGAATAATATGGTCATACCTATAGTCGAGAGCAGCTTGCGCACTACCCACCAAGAGCTCTCCAGCAGCGTTAACCGGCAGACTCACTGAAGAACAGACAGAGAAAAGTAAGTTAAACGGAGGGATAAAAAAAGAGCTGATTGGGTACTTTCAAACCCCAGGCGGCTCAAGAAAACATCCATACGGCCCCATGAAGCTCTCATAAGTCTTATGCGGCCCCAAAAAGCCCCATGCGGCTCAAGCCCAGAGGAACGCTTATGCGGCTCCGTACAATAAAAGTCCATACGGTTTAGCGTCACTCATGCGGCTTTGCCGACAAGGCGCGTATACAGACACGGCGGTTTTCTTATGCGGCTCGCAGCTCAGCCTTAGGGCGAACATGCGATTTACAAAGGCTCGTGCATAAAGTATGCGACGTAGCCATGGCAGTTGGGGTTCTCTAACTTATATATTGTCCTTACCAGTAACGGGAGGGCGAACGTCAGGATGGACATCAGGTACGACAACCTGCGGAGTATCAGCCGCGGTCGAGGCAGAAGTGGAGGCCGCCTTCTTGCCCTTTGCTGCCACGGTCTTCTTGGGAGCCATTAATTATCGAAGAGAGGAAGGGCAATCAAGAATAGAGAAGGTCTGAGGAAGAAGAAAGAAAATAAAGAAGCCTTCTCTCTCTTCAAAACTCCTCCTATTTATAGGAAGACTAGAGAGGGAGTACACGTGGGCCAATGACCGACTCATGAAGAACGAAACCGACTCCTTGGGTTTCGTCTCCAAGATTCACCCAAGGCGTCAAATCCGGAAGATTTAATGAGCTGGCCCTTGGGATTCCCCCTACAAAGACGGCGCTGAAACAAATTTGAGGCAATTAAAGATCTGCACAAGTGGCGAGAAGCTATGCGACTGAATAGTCTCCTGCGGCTAAGTCACCTATGCGGCTGAACAATCTATGCGGCCCGGACTTCTATGCGGTCAGGGTTTCATATGCGGCTAGAAGAACACAGCCATGCTTCTTATTCAAAGTATTTCAATTTTGCAAATTGAAAACTTTGAAGGGGGTCCTGTAGAAGCATGGAAAATACTAAAGAAAATGACTCATACGGCCAGAAAAGATCCATGCGGCTCAGAAAACTCATGCGGCTCAGGGAGTCATGCGGCTGAACAATCCATGCGGCCCGAGGCATTCCATGCGGCTCGGAAGACACGTAGCCTGACAGTGCTCCCCTCCGACCCATGCTGCATTAATTGCTGTGACGGCTGACCCCTCTGAAAAGTTGACAGCCCTGACGCAAAAGCATGTAATTATGACTCTGTCATAATGATGAATCTCTAGGGAAGAGAAAAGGGATCTCTGACACAAATCCCCCGAGAGTCATAAAAATGCCACGTGGCCTTGCCACGTGGGCGTTCGTATGCGGCTCACTTCTGATGTGGTTCAGAATGAGTCCTATGCGGCTCAGGCCAAGAAAGCCTCATACGGCTCGAGCAAAGAACTTCTCATGCGGTTCAGAGTGAATCTATTTTATGCGGCTCAGGTCAAGAAAGCCTCATGCGGCTCGAGTAAGGACTTCTCATGCGGTTCAAGAGGATCATGACCATGCGGCTCAGGCGGATATGTACCTATGCGGCCCACAAGGATTACTCCCTTATGGTTCGAGGGCTCAAGTGAGAGCCACTGCCCAGGCAGCCCTAACACGTGGGCTTAAACATATGCGGCTCACTCGTCATGCGGTCCAGACCCCCCAGCAGCTCCTAGGACACGTGTCCTAAACCGATTAATTCCTCAGATTTGCTGCCATTAAAGATTGGGTCAAATCCCAATAATCTGGAACACGTGGCCGGAGAATAAATTTAATTATCAGAAGATCATTATGAGGAAGATTTATTCCAATCAGCATTAATTGCTAATGGGATTTGGTGTAGTCTACACTCGATGGCTCGGATTCGTCACAATCAAAACTGAACGGCCAGGATTGACCAATCTATAGGCCGTCGCCATCTCCAAGAGCTAATCATTGTCAACCCTAATGATCACATCCCACTATTATAAATAGCAAGGTGCCATTCCTTTGTAAAAAAAAGATATACAATAACAGAGAGAAATATGTATATACAGAGAGACTTTCCCCCATAGTCAGAAAAAGAATACACACAGAGAGAGAAGCCAGAAGAGCAACAGAGGAGCAAGAAGAGCATTTCTTCATCAACGCCAACCATCTTTTCATAAGGAGCCAAGGCTGCATACCGATCGTCCAAGGAGTAAGGCAGGGCTGCCATCGCCTTCCCGAGCCTCTATCGTCACCCCCCAGAATCTAAAATAAATAATTGTACTTAGACTACTGTACCTAGGTTTTTGTCCCTAGGCTTTCTTTGTACAAGCGAGTTTGTAACGTGAAGTAAAAGTCCGGTCCTCCGATAATTGTTCTGTTCTTTTATATTTCATGGCAAACAGAAAGGACGTATTTGATAAGGATCATCTTGCCCCCAGCAGATAAAGTAGCGTTGTGCCATCCCGCGATAAGTTTACGGATCTTGTCTACCAGGTGGTTGTATATGCCTGAGTTAGACTTACCGTACACCAGCGGGCAACCTAAATAAAGAAAAGGCGGGTAGGCCGTGCCGAACGAGATAATGTTGAAGAGCAGGACTGAACGGGTTTTGTCCGCTTTGTGATGGGTATATAAGACGCACTTGTTGCTATTGACACGCTGTCTGGAGCATCTAGTGTATCTATCGATGATACTACGAACCACCTCGATCGATCCGATGTCTCCAAAGTAGAATATTAGGATATCGTCAACGTATGCCAGGTGGATGATAAGTGGACAGCCAGTAGTGGTATGGAAGTGGTGGTAACCGGCCATTCTAGACATGCTATTGAGGCTTCTGCTGAGAGCTTCTGCCGCAATGATGAAAATGGTGGAAGAGAGGGGGTCCCACTGTCTAACCCCGCAAGTTGATCGGAAGAACCCAGCTGTCTGACCATTGATGATGGTGGAAAACCATGTGTTGTTGATAGATCTAAAAATGATGTCAATCCAGGATTCGGAGAAGCCGAAAGCTCTGAAGACCCAGATCATGAATTGCCAGTCCAGGCGGTCATATGCCTTCTCTATGTCCAATTTGATGGCAACGTTCCCTCCTTTGGACGAAAATTTCATACATGTGATCATCTCTTGAGCGAGGAGTATGTTGTCAGTGATGTTCCGGCCTTTAACAAAACTGTTTTGCTCTTCGGAGATAATTTTGGGAAGGAGATTGGACATTCGTTTGGCAACGATCTTCGATATGATCTTGTTGGTGAAGGTGCAAAGGCTGATTGGACGGAAGTCTTTGAAGGTTTTCGGGTTGTCTTTTTTAGGAATGAGGATGATGTTGGTGCAAGAAATGGAATTGGGATATCAGGCCCCTTGGAAGAAGGCTATAGTGGCCTACAATAAGTCGATTTTTAAGATGTCCCAACAAGCTCTGAAAAAGACGCCATTGAAGCCGTCAGGCCCCGGGGCACTGTGTTCATTTATGGACCAGACTGCCTTTATGACCTCCACCTCCGAAGGAGTGGCCGCCAAGGTCTCATTCTCGCTGTTGCTGAGGAGGGATGGGATCTCGGACAGGAGCGCAACGTCTTTAACGATAGGCTCTTTTGTGAAAAGGTTAGAGTAGAAGTTCTCCGCCGCTGCCTGAATTCCTTCCTGGTTGTCCACGAGGGCGCCATTGTCATCATGTATCCGATGTAGTTTTAATTTGTTTCTGCGACCTTTGACGCACGCATGAAAGAACTTGGTGTTCCGGTCACCATCGGTGTCCGAGGTCAATCTGGCTTTTCGCCTCTAGAATTCTGTTTCCACTTTCAGCCTGGATTTAAGAAGAGCTCTGGCGAGGTTGAGCAAGACGCGGGCTGCCGGAGATCGGTCGATGATAAATGAGGCCTCAGCGCGAGTGACGTCGTCCTCTGCCACCTTAATAGGCTGGAAAATGTCTCCGAAAGCTATTTTACTCTAAGACGTTAATGCCGTTCGAGTGGCTTTTAGTTTGGCTGCCATCCGGATCAGGGGGTCAAGTTCCAAAACAGAGTTCCAAGCGTAGGCAACGATGTTCTGGAATTGGGGGTGGTGACGCTAGAAGTTGAGGTAACGGAATGCTTTTATAGTGCTGGTGTGGTTGTTGCCAATCGTGATGAGAAGGGGAGAGTGGTCCGATTCGGTGGAGTTCAGGAGGGAGAGGTTAGTGATCAGGCCCATGTCAGACCAACTGTCATTGATCAACTCCCGATCCAATCGGGAGTACTGCCGCCAATGTCCTTCTTGCATGTTGCACCAGGTGAATGCACTACCGTGGTAGGGGATGGGGGTTAAGTTTTCGTGGAAGATGAAGTTGTTGAAATCGTCCATCGCAGGCTGGAGGGGGCGGACGGCCACCAGGTTTCTCCTCTCCGCATGACACCATGTTGAAATCTTCGATGCAGAGCCGCGGGAGACCTTGGTAGGGTAAGGCAGCTTCTAGCAGGTCTTTCCAAAACAATCTTCGCTCGAGGATGTCACAACTGCCGTGAACAGCGGAAAGGATCGAGCGGGACTTGAGGTCCGAATGTTCTACCCAATAAGAGAGGGCCTGAGGCGAGTCTTTTATGGTACCAAATTTGAATTCGGGAGCAAAGAAAATACAGATGTCATTACAACCTATGATGGCATGAGGGAATCTGAGCTTGAGTTGAGTGGCTTTGATTCTTCTTTGCAAAAAAATTCGTTTAATAATGATTAGTAGGTTTATGCGATTAGTTTTCTTGAGGCTGAGGATTCTATTCAGCGTCGGTTTGTTTCCAAGCCCTCTCATGTTCCAGGAGATGATGTTAAGCATTTGATGTGGTAGTGAGGGGGAGGTGATTAAGCTTCATGGCAGACCTGGTTGTCATCGCCGTCTGCTGCTTTTGTTTATTTTTGTTCTTTCTAGAGGAGTTTTTTTTGGTAGGTGTGGTGTCACGACCCACACCCACTGTGAGGGTACGAGAACGTGACAACGCCCAGCCTACGCCGTAGTATCGGCGGTAGAACGCTGTCCTAGGTCAATCATCTAACAATATAAAGGTACCTGTACAGTATATACACTCCGAATAGAGGTGACATAGCAATGTACAGTCTCAATCACATCTAAGGCAGAATGATAAGATAAAAGATAGATAGAGAAATAAATACTGAAATAAGAAAATCCCCAAAAATACAACCAGAGAGTCAAAGTGTCTACTGACATAACAAAACAGAACATCCAGCTCAATACAAGTCTCTAATACTGAATATGAAAGAATATATACAATCCAGACCTCAAATGACAGAAATAGTAAACCTAGACTAGGGAGCCTCATTCTCTAAGCTAGTGGATCAGGCTGGAAATCTGGGTCACACGAGTCATCTACAGCTGTCCCATAGAAGGTGTCTACGCAGGCCTCATCCTCTGTAATATTTTCAACAGGTCCAGTCAGGACAGGAGCGAGTACAGTATATCTCAACAAATCATAGCAGGTTAGAAAATATAATCATGCAATAAAGTAAGATACATGAACTGAAGGAATACAGTATGTAAACAGAGAGAGAACTGTAATAGAAATATCTACTATACATAGAGAACTAATAGTGACTAGTGAGTCAGAGTAAAATATAAACATGTGAATGGCATAGGATATTCATGACTACAACTAAGAGAGTGATTCATGACTACATCTACTTGGATAATATTCACATGTCTATTTCTACTCCCTCATCCCCAATCAATACACAAAGATCTGTTCAAGTTATGTTAAGATTCGAGAAACTTCACATGGCTTATAAAATGAGTGATACGTGAAGGTGATTCATGATGGCTCTATGAACATGAGAGTACATGTGTCACAAGCGATTCGTTAATCAGAGGAAGCATAGAGATATGTGATGATTCGTGAAACGCACAAAATATGCAGTATCCGATGCTCCCGAGGGGGATAACATCTCATGAAAAGATCCATATAGTACCAATCCGTGTGACCAACGTGACAGTATCAAGTAAAGTAATTTAAAGCAGGAAAATAATTCTAAACAGGATATAAAATGATCAGAGAATGTACTCGCTTGGTATCCTGAACGTCCGAAGAGAATATACTGTCCGAGGAGTGGTGTCTGTCTCCTATAGAACAGTACAAGTCACAACAAGTCTAAAATAAGGAAATAGACTGATACGATGCATCTACATGAAGTTTGGGGTCAATCTAGGCTAAAGTCAACCTTTGGTCAACTCTAGTCAACCCTAACAGTCAAGCTAGGTCAATTCTAATCTAATTAAGTCAAACTAGGTCAAACGAGGTTAAACTTGATCAAACTAGTCTAGGTTGGTCAAATCTTGGCTTAACCAGTCAATTCTAGGTCAACTAGCTAAATACCACACAAGTCACCTATCCTAGTGATACACACATGCCATAGGCCAAATACCTAGGCTAAATAAAATCCTACCTCACAACCTACTACACATTACACATAGGCTAATATAACTATTACCCACAATACATGTATATATATATGTAAGTACACATACATATAGATTAGGAACATATATATATATATATATATATATATATATATATATATATATATATATATATATATATATATATATATATATATGTACACATAGAGAATGCATAAATGTGTGTGTGAATGTCATGATTTGTGTGTGTGTGTGATAAGAGCTAAGGCAATGTGAGAGTGTAAATCATATGTGTGTAAGTGTGAAGTTAAACTCATGTGTGTGTGTGTGTGTAATGCTAATTTGTGTGTGACAGTAATTAGGAGATCAAATGTGTGTGTGTGTTAGAGTATCTTGTGTGTATGTGTGTGTTAGGAATGTGAGAGGGTGAGTAGACTGTGTGTGTGTGAGGAGTAAACTGTTTTAGGATATGTGTGTGTGCCAATGTGTGAGAAAAATCCTATTTATGTGTGTGAGAGTGTGTGTGTTAAGTTCATGAGGGCACCTGTGTATAACAGGGGAAACAACAGTGTGGCATAGGGTATGTGAATGTGTAGGTTAGCATTCAATGTTCCCAGGTGGACTGAAACATGTGACACGATTGTGTGTATGCTAACATGACTGGAATCTAATTAGGGAAATCAAATATAGCATAGTAAATCAGTTAACCTCTATCAAACATGTAGATAAGTCCCATTCACCATTCAATCATCACCAAACAGGGAAGAAGTTGGAATCAAATTCAGAAAATTATATATTCAGCCCTACCTGTCAGTCACATGGGAGAAATCAAGATTTCGACCCTAAAAGCATCATAAAACCACAAGTATCATGCATAATGGAAACCTAAACTCAGTTTTCAATATACAAAGAAAACTCTAACATTACCTATATTATCAATTCATTCTCAGATTAAAACAGTTCTCAGGTTACAATGTAAGGTTCTCAGGCTCATCAATGCATGAATAAATAAGGTGGAAAAATCATTTGGTTCAAAGAAAATCAAACCAAAAAGAATGGCAGTGCCTATATGTTCTCAGGATTTCTGAGAACCAAGACAGTTAACACCATTAGTTCAACAATCCTAAACCAATTTCAAAAACCCGATCAATACACAATGTAATCCATCATTCGAACAACTAAAATCCTACCAGTTAGGAGTAAACATGGAGTTAAATCAAATCGATTTAAGGAAAGAAAAAGAATTGGAAACAATTCTCAGGTTTCTGAAAAAAACATTGACAGTTATTTATGGTTTAAAACAGTTAACATATCAAAAATCGATTTTGAATACCCATTCCTCATCACAAGTCACACACTATAATAATCATCAGCCATTACACATGTAGGTGAACTAATCCTAGCATTTAACATCATTTAAAATAATTTAAAAATGCAAAACAAAATCAGAACTGAATATCTCAGCCATGGTATCAGTCAAATGAGAGAACACCTAGGGAATTCAAATTTTCGAATTCAAAATCACATCAAGACGACAACCCAATGGTTGGTAATTGATGGCAAGCATGTGAGGGTTAATGAGAGTGTCCTCGTGTCCAGGAATTGGACATGAATCGTGTCTAGAATGCAATACAAACACAGAACCTAACAGTGCACAAATAAGCATCGTGCACGCGTGCGCGCGCGTATAACACGCGACACACGACACGACACGACACGTGGGTGTGCACCTAGGTTCGCCTAGGGTAGGGCTAGGTCTGTGTCAGCTTGTAACGTGTCCACGTGAGACACAGACACGACACGAACCCCGTGTCAGCAGCGCCTGTGCGCGTGCACAGCCGCCTGCACGCGATAGTGCACGGCCAGTGCGGGGGCGATTGTGTCACGCACACTCCACGAGGTGCTCCCAAATTTTGGGAGCACGGTAATAGTCGTTGCCCCATGAATCCCACAAAAATTCAGGACACGGCGTGTCCTGTGTCGAGAGATATGCCCCCCGAGATGCAGGACACGGCCTACGGGCTCGTGCTGCGTGTCCGCATGCAAAAACACGACACAAAAGGACACAAAACACTAGGACACCTTCAAAAAAATTGACACGCACATCAAGATCTACAAATCCATGTAATTACGTTTCAAAAATATGAAAAATAATTCCTATGTGGCATTTTTACAAACACCTAGTATACCATTTCGATACGTATCCGATACGGACACGAAATGGACACGAATTGTGCCCAAATTTTGGGGACAGCTAGGAAACCCTAAAACCTAACCTTATATGCAAAGAAATCAGGAAAAACTATGAGTTTAGATGATTTACCTATTGAGTATCAAAACTCAAGAAAAGCTTCAAAGAGAGGATTCCAAATGGCAACTCCAAATCTTCAAATGGCATGCAAACTGAGGTGTTCCTCCAAAATTAGTATATAAACATAAATTAGATCCTATTGCAAAATACTAGGACTAAAAAGGAGCTAAAATGAATTAATTAGGAATTTCTAAGGTTGGAGATTTACCTCTTTCTAAACTTGAGATCTATTTCCAAGAGAGGCTAACCCTAAATGAAGGAGGCATTAAATAGGGGTAGGAAACCCTAGGTTGGCTGCCATGGGTGGGTTTAATTTGGTTTTGGGCCTAAGTCATGGGCCTATGGCTTAATCACAAGTCTTAAAATTGATAAATCATAAGTCATTGACTTAAGCCATAAGTCATGAACTAATTTCACTTAAGTAATTCTTCCTACCTTAAGACTAATTTCTAATGACTAAAAGTAGGTTAACTAGAGTTAGACTAGGGTCACCAACTAGGGTTAGTTCTACAAGGTCTCAACTAGTCAAGACTAACATAACACATAGCAATATTTAATTAATATTAAATTTACACAAATTCCCATAAATCATAATAAATTCAAATAAATCCTAAAATGGCCAAAATACCCTCTAGGCTAAAATGTACTAGTCAAACATTCTAATC
The DNA here is from genome assembly GCA_029216955.1 of Iris pallida. Taxonomy (NCBI): domain Eukaryota; kingdom Viridiplantae; phylum Streptophyta; class Magnoliopsida; order Asparagales; family Iridaceae; genus Iris; species Iris pallida. The sequence continues at coordinate 15,193,894 of JANAVB010037819.1, forward strand.
ACATGGCTAGGCTCTAAGGTTACACTAGTCAAACACCAATATCATAAGTCATGATTTAAAAAAGTTATAAATGATTAAAATCACCAAAAAATATATTATTATTTAAATATCATAATTAAATAAATTAAAATACAAAATTTCAAAATTACCCTCATTTTAGGAACTGGGTGTTACAAGTCTACCCACCTTAGAAAAATTTTGTCCTCGAAATTAAAATGGTAGTAGTCTCCTAGGTCAAACACCCCACAATCAAAGTCTCAAACGTACCGTCAGATAATCATATGCGACTGTCCAAAATCATGATACTCAGAATCTTCGTCATGCTAGTGAGCAAGGCTACGATAATCACAGAGTCCTCGACTAAGGTACATACCTCTAGAATTATGGTATTTAAAATTTTTGTATTGGCGAATGCTTGGCAGCGAAAATCTTAAATTCCTATACCCGAAAAATACATCCAAAATCTTACTATATGTCCTCACAATGCCAGCTATCATGACTACAGAAGACTCTAGATCCCATAACATAGGCGACCTAGCCCATACGACTTATCTCGAAAGAAAACCAAATCGAAAAGAATGCCAGATCAAAACTTATCAACAATAAAGAAGCAGCTAAGAACAGATGGAATTGAATTTCAAGATTGATATAATGAGGCAAGGTGGGAATAGAATCGAAAAAGAAGAGAACCTGCGAGTACCTCCCCTACTGCCTGAGCATCCTCGACTGACATGGCTTAAGCTCGCCCCTGCTGGCCTCCTCCAGCCTGATGCTGATACTGCACAAATCTCTGCTGCTGTGTCTGTAACGGTCCCCACTGCTGACCTATCGGAGCCTTGGCTCCTCCTCCTGGTGCTGCTCCTTGTGCTTTTCTGCCTATGTACTGGGAATACTCCCTCATATAGTGGTCCGCTTCTCCACATAGTAGGCAACTGCCCAGTCTCTTCCTGCACTCACCCCATCCATGCCCCGGCTTCTTGCAGTAGGGGCAACTGACTGCCTGCTGTCTGGGAATCTGATGCTGTCTGGGCTGATGCTATCCCTGCTGATGGCCCTGACCCTGGAACTGCTACTGAAACTGATGCTGAACATGCGGCCTCTTGGCCGGTCCTCCGCTACTGCTGCCTCCCTGGAAGTCTCGCCCCCTCTTGAGCCTAAGCTCAAGATCATCCTCTGCAGCTAAAGCATCCACCAGGATCTCCTTATAGGTAGCGCTGCGGGCGTTCTTGGTGTAGGACTTGACCTCCTTTACCAATCCCTTCCGGAACCTCCGGGTGTAGCCTCCCTTCCCGGAATTTTTGAAATATTTTTATTTATCTAATTTAATGGTGATTTTAGAATTTTTATAATATTTATGTAATTAGTTATTACGGTAGAAGACCGAGCCATAGTGATATCCTAACTAGGAAAACCAGGCCAAGTTGTGACATGACCATAGTAAATAGTTTAATTATTTATTATTATTATTTGACGTTTTAGCGACCCGGTTGTACCAAACTGGTCCGGGTTTGACCCGAACCATGCCCAAGCCCATGTACTCGGGTAGTATGTCTAGGGACATCTATGTAGATGTATGGTTGGTATCTAGTTTATTTTATTTTGTGGCCTAGTAGGCCATATTACAAATTACAAATATATTCGAAGTTTTGTTATAATACTTGTAAATATATAGTATTTTAGTTAATAAGGTGGTGAAAGATTTCCTCAACATATATTTGTAGAGTTGGAGTTTAGACTGTAGAAACCTTCAGGTATATACAGGTGCATATAATCTAGTATATGTTATTATATTATCCTTGAACTTAAATTTCCTGAATATTCTTCATAATTGCAATACTCATTGGTTCTGTAGTTCCCTGATGCAGTACTCAAAGTTCGTGAAGCCTGCTTTCGATGACTTCATACTTCCGACAAAGAAATATGCTGATATTATCATCCCTCTTGTATAGGGTCCGGAGAGCATCAAATAGCCTTATCCCCATACCAATCCGGAAACGAGAGCAGCATTAATAAAACCCCAAAACCGAGAATTCCTCCAGCCCATTACAAACCTTAAACCAGCCACCTAAACTAACCCAACAAAGCTCAGCTCCCCACCCGAGTTCAGCACAGCCCACTCGGCCTAACAGCGGCCACATGCCAATAGGAATAGCAACAGCAAGAAGCCCAAGCCGAGCGAACCATTTTCGATCCCACAGCCCCGAGCAAAACCGACTGATCCCGACCCATGTTTATAAATCAACCTATAGGAGAAGGATCGATACAAAAACCCTAGCCGCCCCTTTATTCTCCTCCTTCTTTCTCCTCCTTCACGTTATGGAGCCGGGATGCCGCCAATTAATCGTGCGACGATGAAAGTCCTGCGGCACAAACCAGTTTCGTCCCTAGTACACTCGACTCCGCGATCGCAATCCCACCTTCTTAGCCGACGAGCGGAGGATCCTTCATGGTTATGGCTCGAGCAACGGAGATCGGCACTTGAGTCGACGACGGTGGACGAGCCACATCCGACCGGGCTCCATTCTTGTCGACGTATGGTTGAACACCTGCTTCCCGGAGTCCCAACGGTCGGTACAGTTCGGGCAGCGGAGGTCCATCGGCAACTATGAGTGAGTGCTCGTTAACAGCACTCCACCCTCTCCGCATCTCCTTGCCGACACTGTGCCAACCGACCTCCCTTGGGTACGTGAACTCCTCAAGTACTTCTCCCTCCCTGTTATGCAAGTTAGCATTTTTGCATTGAGAATAAGTTTAGATGTGAGGGATGAACTCGGGCTAGAGTAGGATATAAAACCAACCATGTCCTTTTACGTTAATGTTCCTTGTACAGAAACTCATGGCATGAAGGGACGAACGTACAGTAGGTAGGAGGAGCCTTGAGCATGGTAAGTAGAATATGGAAGGTACTACTTCCTCATATTTATTGCTTTATTGATATTTGTATGGAATCTAAGTAAATTATAGCCTTGTCTAAAGAATACAAAAGATATTATAATAATTCAAAGCTAAAGTATCAGAGAAGGCTCCCTGTAGCTCTAATGATTAGCCTTTACCATAGATGCGCAATTTGCCTAAAAGCCCTTAGGAATTTTCTTTGGTATATAAGAAAAAGAATCTTTTCTCTTTAGATATTTTTAGTTGCACATATTCAGTGAAACCTCAATCACTTCGTGTACGTTCGCCAAGTCGAGATAAAACTTGCGCCAACAGGACCGTGATATTTTTCTGGTCCTGTACGCCAAGTTTGGTCCGATTCTGAGACCGTTAATAAAATCGTCGTTTTGCGGGCCCTACGGTCCCACTCAACGGGCGATTTTGTGCACGGCCCGCCGGAATCCAACTTAGGACATACGGTTGGGTTCGTATCGAAAAAATGGATCCGTAGACATGTAGTTTGACGACTTTAGAGACCGTTGACCCTGGCACGCTTTTCGGTGCAAAGCGGGTCCAACGACGGACATCGTTTTTACCCGAAATTATCGTTTTGCCCCTGTGTCCAGAATTGGACGTAAGGACAGGCAATCCTAGCTAATTGGACTATTCTGAGATCATTGGTATTGTTTATTTCAGCTTCCGGAGATGGTTGTACGGGTTTTGACTATAGTGGCACATTGAGTAGTTCAGATTGTCGGTTTCACCAGCAAAGGACCACAGGCGAGTACAGTTTATTGTCTGCATTTCGATATTGATTTTCACTATATTTTATTGGTTGGCCATTGGTTATGTGATTATTTTCTATTATAAATTGTGGAGTCGGGAATTAGAAGTACCAAAGATATGTGATCTGACCATAGCCAGTGTTAGACATTGTAGACAGTGCTTATTTTTCTGCAGAAGTGTAGCTCGTGTTTACCTTCTGCAGTAGTGTAGCCAGTGCTTATTTTCTGCAAGTAGACATTGTAGACAGTGATTATTTTCTGCAGTAGTGTAGCCAGTGATTATTTTCTGCAGTAGTGTAGCCAGTGCTTATTTTCTGCAAGTAGACATCGTAGACAGTGCTTACTTTTCTGCAAATAGACATCGTAGACAGTGCTTATTTTTCTGCAAGTAGACATTGTAGACAGTGCTTAGACATTGTAGACCGTGCGGTGTAGTACCCCAGACCGATCACGTATCAAAGGTACTTCTAACAGTCGGGGAGAGTATTTTGTGTCTATTTACTTACTATTGGTTTTTATATTTCATGTTTATTTTCAAATCCATGATTGATGTCTAATCTTTGTTTATAGTCATCTTCTTTATTTGAAATTGCATTCAGTGAATTGTGCTCGTTCCATTCCTGACTGGAAACCAACATTTTCAGGTTAGCCGTGGATTCATTTAGCTTGGGAAGTGACGGGAATACTTGCAGACAAAGGCCTAGAAACTAGCTAGATAGTCGAGTTATAGTCATTCAATATTTGTACAAGTTCATATTTTCTGCAAATGTAAAACTTGTGATCATTGTAAGTTTAATTAATTTTGTGAATGAGCATTATTTTGTGATTTTGATCTCATGGCCGTGACAGCGTTCTACCGCCGACACTGCGGCGTAGGCTGGATTGGACACGTCTCGTATCCGTTAAAAAAAAAAAAAAAAACGGGTGCGGGTCGTGACAAGTTTTTGTGGTGGCCCATGCAGGTCAGTCTTCGCAAATTATGCGAACTCGCGGTAGTACCATATTAGTCGTACTATTGCGAGCCTGCGACTAGAAATGCTCATTCACGAATTAGAAATTAATTTAATTTACAAGAATGACTAGGACTAGGAGTCCCTTATACAAATTTACCGATGGGTAGTCTAGGCCATGCAAATTAGATGAGGAGTTATTAATTTTGATAGTTGTCAGATTTTCATAAGGTACACTATTACCTTTTGATTGGACGATTTGGTCCAGTGTGGATAGATTATTCACTTGGAGAGGCAGCGCTCTCTGAAATTAATGATCTAGCCTAGATGAATTATTCAATTACTTCCCTTCGCTCTTTAGATATCATCCTCATATCTTAGTCCGAACTGCCTCCTCGATCTCTATTTTGCCCTAAGGATTATTATTTTATATAATTTCTGATTAGATTATCCATATACGGACCTCGAGTTAGTTTCGGTTCAAGTTTTTCCCTAATATTTGAATACAATGGAATAGTTAGAATGTTGTATTTCTTTGTCCTCAGATACTTCTTTCCTGTGCAACCTCTTATTTTAAAGATTATGACTGGTAGGACAAATATTTATGCCTTATTGCATAGTTGACTTGTTTGAACCCCTAGAAGCCCAGAAATTTTTACAGATATAGTTAAAGGAATGATGGTTGACTCATAATGGCAGGACAACAGCGCACTGTCGCCATTTATTTGAATTATGGAGACTATAGACTCACTGTAGCCAGCAGCACACTGGCGAGACACGACCCTAAAGTTGAAATTTTTAAAGAAATTATAGGTTATAGAATATTCCTAAAGCTATGGCTAGTGGTCCTCTTTGATCATAGTTGTCCGGGTGTCGAGATAAGGTAGAGTATCTGATAGCATATCACATCTGAATCACAGAACCAAGAGTTTACCATCGCCCGAGTATACGGACGAGACATAATCCTCGGTAAAATGATTTCAGACGCGATTACAAATTAAGGATACTATAGAGGAAAGGACGGTGCCCTGTATGTTCTATAAGATCCAAAACCAATAGGAGTGGAAGTTCTGTGAGATTGGGTAGCGTGTCCCCCGATCTAGCATTTCGTGGTCCTTGTAACCTATTGACAAGGAAAAGGAATGACACTAATAGGTTTACCTGGAATATAGAATTCGGAAGTCCATAACCCATTGGTTGACCAAGTTCTTGTGTATAAGAAGATGGTAGGAAGACTGTATAAGCAAGGACACCAGGTAAGTTTTGATTCTCTCTAAACTCGAACTAATTGTGCCTCTTTTCAAAAATCTCGCGTACTTGTATCTTGACTATCCTGACCAACGTTGCTGTGACAGCTTAGTTTTGCAAGCTCACTCTGTTCTCGAGCTTGATTTGAGGCATATGTTTAGTGGGGACGCCTGCTAACTTATTGTCTAATCAGAATCAGTGTATTATGGTCTGATCAACCATGACGCAATTGATTCGCTCTTCGTTTAATTACACTACGTGGATGGAGATATATAGGTATCAAGGATCTCATCCACGACTGCATTGACAATTCCTCTTGAATTATATGTTCGCCCTTGAATCACGAATTGTATTCAGTAACATCTCCTTTGAATTCTTTATTGTTTTTATCTTTCACCGATTTGGAAAGACGAAAGCTCGTGATGGTAGAGAGATACAGAGTATCCCCATGGCTATGATAGTGGTATACACAAGTGTAGCTACCATCGGCTAGTCATATGACTGAGTTACTCGTTCTCCTCTCGACCCTCAAACTACTATTGAGACCTTCTAGCCATTTGAATTTGAGAATGACTAGGGTTTTACCCTTAGTTGAAATGCCTACCTAGGAGACTACCTATTCTTTAGAAACCAAAGGTTGCGAGTCTCTAATTATTTGCTGGAAACTTGACTTAACTAGCAACCCTTAAGCCTTGAACCAACCCTTCCTCGACCGAAGCCACAGTTAGACATGAGATGAGTGGACAATAGGGTAATCATTTACTGTGACACTCATCCCGAGATTGATTTCCAACAAATATTACTCTAGTTATGTAAATTTTATTATTAAGACCTAACTAGTGTTGGAACACCACAGTCTCTTGTTTAGCTAATACCATAGATTAAATACCCTGTCAAATTGTGATATACCAGTTGTCAACAACAACGCATGATCACTGCAGCCCATACTACTAGAACCCTTATGACCATAGCCTGACAGGTTTAACACAATTAGAGTTTCACGACTCAGTGATTAGAAGTCTTTTTAGATGTTGTGCCTTAGAGTTGGTTACCCTGTCGATAACCCTTGTATACAGTGGACGAGTAGATCATTCTATTCTTCGACCGTGTGTCATTGAACACTCTCGTTTTCCATTCATTGAGGAACGATCCTTGACTTGACTTAGATCTACCGTATTCCGTTACGTCGTGCCTCATCCTTCATTAACAAGAGCCGAGGTACAATATCTGGGCTTTGGAATTTTTCTGACCACATCATTCCTAAAACCATATCCTAGTTTCTAAGGTGGGTAGACTGTAAGCCTCCTAAAAATTTTGGGAGTATATGAAGATTACTGATTGACTAGAATGATTTTCCATTAGGATGATGATTAGTGCCCTTGGACTCCCACTTTTCATTTAGATCATTTTGTGTCCTCGGCCGTGTCATTAATAATCGGGGCACGAGACCAGCTGTTACCTTCCAACAAATTTCATATACAAGATCTAGATGAGCCCACCTTTAACTAGGTATATCATGTCCCACTCAAACCCGTTCCCTTGTACTCTATTCTTATGGTACGACTTTCAGGACAAAAGAATTAGCTATAACCCTTACCATAATACCGGTATGCTTTCCGACTTCCTTTAGAGCTTCAACTTCATCTCGAACCTTTCGACCTAATATATAGTGGTGATCTACTCGAAGCCACTACGCATATTGACATTAGTGTGTCCCTCATTAGTGTCTTCTCGTGCTACGTAAACCCAAAAGTCACAGAAGGCGCATATTCAGGGCTCTAGAGACCTAGCTAACCAATCCGACTGCACCTAGCTCACTTGGGTGAAAACTTGTTCTAGGTTACCCTGACCGAGTAGAAATAGTTTTATCATTGGATCTTGTCCAGTCAATGTAGATTGAAGTCCAAGGTTCATCCAACCGACGACTGATGCCAATTGGGGAACCCATTAAAACCCAGTAATACCCATTCATGCGTACCACCATAAGTTGTATTATAAAATCAAACTTTCTGAAATATGTACCCATACCCATTATGTTGGTTTCTCTTCTTAGAATGTGAAGTCATTCGTAACCTTTATCCCATCTGCCTGGAAGTCAAGATACGACCTTGTATTGCATTTATGTTCCTTGCTCGTGTGTTTAAATAACCACAGAAAAGATCACAGTTTCGATTTCTTAAATTCCGTTCCATTATGAAATCTTGTTCAGATAGAATTTTGAGAACGAAATTTAGGTATTGCACGAAATGCAAGCCCCTCTAGGAAACGAAGAGTCCTTCGAGTTAACAAGTGACTAGACTAGAGTAGCCCAATCTAGCGAATAAGATTATAAGTTCGCATACCCTTTCTATCTGTATTATCGTATATTCTCTACCGTCCTAGAAACTTCTTATCCGCCCTCGATTATTTTTCCTTACCTTCCTATCCTTTCCGTTGTAGAGTGAGGAATGGTCATGCTTATTAGAACCTACCAATATTCTTAGCTACTTGTATAAAATTGTTGGGGTCAAATTTTTGATTGCTGGATAGATAGGAGAGGGTGGTAGATGACTTACGCCTAGATATCTATCGGTAGAATTGTTAGAAACTAGTTAGAAAATGTTGAGATTTTAGTGACCCGTGTTTCAAGGGAGTAGTGTGGCCTAAGGTGGGTAGAAGTTCTCGAGATTTCGTAAATACCAAATGACTAGAGAAGGTTATAAAATATTTTTGAGGATTTAAATTGAGGAGATTAAGGTAATAGTGGACTTTAAAATTTAGAAAATAGTTAGGAATTAGAATTTCGAGGACGAAATTATTTTTAAGGTGGGTAGATTTGTAGCCTCCCTTCCCGGAATTTTTGAAATATTTTTATTTATCTAATTTAATGGTGATTTTAGAATTTTTATAATATTTATGTAATTAGTTATTACGGTAGAAGACCGAGCCATAGTGATATCCTAACTAGGAAAACCAGGCCAAGTTGTGACATGACCATAGTAAATAGTTTAATTATTTATTATTATTATTTGACGTTTTAGCGACCCGGTTGTACCAAACTGGTCCGGGTTTGACCCGAACCATGCCCAAGCCCATGTACTCGGGTAGTGTGTCTAGGGACATCTATGTAGATGTATGGTTGGTATCTAGTTTATTTTATTTTGTGGCCTAGTAGGCCATATTACAAATTACAAATATATTCGAAGTTTTGTTATAATACTTGTAAATATATAGTATTTTAGTTAATAAGGTGGTGAAAGATTTCCTCAACATATATTTGTAGAGTTGGAGTTTAGACTGTAGAAACCTTCAGGTATATACAGGTGCATATAATCTAGTATATGTTATTATATTATCCTTGAACTTAAATTTCTTGAATATTCTTCATAATTGCAATACTCATTGGTTCTGTAGTTCCCTGATGCAGTACTCAAAGTTCGTGAAGCCTGCTTTCGATGACTTCATACTTCCGACAAAGAAATATGCTGATATTATCATCCCTCTTGTATAGGGTCTGGAGAGCATCAAATAGCCTTATCCCCATACCAATCCGGAAACGAGAGCAGCATTAATAAAACCCCAAAACCGAGAATTCCCCCAGCCCATTACAAACCTTAAACCAGCCACCTAAACTAACCCAACAAAGCTCAGCTCCCCACCCGAGTTCAGCACAGCCCACTCGGCCTAACAGCGGCCACATGCCAATAGGAATAGCAACAGCAAGAAGCCCAAGCCGAGCGAACCATTTTCGATCCCACAGCCCCGAGCAAAACCGACTGATCCCGACCCATGTTTATAAATCAACCTATAGGAGAAGGATCGATACAAAAACCCTAGCCGCCCCTTTATTCTCCTCCTTCTTTCTCCTCCTTCACGTTATGGAGCCGGGATGCCGCCAATTAATCGTGCGACGATGGAAGTCCTGCGGCACAAACCAGTTTCGTCCCTAGTACACTCGACTCCGCGATCGCAATCCCACCTTCGTAGCCGACGAGCGGAGGATCCTTCATGGTTATGGCTCGAGCAACGGAGATCGGCACTTGAGTCGACGACGGTGGACGAGCCACATCCGACCGGGCTCCATTCTTGTCGACGTATGGTTGAACACCTGCTTCCCGGAGTCCCAACGGTCGGTACAGTTCGGGCAGCGGAGGTCCATCGGCAACTATGAGTGAGTGCTCGTTAACAGCACTCCACCCTCTCCGCATCTCCTTGCCGACACTGTGCCAACCGACCTCCCTTGGGTACGTGAACTCCCCAAGTACTTCTCCCTCCCTGTTATGCAAGTTAGCATTTTTGCATTGAGAATAAGTTTAGATGTGAGGGATGAACTCGGGCTAGAGTAGGATATAAAACCAACCATGTCCTTTTACGTTAATGTTCCTTGTACAGAAACTCATGGCATGAAGGGACGAACGTACAGTAGGTAGGAGGAGCCTTGAGCATGGTAAGTAGAATATGGAAGGTACTACTTCCTCATATTTATTGCTTTATTGATATTTGTATGGAATCTAAGTAAATTATAGCCTTGTCTAAAGAATACAAAAGATATTATAATAATTCATAGCTAAAGTATCAGAGAAGTCTCCCTGTAGCTCTAATGATTAGCCTTTACCATAGATGCGCAATTTGCCTTAAAGCCCTTAGGAATTTTCTTTGGTATATAAGAAAAAGAATCTTTTCTCTTTAGATATTTTTAGTTGCACATATTCAGTGAAACCTCAATCACTTCGTGTACGTTCGCCAAGTCGAGATAAAACTTGCGCCAACAGGACCGTGATATTTTTCTGGTCCTGTACGCCAAGTTTGGTCCGATTCTGAGACCGTTAATAAAATCGTCGTTTTGCGGGCCCTACGGTCCCACTCAACGGACGATTTTGTGCACGGCCCGCCGGAATCCAACTTAGGACATACGGTTGGGTTCGTATCGGAAAAATGGATCCGTAGACATGTAGTTTGACGACTTTAGAGACCGTTGACCCTGGCACGCTTTTCGGTACAAAGCGGGTCCAACGGCGGACATCGTTTTTACCCGAAATTATCGTTTTGCCCCTGTGTCCAGAATTGGACGTAAGGACAGGCAATCCTAGCTAATTGGACTATTCTGAGATCATTGGTATTGTTTATTTCAGCTTTCGGAGACGGTTGTACGGGTTTTGACTATAGTGGCACATTGAGTAGTTCAGATTGTCGGTTTCACCAGCAAAGGACCACAGGCGAGTACAGTTTATTGTCTGCATTTCGATATTGATTTTCACTATATTTTATTGGTTGGCCATTGGTTATGTGATTATTTTCTATTATAAATTGTGGATTCGGGAATTAGAAGTACCAAAGATATGTGATCTGACCATAGCCAGTGTTAGACATTGTAGACAGTGCTTATTTTTCTGCAGAAGTGTAGCCCGTGTTTACCTTCTGCAGTAGTGTAGCCAGTGCTTATTTTCTGCAAGTAGACATTGTAGACAGTGATTATTTTCTGCAGTAGTGTAGCCAGTGATTATTTTCTGCAGTAGTGTAGCCAGTGCTTATTTTCTGCAAGTAGACATCGTAGACAGTGCTTACTTTTCTGCAAATAGACATCGTAGACAGTGCTTATTTTTCTGCAAGTAGACATTGTAGACAGTGCTTAGACATTGTAGACCGTGCGGTGTAGTACCCCAGACCGATCACGTATCAAAGGTACTTCTAACAGTCGGGGAGAGTATTTTGTGTCTATTTACTTACTATTGGTTTTTATATTTCATGTTTATTTTCAAACCCATGATTGATGTCTAATCTTTGTTTATAGTCATCTTCTTTATTTGAAATTGCATTCAGTGAATTGTGCTCGTTCCATTCCTGACTGGAAACCAACATTTTCAGGTTAGCCGTGGATTCATTTAGCTTGGGAAGTGACGGGAATACTTGCAGACAAAGGCCTAGAAACTAGCTAGATAGTCGAGTTATAGTCATTCAATATTTGTACAAGTTCATATTTTCTGCAAATGTAAAACTTGTGATCATTGTAAGTTTAATTAATTTTGTGAATGAGCATTATTTTATGATTTTGATCTCATGGCCGTGACAGCGTTCTACCGCCGATACTGCGGCGTAGGCTGGCTTGGACACGTCTCGTATCCGTTAAAAAAAAAAAAAAAACGGGTGCGGGTCGTGACACCGGGCCTTCGTCGCCTCCGATAAGTCCTCCATAAATCTGCTCAGACGGTAGAACTCTCCTGCGTACTCCTCCACGGACTGGCTCCCCTGGACTAGGGCCTCGAACTGGGTCTCGAGGGCTCCCAGCGCTGCGTCTGAAAAGAACTTCTCCTTGAACAGCTTCTTGAATGCTGCCCAAGTCTGTCCTGCTGTACCAACCCTTGGGTCTGGTACCATGTACGGGCCAGATCCTGCATCATGCTGGCCGCTGCCTCTATCTGGAGCCTCGTCGAAATCTCAGCCAACCTAAAAATCTCCTCCATATGCTCGATCCACTCATCCGCATATAAGATCCCCTCTGTCCCTCGAAAGTCTCTCGGGTGCATCTTCTGGAAATCTTGGATGCCCTTCTCCCGTGGCTGGTACGGCTGCGGGGCTGCCGCTGGCTGAGCTACGTCTCTCTACTGCGGTAACTGCCAGCTCAATGCCTCGTGTGAGCTCTGCTGTCTGCCTCTGCTGCTGGGTCTGCTGACCCTCCATGTACTGCCGGAAGAAGGCTAACAGCTGAACGGCAACAACTGTCCCTGCAGGTGGCTGCTGCTGCTGAAGAAGTACATCCGGAATTACCGGACTCGGCTCATGCCTCACTGCTGGTGGGGCTCCTCCAAAAGCTGCCGAAATGCCTACCCCAGCTGGCATGACTGGGGCTGCGGTACCAGGGGCTGGCTGCTGAGTATGAGAGGTGGCAGACCTCTCATCGGCGTCCCCCTGGCCCTGGCGATGCGATCTCGTCTCAACCATCCTGGAGACACAGATCAAGAAACAATTGCTGAGAATGAGTCAAAATATCAAGGGAGGACAGTTATATTCAAGGGAGACAATAAGCAGCAAAATGTAGATATACGGAATCTGAATAAGAGTTCTTCCTATTGTGATTGAGTACCTTCAAAAATATCCTAATCCTATTGCAGGCTGTAGTGATACTCTAGTTCGAATACCACTACATAAACTCGACCTGCATGGGCCACCACTAAAAATGTGTCACGACCCGCACCCACTGTGAGGGTACGAGAATGTGACAACGCCAGTCTACGTCGCAGTGTCGGCGGTAGAACGCTGTCCTAGGTCAATCATCTAACAATATAAAGGTACCTGTACAGTATATACACTCCGAATGGAGGTGACATAGCAATGTACAGTCTCAATCACATCTAAGACAGAATGATAAGATAAAAGATAGATAGAGAAATAAATACTGAAATGAGGAAATCCCCAAAAATACTACTAGAGAGTCTAAGTGTCTACTGACATAACAAAACAGAACATCCAGCTCAATACAAGTCTTTAATACTTAATATGAAAGAATATATACAATCCAGACCTCAAATGACAGAAATAGTAAACATAGACTAGGGAGCCTCAGTCTCTAAGCTAGTGGATCAGGCTGGAAATCTGGGTCACACGAGTCATCTACAGCTGTCCCATAGAAGGTGTCTACGCAGGCCTCATCCTCTGTAATATTTTCAACAGGTCCAGTCAGGACAGGAGCGAGTACAGTACATCTCAACAGATCATAGCAGGGTAGAAAATATAATCATGCAGTAAAGTATGATACATGAACTGAAGGAATACAGTATGTAAACAGAGAGAGAACTGTAATAGAAATATCTACTATACATAGAGAACTAATAGAGACTAGTGAGTCAGAGTAAAATATAAACATGTGAATGGCATAGAAGATTCATGACTACAGCTAAGAGAGTGATTCATGACTACAGCTACTTGGATAATATTCACATGTCTATTTCTACTCCCCCATCCCCAATCAATACACAAAGATCTGTTCAAGTTATGTTAAGATTCGTGAAACTTCACATGGCTCATAAAATGAGTGATACGTGAAGGTGATTCATGATGGCTCTGTGAACATGAGAGTACATGTGTCACAAGCGATTCGTGAATCAGATGAAGCATAGAGATACGTGATGATTCGTGAAACGCACAAAACATGCAGTATCCGATGCTCCCGAGGGGGATAACATCTCATGAAAAGATCCATATAGTACCAATCCATGTGACCAACGTGACAGTATCAAGTAAAGTAATTTAAAGCAGGAAAATAATTCTAAACAGGATATGAAATGATCAAAGAATGTACTCGCTTGGTATCCTGAACGTCCGAAGAGAATATATTGTCCGAGGAGTGGTGTCTGTCTCCTATAGAACAGTACAAGTCACAACATGTCTAAAATAAGGAAATAGACTGCTACGATGCATCTACATGAAGTTTGGGGTCAATCTAGGCTAAAGTCAACCTTTGGTCAACTCTAGTCAACCCTAACAGTCAAGCTAGGTCAATTCTAATCTAAGTAAGTCAAACTTGGTCAAACGAGGTTAAACTTGGTCAAACTAGTCTAGGTGGGTCAAATCTAGGCTTAACCAGTCAATTCTAGGTCAACTAGCTAAATACCACACAAGTCACCTATCCTAGTGATACACACATGCCATAGGCCAAATACCTAGGCTAAATGAAATCCTACCTCACAACCTACTACACATTACACATAGGCTAATATAACTATTACCCACAATACATGTATATATATGTGAGTACACATACATGTAGATTAGGAACATATATATATATATATATATATATATATATATATATATATATATATATATATATATATATATATATATATATGTACACATAGAGAATGCTTAAATGTGTGTGTGAATGTCATAATTTGTGTGTGTGTGTGATAAGAGGCTAGGGCAATGTGAGAGTGTAAATCATATATGTGTTAGTGTGAAGTTAAACTCATGTGTGTGTGTGTGTAATGCTGATTTGTGTGTGACAGTAATTAGGAGATCAAATGTGTGTGTGTTAGAGTATCTTGTGTGTATGTGTGTGTGTTAGGAATGTGAGAGGGTGAGTAGACTGTGTGTGTGTAAGGAGTAAACTGTTTTAGGATATGTGTGTGTGCCAATGTGTGAGAAAAATCCTATTTGTGTGTGTGAGAGTGTGTGTGTGTTGAGTTCATGAGGGTACCTGTGTATAACAGGGGAAACAACAGTGTGGCATAGGGTATGTGAATGTGTAGGTTAGCATTCAATGTTCCCAGGTGGACTGAAACATGTGACAGGATTGTGTGTATGCTAACATGACTGGAATCTAATTAGGGAAATCAAATATAGCATAGTAAACCAGTTAACCTCTATCAAACATGTAGATAAGTCCCATTCACCATTCAATCATCACAAAACAGGGAAGAAGTTGGAATCAAATTCAGAAAATTATATACTCAGCCCTACCTATCAGTCACATGGGAGAAATCAAGATTTCGACCCTAAAAGCATCATAAAACCACAAGTATCATGCCTAATGGAAACCTAAACTCAGTTTTCAATATACAAAGAAAACTCTAACATTACCTATATTATCAATTCATTCTCAGATTAAAACAGTTCTCAGGTTACAATGTAAGGTTCTCCGGCTCATCAATGCGTGAATAAATAAGGTAGAAAAATCATTTGGTTTACAGAAAATCAAACCAAAAAAAATGGCAGTGCCTATATGTTCTCAGGATTTCTGAGAACCAAGGCAGTTAACACCATTAGTTCAACAATCCTAAACCAATTTCAAAAACCCGATTAATACACAATGTAATCCATCATTCGAACAACTAAAATCCTACCAGTTAGGAGTAAACATGGAGTTAAATCAAATCGGTTTAAGGAAAGAAAAAGAATTGGAAACAATTCTCAGGTTTCTGAAAAAAAAACATTGACAGTTATTTGTGGTTTAAAACAGTTAACATATCAAAAATCGATTTCGAATACCCATTCCTCATCATAAGTCACACACTGTAATAATCATCAGCCATTACACATGTAGGTGAACTAATCCTAGCATTTAACATCATTTAAAACAATTTAGAAATGCAAAACAAAATCAGAACTGAATATCTCAGCCATGGTATCAGTCAAATGACAGAACACCAAGGGAATTCGAATTTTCGGATTCAAAATCACATCAAGACGATAACCCAATAGTTGGTAATTGATGGCAAGCATGTGAGGGTGCATGAGAGTGTCCTCGTGTCCAGGAATTGGACACGAATCGTGTCTAGAATGCAATACGAACACAGAACCTAATAGTGCACAAATAAGCATCGTGCACACGTGCACGCGCGTATAACACGCGACACACGACACGACACGACACGTGGGTGTGCACCTAGGTTCGCCTATGGCAGGACTAGGTCTGTGTCAGCCTGTAACGTGTCCACGTGACACACAGACACGACACGAACCCCGTGTCAGCAGCGCCTGTGCGCGTGCACAGCCGCCTGCACGCGACAGTACGCGGCCAGTGCGGGGGCGATTGCGCTACGCACACTCCATGAGGTGCTCCCAAATTTTGGAAGCACGATGACAGACGTTGCCCCATGAATCCCATAAAAATTCAGGATACGGCGTGTCCTGTGTCGAGAGATATGCCCTCCGAGATGCAGGACACGGCCTACGGGCTCGTGCTGCGTGTCCACGTACAAAAATACAACACAAAAGGACACAAAACACTAGGACACCTTCACAAAAATTGACACACACATCAAGATCTACAAATCCATGTAATTACAATTCAAAAATATAAAAATTTATTCCTATATGGCATTTCTACAAACACCTAGTATACCATTTTGATACGTGTCCGATATGGACACGAAATGGACACGAATTGTGCCCAAATTTTGGGGACAGCGAGGAAACCCTAAAACCTAACCTTATATGCAAAGAAATCAGGAAAAACTATGAATTTAGATGATTTACCTATTGAGTATCAAAACTCAAGAAAAGCTTCAAAGAGGGGATTCCAAATGGCAACTCCAAATCTCCAAATGACATGCAAACTGAGGTGCTCCACCAAAATCAGTATATAAACATAAATTAGATCCTATTGCAAAAGACTAGGACTAAAAAGGAGCTAAAATGAATTAATTAGGAATTTCTAAGGTTGGAGATTTACCTCTTTCTAAACTTGAGATCTATTTCCAAGAGAGGCTAACCCTAAATGAAGGAGGCATTAAATAGGGGTGGAAAACCCTAGGTTGGCTACCATGGGTTGGTTTAATTTGGTTTTGGGCCTAAGTCATGGGCCTATGGCTTAATCACAAGTCTTAAAATTGATAAATCATAAGTCATTGACTTAAGCCATAAGTCATGAACTAATTTCACGTAAGTAATCCTTCCTACCTTAAGACTAATTTCTAATGACTAAAAGTAGGTTAACTAGAGTTAGACTAGGGTCACCAACTAGGGTTAGTTCTACAAGGTCTCAACTAGTCAAAACTAACATAACACATAGCAATATTTAATTAATATTAAATTCACACAAATTCCCATAAATCATAATAAATTCAAATAAATCCTAAAATGGCCAAAATACCCTCTAGGCTAAAATGTACTAGTCAAACATCCTAATCACATGGCTAGGCTCTAAGGTTACACTAGTCAAACACCAAAATCATAAGTCATGATTTAAAATAGTTTTAAATGATTAAAAATTACCAAAAATCATATTATTATTTAAATATCATAATTAAATAAATTAAAATACAAAATTTCAAAATTACCCTCATTTTAGAAACTGGGTATTACATGTGGTGGTGGCCCCGTTGATTCCGGTAGCATTGATAGTCCTGCCGGGTTCGCTGCAGCCATTGACATCTGTCAGGGAGGTAGTCGAGTCATTATCATACTTTTCCAGGGCGCATAAGGGATTGTCACGGTCCAGGAAATCTGCTTCCTTGGCTTGCCAGAACCTGCCGGTTAAAGTGGGGTCGAACCTGGGTTGAACGTCCGCTTTAGGAGGGGGAGGGTGCCGAGGGGACCCAGCTTCTGTCGAGGGGATAGTCGGCTCGGATGTAAGACATGTTGTGTGAGTATCGAAGAGCCGGGGATCAGAATTCAGCTCAGAGCGGCTCTCCGTCTGAATCTCTTCTGGCTGATGAGGGCGGCAGGTGGTCAGAGGGGGAGGGTGGGAGTCCACGGGGGGTAGTAGACTCAGATACGTTGTGGGTTGAGATGGGGTGTGGCTCGGAGGGAGAGATGACGTTGCCTGGGTGATGTGTGAGAGGGGGGTTATATCGCTCGACACTATGGCCGATCTTGTAGGAAACCGGTTGGGCGTCTCCGCCCTGGTCGGACGAAGAGGGATTACTAGCGATATCGGGAGCATTGTCAGGGGTAATGCTTGTTAGAAGATCAAAGGAATTGTTGAGCGAGATAGCAGGGGGATAGAATAAGACGATAGCGAAGCTGGACATGACGGTTGGACGGGGACTGGACAGTATAGTTGGACCGCCAATCTGGAGGAGAGGATTGGGAGGCGAAGTCCGATTGACCGTGTCTGGGATACGGTGAGCGGCCATCGCACGCGGGTTGCGTGGGTTAGACTTCTTATGCTCGGGGTGGACACGGAAGCAGTGTTGCATAGAATGATCGCTCCTCTGGCAGTGGTTACAAAAGATAATGTTGTTATCATAAACCAGTGGTTGGCGGTGTGTTTGATTTTCGAGCTCGATCTCTATCAGTTTGGGTGTGTCATTCGCGAGGTCTAACTCTACACATATCTTCGCATAGTTGTATTTGAAGAGGTTGCGGGTTTCTTCTGCGATAGCTACCAGGGTCCCAAAGTGGCTGGCTATCCGTTTGAGGGCAGCTACGGGGAAGCAAACCAGAGGAACGTTGGGGAGGGTGATCCATGTGGATATGATAGTCGAGTCGACTTTGGGGTTGAAGTTAGAAGACCATTTGATAATTTTGACGGTTTGTATGCCGATTCTGGAAGTGCCCTTTGCCCGGACTAATGAGTAGTCATGTTCGGATGACAGGTGGAGGAACATGTGCTTGGGATCAAGCGGAACGACTCAGTAGGATGGGGATAGGCCCCACTTAGCAACAGCTTCCTTGACTATGGTGATTTTTGGGCATCCGGATCCGAATTTGAGGACAAACGTCCTGGCGAATGAGGCAGATAGGAAGGAGATTTCCAATACGACGAAGGGGACACGGATGGGGTAGCCGTCAGGAGGTGGCGAGAATACAACGTCCGGAAGGTGAATCTCAACTGCCGGAGGGGGTGAGTGCCTCCTACGATCTGGACGGAGGGCCTCAGCGTAAGAGGGGGCACTAGGTGGGACCACCATGCTGGGGGTGGCCGAGTGAGAGGGCTCTCCGGGGAGGACCACGGTACTGAGTTGGTCCGAAGGGGAGGAGTTCCTGGGCACGGTGAAGGGAGGATGGCTAGCGGGGTGTTCTGGGGACGGAAAGGTTGTGCTACAATTGAGGACGTCGGCAGCTAGGAGAGTGTCCCCCGTCGGCTGGAAGGAGGAGCTAGGAGGATCTTGGAGGGGACGAACGGGCGTCGAGTCTAGAGGGGACGAACCTTGCACTCTAGCGGAAGGGAAATTGAAGTGCATCCCGGGGTTGGCTCTTTGTCCATGACGCCCCGAGGAAGGGGCGCCAGAGAACGGAGGTACCACCAAGGAGGGAGGATGGAATATGAGGGAAGGGGTGGCACCGAGTGTCAGGAGGGCGCAGAGGCGGGGGGGCGGAATTACTAGCATTAGCGCCTGACCAACGAGGTTGGCGCAAGTCGTCGCGTGCGCCAAGTGGCTAGGAGGGCCGACGCCTGACGCGGGGTTCGCCGGGGGGGTGGGAGATGTTGCATTTACCAAAGAGGCACCGGACGCTGGTTGCGCCTTGGGGTGGTACCGGGGAGGTGGGGCGCAAGCCAGCGCAGGCGCGAAAGGTCGGAGAAAATTCGCTCTGGAGGCTGGTTGCGCCATTGGGGAACTCGTACGTCCAAAGAAGGAGTAGGAGGTGCCTGCCATGTGAGCCCCTGTCTCACACTGACAGGGACAAGGGGCACAAACCGATGCTAGTACCAGCGAGTTGGTACCTGGCGCACTGCAAAGCAGTCCTAGAGGCCCAGGCGCAAGGGGACAGGTCGTACCGTAGTATCTCGGCTCGCCGCCGAGGAGAGATTAGTAGCGCAACCAGCGGGGTGCGCCGATTGGGGGCCAGCTTACGACTAGCAATGAAGTCCTTGGGTTGCGTCGGAGCAGGCACAAAGGGTTGGGTTGCGACCAGGCGCAAAGGGTTGGGTTGCGCCGGGACAGCTCTGCTCGACGCCTGAGGGGAAGGAAAAGGCGGGCTCCTTTGGGGCTGGAGCGTTCAACTGATAGCAGGTCCTCGAGTCCAGCATGAGTCACATGGATCTGCGCATCACCCGAGGAGGGAGGGGAGTTAGCGGGATCGGCTCCTGTTGGGCGAGACAGCAAAGAGGACCGTACAGCCCAGGAGTAAGGGGGCTGAATGCTCCGGAGCTTTTCAGCTTGCCGCCCGAGAAGGGATGAATGGCGCAAATCGCATGTTGCGCCTGAAGGATGCCAGCTGGCGTCCTGCCTTTAGTCCCGTTGTAAGTAGGCGCAAGAGGACGGGTTGTGCTAGGGCAGTACTGGGCGCCCGAGGGGAGGAAAAGAGGATGTTCTCCTCGGGGACTGGAGCGGTCGCCAGGCACGTGGTGCGTCACGCCGCCCGAGGGAAGAGAGGAGATGGCTAAAGTGACCCCAATCGTGCATGGCAGCAGTACGCAGCCCGAGGTTTGGGGGACGAGGCAGCTGGGCCACCGGCGCCGACCGCTTCAACGGAAGAAAGGAGTGGAGGATGAAGAGTGATAACCCTACTCGGGTCAGACATGGGGGGCGACCCAGAGTGGCTGGAAGGGGGGCGGTCTTTGGGCGAGGCGGCCTCCACCGGGGGAGGAGAGGGGTGGACAGGTGTCGGCATCGGCCGGGGGACGGAGGCCGGGTGTGACCGGATCCACCAGCGCCCAAGGAGGGCTAGCTGCTGTTCTGTCCACTCTAGGGAGGGGGGCACCGAGAATGGAAGGAGAAGACCCTGATGAAGGGGGGCTGTCGTGGTGGCCTCGGCCGGGGTAGGTATGGATGGCAGAAGCGCCGTCTCCGTCTGCGACTGGGCGGAGAGGGTCGGGCTGCTGACTGGGCGAAGGGGATAAACATCCGACGACCGACGGCCGTGGGTGGGGGCATGGAGGGGACTGGGAGGGGAAAAGAGCCGGGAGAAAGGGGGAGCGCGAGAGCGGCGTCACGGGAGGGTGAAGGTGGCATGGAGACGATCATATATATATATATATATATATATATATATATATATATATATATGTGTGTGTGTGTGTGTGTGTGTGTGTGTGTTTGTGTGTGTGTGTGTGTGTGTATAAACATTGTTGTAGGAACCACTGTTCCTACTTCTTCCCGACCCCCCATCATGAACCCGACATGCCATACTTTGGTTTATTTAAAAAATTTAAAACCAATAAAATCCCTATCATTTTGAACAAAATCTTTCCCCATGTAATTCCAGTTATATTCTCAATTATATTACACCAAATCCAATCAAAGTTCGAATCTAAATTCAAATAAAATCAGGTATTAAATCCCTGGAAGAAAAATGTTGTATATACACAAACCCATCCGATCCAACCTTCTTTCTACTGCAAAAATCTCTTCATTGCAACCTAATATCTCAAATCAGAAGGACTCTAACTCTTGGGCAAACCCTCCCGTCACCTGCACACACCGACGTTCGACTGCAGCTAGCCAAAACGCGTGCGCACAGCCGCGAAAATAGCATCAACCGCAGCACAGTAGCAGCAGTCCGCAGCCTCCTCCCATCTTCGTGGTATGATTACTCTCCCTATGTTCATCCGATTTGTGATCCGTAAATTTCTATGCATAACCTAGTCGACCCCCTACCAACCCCTTCAATTAGATTAATCTAATTTAGATTATACAGCTTGTAAAAATTCTCAAAAGTTCATAAAAAACCATCGAAAACAGAATACCAAACCACTGTTGGGCACTAGTTTTGGAAGGGTAATAACTGTCCAGTTTTAGAGAGTTTTCGAGTTCTAAATAAACATGTTTGAAGACAATCTATAGACCTTCTAGACGCTGTTTACGGATATTAATTTCATTCAGTATACATCAAGAAAAGTCTGTTTCAAAATCAGTAAACATAGGTTCAAAACAGTTTTAAAAACTTTGAAAACCTCCCGATACGCAGTACGTCCCGCTAAATCGGGCGACATGGTCGCGAACCAAAAGTCAAAAGTTGTGTATCGGCTTCGTGGTCGTATGGGCTTTGATGGAATTCAAATTGGTTGCTTGTACGCGACGAATTTGACACGTATCCGTCGAAATTCACCGTATCGGCCTTTTTCGAAATTTCCCAATGACTTTGTGCATGTTCGTCAAATCCAGACGAAACTTGTACCAACAAGACCATATCGTTTTTCTGGTCCTGTATGCAAAGTTTTGTCCAAATCTGAGACAGTTGACCAGATCGCCGTTTTGTGGGCCCTAAGATCCAACTCAACCGGCAAATTTGTGCTCGGCCTGCCGGAATCCAACTTTGGACATACCGTTAGGTTCATCTCGTAAAAATGAATCCGTAGACATGTAGTTTGATGACTTTAGAGACCATAGACTCTGGCACGCTTTTTGGTGCAAAGCGGATCCAACGACGGATACCGTTTTGACCCAAAATTATCGTTTTGTCCTGTGTCCAGATTGGACTTGTGGGTAGCCTATTCTTGCTATTTTCTTATTCCGAGAATGTTTGCAAAGTCTGTTTCACCATCCGGGCACCGTTGCAGGAGTTCAGTTTTCGCAAGCATTTGATCTAACGAGTTATTTATACGTGGTTGAGTCTACACCATGCAAGTACACCTTGCCAAACTTACAGTACTTACATGTTTTTTATACTACTATTCTTTTATGTCTCACTTGGTACATATTTTTCTTTCGTTTCATATCATGGTTATTTTCTAGTTTTACGTGCACGTACATGGTTGATCTATCTTTTCTCATGTTACTCGCCATATTATTCTTTCGTGTTCACGTTGTCACGCCCCATAACCAGAATACTGGAGAGCAGGGGACGGACACAGCAAGCTACGTACATTGAAGTATAATCTATCTCGATATACGGTCACGATTGTCTAGATGCATGAGGGTTAATTTACAAGCCAACAGTCTCTTATGATCATGAACAAGCCCAGTGTATCAATCTCAACAAGCAAGTAATTGTTACAAGATGTAAGATCATCAGACATACAAAGTAAGGTGTTCCAAACAATACATATTCAGATGATCATGAAGCTAGTCGTACAAAATACGAAAACTAGCAAGAGTTTAAGTCATACATGATCAACCCTAGGATTTGTCAATCATGTAATAGCCCGTAGGCAGACAGAAATTAAAGTTTCAACACGAGCTAACACTTGCTCGGCAGCTAAACGCCTCAAAAGAATAATTTACAATAAAGTGGAAGAGCAAAATAAGAAACCTACTCGTTGCCAGGATTACGTCTGGTGTTCACCATCTGGCTAGAAGGCAGGGAGATCCTCGGGAGCTACTCCGAAATCTGGCCATACAAAACCAGCTGGGTCAGACCCCAGAAAGTGCAAGTGCCACAAGGGAGGCTTCACTTAAGAACTAAAACCAGCATATTAGCACATGATACATAAAGGATAACGAAAGACATGAGTTAAAGAAAATAGGGTGATAAACGATAAGATAATTAAAGGACTATTCCAGTAGCCAAGTTACAACCCGTAAACCAAACAAGGACCGGGGTTGTAACCCTTCACCTGAACAAAACTTAGTCTCTAACCAATTATCGAATAAGTAAGGCATAACAGTAAAGGGCTGAAGTAACCATGTACTGGCCTTGTCTAGGCAAGACTAGACTAGACTCCATCCATCAATCACGGCCAAGCAATGAGTACGGCTTGATACTTTAACTAACTAGGGTTATCACAAGCCTAGTAACTAACAAGATGCATTGAGATGTTCCAATAGCCACAAGCCCTGCAGACTTAATTCAGGTTATCCAGTTGCAAGTTGAGAGAGTTGGATTAGGTGACTTGGGGGTGCAACACATGACAGTGTGCTGGAAATGTGCCCTACTCGACGGCAGGCTACAAGTCCAATTAAAGCGCCCAGATAACGGGACTACCTGTAGCCGGAAAATCTCTTCATGGACTACTTGATCAATCTAGTCATTATCTTAGTCAGATTCAGTATGAATTCCGGACCATGGTAACCAGGAATCCATGCCCTAGATATGATGCAAGATGAGACATGTAGCTTATACAAGCACAAACACCCACGGTGTCAAGGCAAGAATTACTTAGCAAGTCAAGATATCCGCCGCAACAGCATATCAAGATTATCATGTTAGGTTACTTTATCAAGTCAAGAGTGCGTCACAACAGACCACCATCAAGAATTATCATGTTAAGTTACTTTTCAAGAGTGCACCACGACGGGTTACTATCAAGAATTATCATGTTACTTGTTACTTGTTAAGAGTGCACCTTAACAGGCCGATATCGTGTTCTATCCTTACATTATCATGAATGAGAGAAACTTGCACAAAATAACTAGTAACATATTCTTGAAGCTAAGGAAAAGATCTACAACTTTCATATATTGAGTTTTTCAAGATTTTAGCTACAAAATAGCTCAAAGAGGCAAAAACAGTCATTTGGAGTGACCTGTGCGCAAGTGCACGAGCAAAACTGCCCACGGCGCACGTTGCGCGCAAGCACGACGCATGTTGCGTGGCAGAATATCGTGCGGGTGCGCGGCCGCGCAAGTTGCGCGTTGTGCGTGGGCAAAATCACCCACGGTGCATGTTGCACGTAAGCACGGCGCGCGGGCGCGCGGCAGAAAATTGTGCGGGCGTGCGGCCGCGCAAGTTGCAGGTTGCGCGTGGGAAAAATCGCCCACGGCGCACGTTGCGCACAAGCACGATGCACGGGCGCACGGCAAAAAATTGTGCGGGCGCGTGGCCGAGCAAGTTGTACGTTGCGCACGAGCAAAATCGCCCACTGCGCACATTGTGCGCAAGCACGGCGCATGGGCGCGCGGCAGAAAATCGTGCGGCCGCGCAAGTTGCACATTGAGCATGGCCAAAAGTGCCCACGACGCACATCGTGCGCAAGCACGACGCGCGGGCGCGCTGCAGCGAAGATACTGCGCGGCACTGTTCATCGTCCCGATAGAACCAAAAGGTGTGGGGAACCCATGAACACGAAAATGACATAACTTGCTCATACGAAGTCAAAATCAAGCGATTCAAAAGCTAAAATTAGGTAGAATTGAATTTTCTACAACATGGAACCATTAGATCTCGAAAATAACCAAGTTTCAGAGATCAAAACTAAGAAAAACCAAAAAAGTTACAAACTTAGATCTACAAGAATCTATCCATTAAACCCAAAAATGTTAAGTTCTAAAGAGGCTTAAAATCAAGTAAGGAAGAGAATAGAACAATAAAACTTAAGATCCATCATGAAGCAAGTTGCACTTGTCTAGGGCTTGGTAGGTGGGAGGAGTAAATGGAGAAGATGAAGAAGTAAATGTAAATAATGGAGGAGAGAGAAGGAGTTGGTTTTTATATAAAATCTCTCCATCTTAAACCAAAACAAACAAAGCCAAGCCAAGTCAAGTCATGTTGAACCAATTTGAACCAATCAAGTCAAGATTAAACCAAGGCTAAGCTAAGCAAGATAAATCAAAATACGGGCCACCTGACAATTGTCAGAAATTCATATACGTATCCTGAAAAATACGTATAACGGGAAACGATAGTGATAACTCTACCCACCTTAAAAGAATTCTGTCCTCGAAATTTAATCAAGGGGCTAGAGATGTCGGGACAAGCTATACTGATCATAAGCAATCTACGACTAGCAGTCAATCAAGCAATCATTTATGCAAGCAAGAAAGTAAAAGCATAAGGCATAAGGAAGACATTATACCTTATGAGTCAAACAGGTATGGATATCGCGATCGGATATCATCCTCTCGTTCCCACGTTGACTCACCCAAAGAGTGATGGACCCAAGCAATACGGACTAAACTAATAGTCTTGCTCTTGAGTACCTTCTCTTTTCGGTCCAATATAGATACGGGCCTTTTCTCATACGAAAGGTTGGTACCAACGACCAATTTCGAATGATCAAGGATATGGCTCGGATTTGAGATATATCATCGCAATTGGGATACATGAAAAACGTCATATACCTCACGTAACGACGGCGAAAGAGCGAGACGATAGAACACATCACCTATTCGCTCGAGAATGTCAAACAGCCCTATATACCTAGGACTAAGCTTTCCTCGTACGCCGAATCGAATGATGCCACGGGTAGATGAGATCCTAAGGAATATGTGGTCACCGATAGAAAACTCAAGAGGGCACCGATGAGAATCGGCCCAATGGCGCTAACGATCTTGTGCAACTCGAAGAAGATCTCTAACTTGTCTGACTACCTCGATAGTCTTCGTAACCATCTCTGGACCAAGCATCTGCCTCTCGCCTATATCGTTCCATGTTAACGGAGATCTATACTTTCTGTCATACAAGGCCTCAAAGGGTACCATCTGGATACTGGCCTGGAAACTGTTGTTATAGGAGAACTCTACGAGATGCAGGTGATCTTTTCACGAACCACCAAAGTCGAGTGTACATGATCGTAACATATCTTCAAGAGTTTGTATCGTACGTTCTGACTGACCATCGGTCTGTGGAAGAGATGCTGAACTGAACTTGAGATGAGTCCCCAAACTCTCTTGAAGACTCCGCCAAAAGTACGATATGAATCTTGAATCTCTATCTGATATGGTACTAACTGGCACTCCATGCAACCTGACAATCTGCCTAAGGTATATCTATGCTAGCTGATCCGTCGACTGACCAATTCTAATTCGTGAGACGATCAACGATAACCCAGATAACATCTCTTCCAGCTGGGGATTTAGGTAACCCAGATACAAAATCTATGGTAATGTGCTCCCATTTCCATTCTGGGATTGGTAAAGGTTGAAGAAGTCCAGCTGGTCTCTGATGACCAGCTTTAACTTGTTGACAAACTAAACAACGAGAAACAAACCGGTCTATCTCCCTCTTTATGTCATTCCACCATAAATGCTGGCGAATATCACGATACATCTTCGTACCGTCGGGATGAATTGAATTCTGTGAACAGTAAGCTTCTGCCATGATCTCTTGTCTGATATCACCACTAGGTACACAAAGACGCCTTCCATGTCGGAGTGTACCGTCTTCGTGAAAGCATAACTCTGGTCTTCGTCCTGCTTTACACTCTGCTTTGAGCCGCTGAAGCTTAGAATCTGTTGATTGCGCCATCTTTATCCTTTCAACTATGCTGGACTGAACTTGTATGCTGGCCATCAATGCCACATTGGTAGGAAGAACTACTTATATTCCCATCTTCTGAAGATCTGCTAATAACTCTGGTTGTTATGTTAGAAAATAAGCTCCTGCTCTTCTGCTCAACGCATCTGCAACTACGTTGGCCTTCCCAGGATGATACTGCAGGTTGATATCATAATTCACCAGTAACTCTAGCCATCTTCTCTGACGCATATTGAGATCCTTCTGGATAAACACACACTTAAGACTCTTGTGGTCGGTGAAAATCTCCACCCGATCTCCATACAAATAATGCCTCCACAACTTGAGTGCAAAAACCACCGCTGCTAATTCTAAGTCATGGGTTGGGTAATTCTTCTCATGATCACAAAGCTGACGTAACGCATAAGCTACTACCTTACCATGCTGCATCAAGACGCATTCCAATCCTCTGCCAGAAGCATCACAATAAACTGAAAATTCTCAAGCGTGAGAATGGGAGCCGTCATCAATCTTCGCTTCAACTTCTCGAATAAACTCTGACACTCTGCTGTCCAAGCAAACTACACATCCTTACGGGTCAACTGCGTCAATGGTGCTGAAATTCGAGCAAAATCTGATACAAACCGCCGGTAATAGCTAGCCAATCCTAGAAAACTCTGAACTTCTGCGATGGTACAGGGAACTGGCTATGTCTCTATTGCCACTATCTTCTGGGGGTCAACTTTTACTCTACCTCTGGTGATGATATGACCTAAGTACGAAATGCGATCAAGACAAAATTCGTACTTACTGAACTTCGCGTACAACTGGTGCTCCCTAAGAATCTGAAGGACTACACGAAGATGCTGCTCATGCTCTACCTCATTCTTGATATAGACCAAGATGTCGTCTATGAACACTATTACGAACTGGTCCAAATAGGGCATGAAGATATGATTCATGAGGTCTATGAATACGGCTGGCGCATTGGTCGCTCCAAACGGCATAACAAGGAACTCCTAATGTCCATATCTAGATATGAATAGTGTCTTCGGGATGTCTTGCTCTCTGACTCTGATCTGATGGTATCCTGACCACAAGTTAATCTTCGAGAATACTGCTGCCCCACTGAGTTGATCAAATAAATCATCTATCCTTGGTAGGGATATATGTTTTTGATTGTTACAGAATTCAAGGTACGATAATCAACACATAATCTTGACGTACCATCCTTCTTTTTCACAAGAAGCATCGAGGCTCCCCAAGGTGATCCACTAGCACGAATGAATCCCTTGGTTCTGAGTTCTTCAATCATCGTGTACTGGATCTCCAACTCTGATGGTGCCATTCTGTAGACTCTCTCTGACATTGGTGCCGTCCCTAGAATCAAGTTGATAGTGAACTCTATCTCTCTCTCTCTGGTGGAATACCTGGAAGCTCTTCAGAAAATATATCAGAAAACTCTTCTACTACTCTGGGATATTGAACTGCTTCTGCTACTGCCATCCGCAATACTGGTGGAGAAAGTTCTACTTCGCCTTTAGAGAATGAAAACTCTGGTTCGCCTGGAATACCAAAAATAATCCTGCCAATATGGCAGTCTATTCTTGCGTATTGATCCTTCAACCAATCCATTCCTAAGACCACATCATAGTCGACCGTCGAAAATTTAATCAATCTAGCGGGAAACTTTTTACTGCTAACTACGATTCGACACGAGGAATAGACTCTACCTACCCCCATAAGACCGTTACTAGTAAGTATATTGAGACTTACTAATAATGACTCGGGCTCTAGTCCTATTCGTGTTGTGAATCGCGCATGTATAAATGAATGTGATGCACCCGAATCAAATAATACTGATGCTGGAAAAGAGTTGACGAGAATGGTACCTGCCACTACCTCACCTGACGCCAATTCTTCTGCCACGTTCAGAGCCATCGCTTGACCTTGCCCTCTTGGTGCTGGTCCCTTCTGCTGGTGACCTCTCTGCCTGTTCTGAATCTGAATCTGGGCTTACTGTTGAGCCTGAGGCAGCAACGGCCTCAGAGGCTGGTACTGCTGCTGTATTAGTGTTGGACCTCTATCCGATGGACTGGTTAGGTTTGAAGATGATGAACTGGATCTATTCGGACAGGACCCTAGATTGTGGTCCGGTGCCCCACAAGTCAAGCACAATCCCTGTGCTCTACGACATTCTGAAACTACATGACCTGGCTTCCTATAATTGGTGCATCCCATTGCGGAAGACTGCTTCTGCTTCAGTTGCTGAGGGTACGTCGGTGTCAAGTGTTGAACCGACGAAACTGTGGTCGCCCTCCTAGGAGCCCTAATTATTAAAGCCCTAGCTGCCGGGGCTGGTGCTGATGACTGGGACATCTGCCCATGAGACCTCTTCCGTCCTCCGCTTCTATCTACAATCCTCTACAAAGTATACACATGCCTCTTCGCTGCTTGCAAGACGGCATCAAACGTCTGGTTCTCAATATGCTCCACTGATATAATGATCTCTAGGAGGAGTCCTTGCTAGAATCGCTGGGCTCGGTCCAATTCGGTTGCCACCAAGGTGGGAGCAAACCGACTAAGTCTAGAAAACTCGGCCATATATCCATCGACCGTCCTTCCCATCTGCTTGAGGTCAGTGAATCTCGTCTGCAGATCATACCG
Source organism: Iris pallida (assembly GCA_029216955.1). Lineage (NCBI taxonomy): Eukaryota > Viridiplantae > Streptophyta > Magnoliopsida > Asparagales > Iridaceae > Iris > Iris pallida. The sequence continues at coordinate 15,223,835 of JANAVB010037819.1, forward strand.
AGCTACTGCGTCGAAGTACTTGGTCTGGAACTTGTCGCTGAATACCGTCCATAAGACAGGCGTCGACAAACCCATTACTAGCATCGCCAACCAGGTGCGGGTTAAGTCCAATAATTGCAGACACACAATGGCCACCTACTCATCCTCAGGAATCTTAGCTGCTTCGAGGATAACCTCTGTGTCCTGAAGCCATGCATCAGCAGCAATAGCATCTTCAATTCTGTTAAAGAAAGAAGGGTTCAGGCGATTGAAGTTGTTGGCTGTATTGTTCCCTTGTTAACCAACTCTGCCAATAGCATCTTGTACTGTCTGGTACAGGGCATCGTCCCGACGATCTTGTGACGCATGCAATTCCCTAATAAGCCCCACCAGGGTTCCATTGTCAGGCTCTACAGGCTGGACGGGTTGAACTGGAGGCTCTGGATCGCCGGAATGCATGACTCGGTAGGGTGCTCCAGAGTGTTGGGCTTGGTCCCCAGGTTGTTGCTGGTCAACTGGAGGTGCTCCGCCGGGCTGCTCGACAGTACCAGAAATAATGCCACTGAAGAAAATGACATAGAAAACATTAAGGAAGGACCAAGATAGGTCAAGGATATAAGCATGTGACCAGGCCAAGATTTCAGAAAGATTAGAAGACATGAGTGGAGATCAAAAGCGAGTGCTGATTGAGACATCTATCCGGTAAAACCCCCACATATCTTGATTTACAAGACCTGCATGGGATACCACTTAAACCGTATAACGTCCCAGAACCAGAACACTGGAGAGCGGGGGACGGACACAGCCAGCTACGTACATTGAAGTATAATGTACCTCGATATAAGATCACGGCTGTCTAGATGCATAAGGGTTTATCTACAAGCCAACAGTCTCTTATGATCATGAACAAGCCTAATGTCTCAATCTCAACAAGAAAATAATTGTTACAAGATGGAAGATCATCAGACATACAAAGTAAGGCATCCCAAACATTACATATTCAGATGATTAATCGTACAAAATACGAAGACTAGCAAGAGTTTAAGTCATACATGATCAACCATATGATTTGTTAATCATGTAGTAGCCCGTTGGCAGAAAGAAATTAAAGTTTCAACACGAGCTAACACTTGCTCGACGGCTAAACGCCTCAAAAAAATAATTTACAATAACGTGGGAGAGCAAAATAAGAAACCCACTCGTTGCCAGGATTACATCTGGTGTTCACCATCTGGCTAGAAGGCAGGAAGATCCTCGGGAGCTACTCCAAAATCTGGCCATACAAAACCAGCTGGGTCAGACCCTAGAAAGAGCAAGTGACATAAGGGAGGCTTCACTTAAGAACTAAAACCAACATATTAGCATATGATACATAAAAGATAACGGAAGACATGAGTTAGAGAAAACAGGGTGATAAACAATAAGATAACGAAATGACTATTACAGTAACCAAGTTACAACCCGTAAACCAAACAAGGACCGGGGTTGTAACCCTTCACCTGAACAGAACTTAGTCTCTAACCAATTATCGAATAAGTAAAGCATAACAGTAACGGGCTAAAGTAACCATGTACTGGCCTTGTCTAGGCAAGACTAGACTAGACTCCATCCATAAATCACGGCCAAGCAATGAGTACGGCTTGATACTTTAACTAACTAGGGTTATCACAAGCCTAGTTACTAACAAGATGCATTGAGATATTCCAACAGCCACAAACCCTACAGACTTAATCCAGGTTATCTAGTTGCAAGTTGAGAGAGTTGGATTAGGTGACTTGGGGGTACAACACAAGACAGTGTGCTGGAAATGTGCCTTACTCGATGACAGGCTACAAGTCTAATTAAAGCGCCCAGATAACGGTACTGCCTGTAGCTGGAAAATCTCTTCATGGACTACTTGATCAATCTAGTCATTATCCTAGTCATATTCAGTATGAATCTCTGACCGTGGTAACCAGGAATCCATGTCCTAGACATGATGCAAGATGAGACATGTATCTTATACAAGCACAAACACCCGCGGTGTCAAGGCAAGAGTTACTTAGCAAGTCAAGATAGCCGTCGCAACAGCATATCAAGATTATTATGTTAGGTTACTTTATCAAGTCAAGAGTGCGTCATAACTGACCACCATCAAGAATTATCATGTCAAGTTACTTGTCACTAGTGCACCACGACGGGTCACTATCAAGAATTATCATGTTACTTATTACTTGTTAAGAGTGCGCCTTAACAGGCCACTTTCGTGTTCTATCCTTACATTATCATGAATGAGAGAAACTTGCATAAAATAACTAGTAACATATTCTTGAATCCAAGGAAAAAGATCTACAACTTTCATGTTTTGAATTTTTCAAGATTTTAGCTATAAAACAGCTCAAAGAGGCAAAAACCGTCATTTGGAGTGACCTGTGCGCAAGTTATGTGAGCAAAACTGCCCACGGCGTTCGTTGCGTACAAGCACGATGCACGGCAGAAAATCGCGCGGGCGCATGGCCGCACAAGTTGCGCGTTGCGCGCGAGCAAAATCGCGTACGGCGCACGTTGCATGCAAGCATGGCGCGCGGGCACGCTACAGAAAATTGCGAGGGCGCGCGGCCGTACAAGTTGTATGTTGCACGCCGACAAAATTGCCTACGGCGCACGTTACGCGCAAGTACGGTACGTGGGCGTATGGCAAAAAATTGCGCGAGCGCACGGCCGCACAAGTTGCACGTTGCGTACGGGCAAAATCGCCCACGGCGCACGTTGCACGAAAGCACGGCGCGCGGGAACGCGGCAGAAAATTGCGCGGTCGCGCGGCCTTGCAAGTTACGCTTTGCGCGCGGGCAAAATTGCCCACGGCGCACGTTGCACGCAAGCACGATGCACGGGCGCACGGCAGCAAAGGCACTACGCACGGTACTGTTCATCGTCCCGACAGTACCAAAAGGTGTGGAGAACCCATGAACACGAAAATGGCATAACTTGCTCATACGAAGTCGAAATCAAGCGGTTCAAAAGTCAAAATTGGGTAGAATTGAATTTCCTACAACATGGAATAATTAGATCTCGAAAATAACCAAGTTTCAGAGATCAAAACTAAAAAAAGGAAAAAGTTACAAACTTACATCTACAAGAATCCATCCATCAAACCCAAAAATGTCAAGTTCTAAAGAGGCTTAGAATCAAGTAAGGAAGAGAATGGAACAATAAAACTTGAGATCCATCATGAAGCAAGTTGCACTTGCCTAGGGCTTGGTAGTTGGGAGGAGTAAATGGAGAAGATGAAGAAGTAAATGTAAATAATGAAGGAGAGAAAAGGAGTTGGTTTTTATACAAAATCTCTCCATCTGAAACCAAAACAAACCAAGCTAAGCCAAGTCAAGTTATGTTGAACCAAGTTGAACCAATCAAGTCAAGATTAAACCAAGGCTAAGCTAAGCAAGATAAGTCAAAATACGGGCTACCCGACAATTGTCAGAAATTTGTATACGTATCCTGAAAAATATGTATAACGAAAAACGGTAGTGACACGTATCTAGTGATAGTATTTCGTGTTCATGTCTAGTGATAGTATTGTTTAGCCTCTGTCGTATCCCTATGACATGATTGAGCTGGACTTGACTTGTTGACTTATTGACTTGACTTACCTTGACTTGACTCGTAGTTCTAGGCGAGAACTTTGTGATAGACAATGACTATACTTGACCACTATCTGTTGGAGCCTCCACTGAGCTACGATAGAGACTTACTGTAGGTTGTGAGCCCCCACTGAGCTGTGATCTATAAGGCCATGAGCCCCCACTGAGCTGCAGTTTACTCTGATTTACTCGTAGTCATATTTATCATCACGATTCTCGATGGCATGCCACTTCCTTATATATTTTATTCTTATACTACTCTGCAGTCTTTATTTCTTCTACAATTTCATACCCTTTCTTTGCATGTTAAAACTGTTAAAGTAGACTTGTATATTATGTGTCTTGCTAGTCCCCTGAGGACCTGGTTATCTCTCCAGGCTTAGTTAGATAGGACTGCCCGGAGGTTTATACTTCTGGAGTGGAGACAGGTGACGTACCTTCGCAGGAGGACGAGATAGTGGCCGAGGACTTCTCTTGAGACATGTCTCTTTATTTTAGACTTGATATATTATTTTCTTTCTTTTCATTAGTGAACATGTAGTTGATTATTTATTTCTTTATACTGTGGTTTCGGGATGTCTTACTCGCGTAGTTATTATTTCTATTTCATGTTGGACAGATCTTTCTTGTTAGTATTATTTTATTAGACTAGATACCTCGTGTCTTATTTTCTGTGTGGATGAGATTAGCTATGTACCTGTGACTTGTACTATATTCTGGGTTGTTATCATGATTTACAGCTTAAGCATTTCGCTAGTGGGCTTATTATGAGATTTGGTCCACTAGTGAAGTGCTACTGGCATGTACCGTATCCTGGTCCTATAAATATTTTAGGAATGGGGCGTTACAGTTACTCCGCATGAATCCAAAATTTGGATTAAAATCTCCAAAAGAATTGAGAGCGATAAGTTAGAGAAAAACTAGGGTTTTGGAGCTTTGGTACGGCTATTGCTATATTTTGAGGGTTTGGAGGAGATGAATAGGAAGGAGCTACTTGATTCTGACTTAAAACTACCCGACACCAACAAGACTCAGGCCGAATTCGATCAGAGTTCGCTTGGGGTTCTGTTGAGGTATTTTTGAGCAGAATTAAATGCAATGCCACTTTATATTCATCAATTATTTAATTCCAAGTTTAGTTATTTTAAATTTTAATTGATATAATTAATATTATTTTATAAATTAAATTTTGTTACGCAGCTATTGTCTTAGATTAGCTGTAGGGTACTGTCCCAGCTAATAGAGGTTCACCGGGGAACGCTTAAATACCGTTTCGCTTTAGTCGTAGCCGTGGTGACAGACAGACCCTTTGTAGGCTTGTATCGAAAACAGTTTTGCATATTGAAAAGTAATCAATAAAACAAAATTAATTAATATTATTGATATCTAAAATTTCTAACTCTCGACGTAAATAATAGAAACGATCTTTTGCTAATGGTTTTGTAAAGATGTCTGCTAATTGATTCTCGGTGTCTACATATACAAGGTCTATATCTCCATTTGTTTGATTATCTCTAAAAAATGATGTCGAATCTCAATATGCTAAGTGCGAGAGTGACATACAAGTTTCTTAGTCAAATTAATAGTGCTAGTGTTATCACAAACATGGCTATATGTGAATACTATAAACCAAAGTCTTCTAAGGTTTGTTTCATCCATAAAATTTGTGCACAACGACGTCATACGGCGATATACTCAGCCTCAGTGGTTGATAATACGACAGAATTTTTCTTCTTGCTAAACAAGATACTAGAGCCTTACCTAGGAAACAACACATACTGCTAGTACTTTTTCTATCTACTTTGCATCCTGCAAAATTAGCATCCGAGTAACCGGTTAGGTCAAAGGACGTAGTTTTGGGATACCATAAGCTGACAAAAGAATTGCCTTTAGGGTATCGAAAGATACGCTTAACCGCGTACAAGTGTGATTCCTTAGGGTTAGCTTGGAAACGTGCACATAAGCAAACACTAAACAATATATCAGGAAGACTAGCAGTTAAATAAAGTAAACTATCAATCATACCTCAAAACTTATACGTATGTCGACCGGTTTGCCTTGTTCATCAATATCAAGGTTGGTTGAAGTTGCCATCGGAGTGCCAAGAAGTTTGACGGTTTCCAGATCGAACTTCTTTAGTAAGTCTTTTGTGTACGTGGATTGATTAATGAACGTCCCATTGTTGGTTTGTTTGATTTGCAGTCCAAGGAAGAAATTGAGTTCTCCCATCATGTTCATCTCAAACTCATTATGTATACACTTTGAAAATTCTTGACAAAGAGATTCATCAGTAGATCCAAAGATAATATCGTCGACATAAATCTGAATTAAAAAAATATTTTCTTTAAAAGATTTTATAAACAGTGTAGTGTCAACCTTGGCTTTTGTAAAACTGTTATTCATTAAAAAAAGAGCTTAAACGATCATACCAAGCACGAGGGGCTTATTTCAAACCGTATAAGGCTTTCTTCAACTTGAAAACATGATCAGGGATTTTAAAATCAGTAAAACCTGGAGGTTGAGCTACATAAACTTCTTCTTTTTTAAAGCCGTTAAGAAAAGCACTTTTAACGTCCATTTGAAAAAGTTTAAAATTATAAAAACATGCAAATGCACATAACATGAGAATGGATTCTAATCTCGTAACTGGGGCTGGTCTCATCGTAGTCGATACCTTCCTCTTGGTTGTATCCTTGAGCTAGGAGTCGGGCCTTGTTACAAGTAACTAAACCATTCTCATTAAGTTTATTTCGGAATACCCAATGGGTGCCAATGACCGGATGATCAATAGGCTTGGGAAGAAGTTCCCAAACTTGATTCCGTTCAAATTGGTTTAATTCCTCTTGCATAGCATCTAACCAAAAATTATCGCCACATGCTTCTTCAGTAGTTTTGGGTTCTGGCTGTGAAATAAATGCAACACAAGAAACTATATCTCTACTTGAGAAACGAGTACTTACACCCCTGGTAATCTTACCTATTACCAAGTCCTTGGGATGGTCAGCCAAAAACTACATTCTTTTTGGCAGACTCTCAAGGTAGCTGGTTCCGGTTTCTGGTTCTGTACGTGATCTGTCTGGAGGATCAGCTGGTTCTGTGCTTAAAGGTTCTGCAGGTGCTGTACTTGGTGTATTGAAGTCTTCATCATCATCGTCGATTGTCTGTTGATTCAGTTCATCAAAAGTGACATTTATTGACTCTTCGATGATTATAGTTCTTTTGTTGAAGACTCGGTACCCTTTCCTTTTGGCCGCATAACCTAAAAATATACCTTCATCGGCCTTTTCGTTAAATTTTCCCAAATTATCTTTAGTATTAAGAATAAAGCATTTGCAACCAAAGATTTTGAAATAAGAAACAAATGGTGTCCTATCAAACCATAACTCATAGGGAGTATTCTTCGATTTAGGTCGAATTAGAACCCTATTGAGAACATAACAAGTTGTATTGACAGCTTCAGTCCAAAAGTATTTAGGTAGACTAAACTGGTTCAACGTAACCCTAGCCATTTCAGATAGAGTCATGTTCTTACGTTCCATAACTCCATTTTGTTGTAGAGTCCTAGGACAGGAGAACTCGTGCAGATAACCGTGTGTGTCACAAAATTGCTCAAACTCTGTATTCTTAAATTCACCGCCATGATTATATCGAATACGCGTGATCATGAATCCTTTTTCATTATGAACTTTTTTACAAAAGGAGAAGAATTCAGACATTGCATCATTTTTGCGTGCAAGAAAATATATCCACGTTCATCTAGAGAAATCATCTACTATTACAAAAGCATATAACTTACCACCTAGGCTAGCAATTCTACTAGGCCCAAATAAATTCATATGTAGTAATTATAGAGGTCTAGTGGTACTTACAGCGTTCTTGGACTTAAAAGTGGATCGGGTAGCTTTTTTCTTTTCACATTCACTACATACCGTATCCTTCTTGAAGGTGATGTCCGGTAAGCCTCGTAGCAACTTCTTTGTGGATAGTCTTGAAATTGTGTCCATATTTGCATGACCGAGTCTCATATGCCATAGTTGACTCTCATCATTCTTTGGTGATTAAGCATCTACCTGCTTTATTAGCATCTTCCAACAGATAGAAAACATATATATTGTCTTTCCTAATACCTTCAAAGATAGTACTACTAGTTAAGCTATCAATTATAGTATATTTATCTTTGACAAAGTTAATACCATAACCATAATCAACTAACTGGCTTATGCTGAGTAGGTTATGTTTTAACTCGGTTACTAGGTAGACATCTTTAATCACAGGATAGGGAGCCTTACCAATATTGTCGATACCTACTATATACCCTTTAAGATTATTACCGAAGGAGATGTATCCTTCCTTCTTCTTCGACAGTGTTGCATAATGAAGCGTGACCGGTCATTTGTCGTGAGCAGCCTCTGTCGAGGATCCACTTGCTTCTAGCATGCGTTGGGTATTCCATCTACAACAGAATTTGTAGATAAAACTTTTGGTACCCATTTCTTGTAGGGTCCTGAAATATTAGTCTTCGATATCCGTACACAAATCATTAAATCAATAAGTTTTTTTACTCTACATGCAGGGAAGATATGACCAATGGTGCCACAATAATGGCATCTAGCATGTTGAGTGTTAGATGCAGTATATTGTGCATTATTGGTAGGTCTTGGTTTTCTAGTTGGATATTGATAAAAATAATGCATGCCTATTAGTCTTCTTGGGCAAAGGTTTGGTTGGGTTTGGTTTGACAGTGTTGGGTTTGACAGTGTTTCGGTAAGTGACACGTGTTAGGGTAGGAAGCAGCAACCTCAGGCTATTTTTCTAACCTAATTTCCAACTTTTTATAAGTGTCATACAGTGTATTGTAGTCAGCAGTAAGTACATCATTTCTAACTTATGCTTGCTGAAGACTCTTCTTCTCTTTGAGTAGGTCTTCCGATAATTTGATAATGGTCGTATTTTTCTCTTCGGATAGCCTTGTGGTCTCTTGTAACTACAACTTAACAGAAGAAAGCTCACCTAGCTCACTAGAATTATCATTACTTCTAACCTCAGCTAGTAGGTTGGTAAGTCTTCTTATTTCACCTTTGTACTCTTTGTGTACCTTCTTAGAGTTTTGGTATTGTAACCTAATTTTTCTAACCTAATTTCCAACTTTTTATAAGTGTCATACAGTGTATTGTAGTCAGGAGTAAGTACATCATTTCTAACTTATGCTTGCTGAAGACTCTTCTTCTCTTTGAGTAGGTCTTCCGATAATTTGATAATGGTCGTATTTTTCTCTTCGGATAGCCTTGTGGTCTCTTGTAACTACAACTTAATAGAAGAAAGCTCACCTAGCTCACTAGAATTATCATTACTTCTAACCTCAGCTAGTAGGTTGGTAAGTCTTCTTATTTCACCTTTGTACTCTTTGTGTACCTTCTTAGAGTTTTGGTATTTGCTACACAGTTTCTGTAATCACCTAAGAGGTCACTAATGGCTTCATCTAACTGTTCAAAGGTGAAATCATCATATGTATCAAACAAGGAGTTAATGTTTACCTGATCAAATGCCATTAAGCATACATTTGCAGCGTCGTCTGATTGTTCATCTTCTGAGTCGCTAGCTTCGCTTTCATGCAATATGCTTGTGTTGGCATACCTTCTAGATGTTGATTTCTTCAGGTAACCCTTGTCATACTTATTGCTTTTTCTGGTTGATGATAATACTGTTGGACAATCCTTCTTGATGTGTCATTTCTTCTTACAACCATAACAGATTAGATCTTCTTCGTTGTTGCTATTATTGCCGTTGTGTTCTTTTTTTATTCCGTTGAAACTCATAAACTTGTTAAATTTTCTTATTATAAGAGCTTGATCTTTAGAGTCAGAATCACTGTCGTCGGAATCATCTTCGATAGATCTTCTGTGTTGAGCTTTGAGAGCGATCGAATTCTCCTTTGGTGCAACTTCTTCAAAGTCTTGAAGTTCCAGCTCGTGAGTGAGTGAGTAGCTTACCCAAGAGTGTTTCTAGAGATATAGTAGTGAGGTCGTTCCCTTCAATGATTGTCGTAGCCTTTGGAATCCAGTTATTCGTGAGAGCTCGTAGAAGTTTGTGAATCTTCTCATGGTTATTGTATTCCTTGTCTAAGGAGGACAGAGGGTTTATAATATCCAAAAATCTTATAAACATCTGAGTGACGGATTCGTTTGGCTTCATCTTGAACGCATCATACTCTTGAGTAAGTCTACGGATCTTTGACTCCTTGACTTGAATCGTGCCTTCATGAGTAACTTCGAGAAGTTTTCACACTTCATTTGATGTTGTGCATATAGACACCCTGTTAAATTCAGTCATGTCTAAGGCACAAAATAAAGCGTTAATAGCTTGTGTATCAAGACTGACCTGTTTCTTTTCAGTTGTAGTATATTTGTCATGGGGTTTCTCAACCAACTCTCCATCAACAAGGATACGTGCAGGATTTTTATAGCCATCAATCACAATATATCATAAGTCAAAATCTAGAGATTTCAAGAAGAAACTCATACGTGTTTTCCAGTAAGTATAATTTGTACCATCAAACACTGGAGGTCTGTTTGTGGTATGGCCTTCACTTGTAAATTTTACAGTTGCCATGGGTGATATAGGGATCTATGTAACAGCAGTATAAATAAGAATTTAATAACAGTGTTACCTCGCTTTACCGGTATAACCCGCTCTAATCCTAATTATAGGGACAAAATGTAAAGCGATATACTCTAGAGGAGAGTGAATTGAGTAGTCAGCAGAAATTTAGCTAATAAAAATTTGTTAGCAGCAAGATCACAAAATATATATCACAAGTATGTAAATGAAAAGGCAGAGAGCAAAGAGCAAACGCAAACACAAGGATGTATACTGGTTTCCCTCTTGTAAGGACTATTTCAGTCGGAAGAACTATAGCTTCTAGTTGAAATTCACTATAGAAAAATACCGCAAGTTTTCATACGAAGTTCTTGCAACTTCTACAATGCGAGCTTTAATCCGAAGTACTCGACTAAATTCAATTGTGAAGTATCTTTCTTCAATCAAGCCTCTGATTACAATCACTCTGAAACTTCTAGACCGTACCGCACTGACAAATCGACTAGAGGATTGTAACTGGCTTAGGATTTGAAAATGAATAGCTTAGAACACTTTGGAAGAACGTATTAAGCTTAGGAGGAAGAGAGAAAGGTGTGTTGAAATGAGGGAAATTTTTCTCTATTTATAGTTTTTCCAAAGGCAGAATTCGGACAGAATTCTTTGAGAGAATCTCGACAAATAGCCGTTGCATCCGTAATTGTGGGATGACCAAGTCCAAAATCCAACATGCACTAATCGAACTCGAGCAGAATTTGGGCCGAATTCGCCTGGGGTCCAGGGTTTATTTTTTTGATTTTTGCAAATCAGATTTTGGGCTTTTTGAAAAGTTTAAGGAGTTTAAGAGCTTTTTATAAAATAGGCTATTTTCAAAACAAAGGATATTTTGAAAATATTTTGGGATAGCCTATTTGCTAGTACGACTCGGTGTACATCGTATTTCTAGACTCAATAAAATATGAAAATTATATCGAATATTGAAATACATACTCAAGTGGCAAAACGGCTTCAGTCTTGAATGGTAGCAGTAGCAGATCTTTAGCAATTATCCAAGTAGCCCTTATATCGCGACAGGGTTAGATCAATTATTAAAATCATGTTCAACCATGACCAATGGGCCAACAGAACATGTAATCCAAAGCTTCAAAATAAGGTTTATGTGCGAAAAGATCGTCCATTTTATCGGTGCACCGGAAAAAATATTGCGAATAAAAAAATCTTTATACCATAGTAAGGATTGTTCTCGAGCTTCAAAGAAAAACTCATTGAATGCCCCATCGTCCGTTTGGACAGATATAAAGAGAGATCCAAGGGTAGGATCAGAAGACGAGGCCGCATCACTAGCAGTCTTCTTTCTCTTGAAAGGATTGTTAACTCTAGGCATGATTTTTCAATGGAAATAAAAAGTTTCTATGACTTTGAAAAATTGAGAGATGGAGAGATCGAAGAAATTATACCTTCTCAAATTAGAGTATGTGAAAGAGGAGATTCCACGACCGATACAAAATTCCAACGGAGTAAGGAGAAATCAAACTTTGAAAAACTAGGGTTTGTGTGGGTTCTCGCGGTTGTTGTGCTGTTGTTTGAGGAGGAAGAAGGAGAAATAAAAAGTGGGGCCATTCGTATTCTGTATAAACCCAACACCAACCGAGTTCGAGCCAAACTCGGGCCAAATTCGGACCGAGTTCTCTTTGAACTCTGTTGAGGCCATTTTGTACAAAATCCAAAATGTCACTTTAAATCTATCTTTCTATTTCAATTATTTAATTCCAAAATTAGTAATTTTAAATTTTAATTAATATAATTAAAATTATTTTATGAATTAAATTTTGTTATGCAGCGACTGTCTCAAATTAGCAGTAGGGGTACTGTCCCAGCTAATGGAGGTACACCGGGGGACACTTAAGTACCGCTTTGCTTTAGTTGTAGCCGTGGTGACAGACAAACCCTTTGTAGGCTTGTCTCGAAAACAGTTTTTGCATATTAAAAAGTAATTAATAATATAAAATTAATGAATATTATTGATATCTAAAATTTATAATTCTCGACGTAAATAATTGAATCTATCTTCCGCTAAGAATTTTGTTAAGATGTCAGCAAATTGTTTCTTTGTGTCCATATATTCTAGATTAATGTCTCCATTTGCTTCATGATCTCTAAGAAAGTGATGTCGAATCTCAATGTGCTTAGTGCGAGAGTCACATACATGATTCTTAGCCAAGTTTATAGTGCTAGTATTGTCACAGAAAATGGGTATGTGTGTGTAGTGTAAATCAAAGTCTTCTAGGGTTTGCTTTATCCACAAAATTTGTACACAACAACGTCCTCCGACGATATACTCTACTTCAGTAGTCAATAATGCAACAAAATTTTACTTTTTGCTAAACCAAGAGACTAGAGCATTACCTAAATAATGACACGTGCCGTTTGTACTTTTTCTATCCACTTTACATCTAGCAAAATCAGCATCCGAATAACCAATTAGGTCAAAGGACGTAATTTTGGGATACCATAAGCCGACAGAAGAAGTGCTCTTAAGGTATCGAATGATACGCTTAACTGCGCACAGGTGTGATTCCTTAGGGCTATCTTGAAATCTTGCACACAAATAAATACTAAACATTATATCAGGACGACTAGCAGTTAAATAAAGTAAACTACCAGTCATACCTCGATACTTACATATCTACATCAAGCTTGGTTGAAGTTGCCATTAGAATGCCAAGGGGTTTGACGGATTCTAGATCGAACTTCTTTAGTAAATATTTTGTATATTTGGTTTGATTGATGAATGTTCCATTGTTGGATTATTTGATTTGCAGTCCAAGAAAGAATTTGAGTTCTTCCATCATGCTCATCTCAAACTCATTCTGCATACACTTAGAGAATTCTTTATAGAGAGATTCATCAGTAGATCCAAAGATAATATCATCAACATAAATTTAAATTAAAAGAATATTCCATTTTGAACACTTTATAAACAGTGTAGTGTCAACCTTGCCTTTTGAAAAACCATTATCAAGTAGAAAAGTGATTAGACGATCGTACCAAGCACGAGGGAATTGTTTCAAACCGTATAAGGCTTTCTTCAACTTGAATACATAATCAGAATTTTAAAATCAGTAAAACCTGGAGGTTGAGCTACATAAACTTCTTCTGTTATGAAACCATTAAGAAAAGCACATTTTACATCCATTTGAAAAAGTTTAAACTTATGAAAACATCTAAATGCACATAACATAACATGCGAATGGATTCTAATCTCGTAACAGGGGCATAGATCTCATCATAGTCGATACCTTCCTTTTGGTTGTATCCTTGAGCTACGAGTCGTACCTTGTTACGAGTGACTAAACCATTCTCATTTAATTTATTTCAGAATACCCAGCGGGTGCCAATGATCGGTGATCAATAGGCTTGGGAACAAGTTCTTAAATTTGATTCTTTTCAAGTTGGTTTAGTTTCTCTTGCATAGCATCTAACTAATAGTTATCACTATATGCTTCTTCAATAGTTTTAGGTTCTAGCTGTAAAATAAAAGCAACACAAGAAGTTATATCTCTGGTAGAGGAACGAGTACTTACGCCCTGAGTGATCCCACCTATTACTAGGTCCTTGGGATGGTCGGGCATGAATTTTATTCTTTTTGGCAGACTTTCAAGGTAGCTGATTTCGGTTTCAGGTTCTATAGATGCCTTGCTTGTTGTATTGATGTCTTCATCATCATTGTCGTTGATCGTCTGTTGGTTTAATTCGTCGAAGGTGGCGTTCGTTGATTCTTCGATGATCATTTACTTCTTGTGAAGACTCGGTACCTTTTTCTTTTGGCCGTATAACCTAAAAGGATACCCTCATCGGTTTTTTTGTCAAATTTACCCAAATTATCTTTAGTGTTAAGAATAAAATATTTTTACAACCAAAGATTTTGAAACAAGAAACTGTGGGTGTTCTATAAAACCATAACTCATAGGAAGTCTTTTTCGATTTATGTCGAATTAGAACCCTATTGAGAATGTAGCAGGCTGTATTAACAGCTTCTACCCAGAAATATTTGGATAGACTAAACTGATTCAACATTACTGTAGCCATTTCAGATAGAGTTTTGTTCTTACGTTCCACAACTCCATTTTGTTGTGGAGTCCTAGGACAGGAGAACTAATGCAAATATCTGTGTGTGTCACAGAATTGCTCAAACTCTATATTCTCGAATTCGCCACTATAATCACTTCGAATACGAGTAATCATGAATCATTTCTCATTTTGAACTTTCTTACAAAATGTGACATTCAGATAATGTATCATTCATGCATGCAAGAAAATATACCCACGTGTATCTAGAGAAATCATCTACTATTACCAAGCATATAACTTACCACCTAGGCTAGCAATTCTACTAGGCCCAAATAAATCCATATGCAGTATTTATAGAGTTCTAGTGGTACTTACAGCATTTTTGGACTTAAATGTGGATCGGGTAGCTTTTTTTTCACATTCGTTACATACCGTATCCTTCTTGAAGACGGTGTCCGGCAAGCTTCATACCAATTTCTTCGTAGATAATCTTAAAATTGTGTCCATATTCGCATGTCTGAGTCTCATGTGCCATAGTTAACGTTTATCGTTCTTGGCGAGTAAGCATTTACTTGCATTGTTGGCATATTCCAACAAATAGAAAACATAGATGTTGTCTTCCCTAATACCTTCAAAGATAGTAATACCAGTTGAGCTGTCAACTATAGTACATTTGTCTTTGACAAATTTAATACCATAACAATTGTCAGCTAAATGATTTATGTTGAGTAGGTTATGTTTTAACTCAGTTACTAGACAAACATCTTTAATCACAGGGTAGGCAGCCTTACCAATGTTGTACATACCTACTATATCCTTTTAAGTTGTTACCGAAGGAGACGTAATCCTTCTTTCTTCTTCGACAGTGTTGTGAATAGAAAAGCATCACCGGTAATGTTTCGGGACCAACCGTTGTCGAGGATCTACTTGATCTTAGCATGAGTAGTGTGTTCCAACTACAAATAAGTTTGCAGATGAAACTTTTGGTACCCATTTCTTGTAGGGTCCGGATATGTTAGTCTTTGGTATCCATGCACGTACATTTAAATCAACTAATTTTCTTACTCTACTGTCACGACCCACACCCAATGTAGGTGCACGAGAAGTGTGTACGTCCAGCGTACGCCGTAGTGTCGGCAGTAGAATGTTGTCCTAGGTCACATACATCTAATACAGTATAAATGTACCTGTACAAGATATACTCTCCAATCGGAGGACAATACAGAAGGTATAACTCAATCACAATTCTAAGGTAGAAATAGTATGAATAGATAGATATGAAATCTCAAAAGAAGATACAAACAGAAGGAAATAAGTCTAAATGTCTAAACGACACAACATCTCAACATTCAGAAATAATACAACTCATAAAGTCAAATACAAGACATAAAGAAATAAGATAAATCCTAGCCATCTAGCCTAGGCAATAGGGGTGATGTTCTCAGCTAGAGTTGGATCCTCCTGGGGGTCCAACGCAAAAGTGTCATCTAGGCCTGCTCCGTAGTAAGTAGGGCAGAACTCCCCGGTGTTATCTGTAATATTTTTAATAGGTCTAGTCAAGACAAGAACGAATATATATCTCTCACGTAGTTCATATCATGGCAGGAAATATAAAACAAGCAATAGAATAAGATACAAAACTGTAAGAAATGTACATAAAATATAAGAGAGATAGTTATAAACTGGAAATATCTATATGATAAGTAAGAACTGTAATTGACTAAGTGATTTAGAGCACAAGATGGTTATGTAAACAGGCTGGGTTGCACATGAATAAGCTATAGAGTTGTACATGAATACCTACTTGGGATAATGATCACATAACCACTTCTACTCACCCCTACCCCCAATCAATACACAAGGATCCAGTCAAGTTACGTTATTGCACATGAATAACTACTTTATACAAGAAGCTCATGTGAACATGAGTGCATATGATTGCACATGAGTATACATGAAGGCACATGAGAACATGTGTATACATGAATAGATACAAGTCCAATGAGTACATGATGTACATGATAAAGTACATGAACATGAAATACCCGATGCACCCACTTGGGGATAATATCTCATAAAAAGATCCATATAGTACTAATCTGTGATAACATCGTGACAGCATCAAATAAAGTAATCTAGAGCAAGAATATAAGTCCTAGCAAATATGAAACGATCAGAGAATATACTCACCTGAGATCCTGAATGACTGATGAGAATAGATGTTCGTACAGGAATAACTGAGTCCTATTTAGAACAACACATGTTAAAATGCATCCAAGATGGTAAAAATAAAGTTTACAATGCATTCTAGATGATTCTAGGTCATTCTAGGCCAAAGTCAACTCTTGGTCAACTCTGGTCAACCATCTAGTCAAACTAGGTCAACTCTAGTCAAACTAGTCAACTAGTCTATGTTTTAGTCAAACTCAAGTCTACTAGTCATCTTAGGTCTATCTAGTTACTTTCTAGGTCAAGATAGTCTAATAAGCTCCTATGTATATATATACCATACGTATATATACATAGCCAAGATATCATATAGGACAAGGCCTATATAGGAAAGCCTACATAGAACTTAGTCTATATAATACCTATATAGCAAGGTTCACAAATATACATACATCTATACACCTTATAACATTTGTATCATATATTCATGAAATATCCATAATCACACAAGACAACATATATACATAAATGCATATATAGAACGAGGGAAAGGGGAGTAAAGAATGTGTGTGTGTGTGTGTGAATGTGTGTGTGTGTGTGTGTGTGTGTGTGTGTGTGTGTGTGTGTGTGTGTAATGTGAGTGGACTGGAAAACCCCCAAACTGGATGATTCTCAAGAAAACCCCAAATCAGTAAAAATACCAACATATAGTTAAGAACAATTTATACATACACTAACTATATATTTATATAGAATATATATATATATATATATATATATATATATATATATATATATATATATATATATATATATATATATATAGAAGAAAAATATATATATATATATAGAAGAAGAAAAAATATATATATATATATAGGAAACTAGATATATATGTAGATATACATATATGAATATCAATCAAAACTACATAAACTAACTATCAACAAACCTACTCCTACTGAATCAATCAAATACTTGAATATAAACAAACCCCATATAAAATCTCAGAAAGCAAACTGGAAACCCATAAACAAATATATAAACATAACAGTTATATACATAGCTATATATATATATATATATATATATATATATATATATATATATATATATATATATATATATATATATATATATATATATATATATATATATATACATATATAAATATACACATATATATATAGGAAAAAGGGGGAAAAGAGGGCCCACACAAGTGTCATTATGGGGGTGTCATACAGTATCCAAGACGTGTCCAATTCGTGTCAAAAACCCTGTATCAGTAAGGGTATCAGAGACTTTGTTTAACACAGTCTCGTGCTGCCACGTCGTGTCCTCTGGGACACGACACACATCACTAGGGGTCTCGTGCACATGTCCAGAGTTAGGTCAGGTCTAGGGCTAAGTAATGGACACCCTGAATCATGTCCAAGTCACCCCGTGTCCTCATGTAAAGTGCGTATCAGCAACGCAAAGTCGCACGTGTACAGACTGGCTCTAACCCGTGCGAGCCCGATTTTGTATCCGACATGACACAAATCGATCTCGAACTTGGGAAGGGGCCTGACAGATATGGCCCCCACCTCCACACCAAATTTAGTGGGTCTACGTGGCCTGTGCAGAGAGATATGAGGGTCGGGCAGCAGGGCAGTGTCCCAGTGCTGCCCAGAGATCCCCGTATCCGATTTGGACACGAAAAGGATACGAAAATATGCTCAGTGTCCAAGGAATGCAATCCAGATATAATAGGCTACAGAAAAGTGAAATTAGTTTTGAAAAATATTAACAAACCGTTCATTGAGGCATTTCATCAAACACCTTACTCTATACTTCGATACGCCTCCGATACGCATATCAAATGGACACAAAATCCTACCAAACTTAGTCTACAGGTGTATGGTGCCTAGATGCATGCATCTATGAAGAGAAATCAGTAATTTAAATGAGTTTAGAGCCATTACCTATTGAGAGTTAGAATCTCAATGCAAAAAGCCTAGAAATGAGATCCACACCAATTGCTATGTTCCAATTAGCTCTCATTCCTTGCTAGCTAGCCTCCAATGATCTCTTCTACAGTAGGGGGTGTAATGCAAAAGACTAGGCTCAATTTGGAGGTGATTTGGAGAAAGGGAGTAATTTTGGGGAAGAACACAAATTACGGTTTGAGATATAATGAAAAGAGGCAAGATGTGCTAAGTGTGAACCTTTATAGGGGGGCGAGGCTCCTTAGCCAGCCATAAGGTTTTAGGGTTAGGGAAATACTCAATTGTAAGGTTAAGGACTTCTACCTATGTAACTCTAGCCTTTAGTTCAAAAGCCCATCCAATTTAGGTTTCCTACTAAAATATCCTACTTAACATAATATCTAAATATTTTCTAACTTAGCCATTAAGTTTGTAATCCTCTAACTTAGTCTCTAGGATCAAGGTTAACATCTAGATTAGGACAATTCTAGATTAAGGCCTAATATTTCAATTAGCGCATTAATAATTATCAAAAATTCAAATTAATTCCAATAAATCATAAATTACCAAAATACCCCTAGGCCAAAAATGTGGTAGTGACAAGTCTATCCTCCTTAAAATAATTTTGTCCTCGAAATTAAAGGCGAAACTAAACTGATGAGAAGATAGAAAATTATACCTCAAGGTCCAAAAAGATAAGGGTATCACTCGCGCATCTCATCCTCCCTCTCCAAGGTAGACTCTCATGGAGAATGATGCCTCCATACGACACGAACCAAGGGTATCGTCTGGTTCCTCAATACCTTGTCTCGTTGATCCAGAATCTCCACAGGCTGTTCTAGATAACTAAGAGTATGTCCCACCTCGATCTCGGAATGATCGAGTACATGGCTGGGGTCCGCCACGTACCGTCTCAACTGTGACTCGTAAAATATGTTGTGGACTCCCTCTAATGCAGGTGGCAAGTCTAGCCTGTCACTACAACAAAAATACCATTTAATGACGGCTTAAAACCATCATTAATTAAGAACCATGATGCTTTTTTTTCTTAATCCAAGCATTATGAAATTGGGTGTTATAAATATTTTTCAAAGCGTTATAGATAAATCTTCCGAAAACATCATTAATAGATTGAATTTTTGCTACGTTTTATTTTCAAAGCGTTATGGATAGTTATGTAAAACCGTTATGAATATTTAATATGGTTAGAAGTCAGGACATTTTGAAAGCGTTATGATTGGTCATTTGTATCACATTTATAACGCTCTATACTGCATGTTATACATTCCAAACACTGCTCAATTCAATTCGAAAACAAACACTTTGAACCATATTCACAACAAAATATTGAAATGTAACATTAATCTCCATTTCATTGTCTCAAAATAAGGTACATTCTATTGTCTCAAAATAGAGTACACTTTAGCTATCATTCTACATTTCTCAAGCCATATATATACATCTTCTCAAAAATATATAGAGTATCCAATATAGCTAGTCAACTTTACATCAAAACTATCCACATGAAAACATCCCACCCCATAACATACAACTTAGTCACATGAAGACCTGTGTCCACAGCACATGTACCCTGCAAAAGATAAAACAAGGTTTAATAAATGTGATATAATGATGTATATATATATAACTATAGGATCTTGAATGATGTATAAGTCCTGATTAAAAACACACATTAATATCACAATTCAACCTACGTTGTGGGAAACTGTTGTGTGGAGTTTCTGTCAGATTCATCTTGTGTATATATGTAACTATCAGAAAGATGTTGGCTAAGGCCTGAGGCTATTGTCTGCAGGTGGGGCAAGTGGCAGCAGGCCAGGCCAAAGCAGTAGGATACATTAGCAGCAGCAGGGGACTCATTCCCTCCTTCCAGCTTGACCTGCTGTAGGCAAGTGGCAGCAGATGTTGCCTAAGGCCACTGATGCAGCAGATGTTGGCTAAGGCCTGAGGCTATTACCTGCAAGTAGGGCAAGTGGCAGCAGGCCAGGCCAAAGCAATAGGCTACATTAGCAGCAGCAGGGGACTCATTCCCCCCTCCAGCTTGACCTGTTGTAGGCAAGTGGCAGCAGATGTTGGCTAAGGCCACTGATGCAGCAGATGTTGGGCTAAGGCCTGAGGCTATTGCCTGCAGGTAGGGCAAGTGGCAGCAGGCCAGGCCAAAGCAGTAGGCTACATTAGCAGCAGCAGGGGACTCATTCCCCCCTCCAGCTTGACCTGCTGTAGGCTCTTGGCCATAGGCCTATGCAAGCAGTGAGCCAGTGCCAGTTAATGAGTGTCAGTCATAGTTTAGTGAGTGTTTTGACAGTGTCTTGATTGTATTATGTCCATGTGACACTAGGGTGTCTCGTATCAGTAATGGAAATGAGTGAATGAATGTTAAGTATCGGTCAAGTGTCTAAGAGGTTTAGTGTCCAAGTGTTAAGTGCCAGTTTTAGTTCAGATGAGGGGTTGATATCTCCATGTATCTGTGCTTTTGGAATTGTGTTTGCGTGTGAGTAAAGTAAAGAGTGAGGTGAGTTAGTGTTTTAGTATCAGTTAGAATACATGAGTTTGAGGTCAGTAACCCAATATCAGAGTTAGTGTCAGTTGAGTGTCAGTATAAATATTAGTAATCAGTTAGTCAGAGAGGGTGTGTGGTACACATATGGATGTGGCCAATAGGTTAGGGTATACCCTGCAAATTGCAGAGCAGGTAAAAAGGAGGGGATCTTGTTAAGGATATTACCTTGACCCTCATGTATCTATATGATTGGCAACGAATTCGATGAATTCGCATCGGACATCATCTATTTCTTCCTGCGTGTATGTTGATTTTCCAGCCAATTTTTTTAACTAAAAAGTCAAAAAATAGTTACATTAGTTTGTATAATTTCAGAAAAATAATTAAGAATTAAATTAATGAACAACTTACCTTTGACTCAATAGTAGGAGAGGGGTCTTCCATGAGATTCCGCATATATTTCACAACAAACTATCTGCATTCATAACCTCCAGGTTGTTTCGGGACCTACATGAAGATATTATTTGTAAGAGAATATAATGTCCATGATTATAATAAGTCATATATTATTTTGATTACCTTGGGTAATTTCCAAGTAGGACTTCTATTTGATCTTTACCACCAATATATGCTGTGTTGAGGCCACTAGTAGAAAATAATTGTATATACTAACATCAGAACATACACATTATTAAAATATTAACAATAATAATAATAATTTCACTCACATATGGAAAACCAACTTAATATCTCCTCTCGGTTTAAAACACAGCGAGTCCAACCAGTAAACATTAAAGGTAGAGAGGTCAACAACAATTAGAATCCAATGCTTCCTACATTAAAGGGAACATGAATGGAATAAAGCACATTGGTTATTGAATAGGAAAAAAATCTTGCTACTGGATTAAAACTTCTTGCTATCAACTCTACCAAGCTACATTAAAGGTAGAGAGGTCAACAACAATTAGAATCCAATGCTTCCTACATTAAAGGGAACATGAATGGAATAAAGCACATTGGTTATTGAATAGAAAAGAAAATTAATGCTTCCTACATTAAAGGCCAACTCTACCAAACTCGACCAATGTAAAACCAAGTTCATCAACCTTAACACCATTCTTGCTGTCAACCCAATCACACTTGAAGACGAAAATCCGGAAGAAGAAATAGTCAAGCAACCTAATCTCTTTGATAACACCGTAAAATATCATATCTGAGATGATGGAATTATTGTCCTTTGTGCTAGCAACTTGAAAAGTCTTTGCCACTAGAGTCAATCCACTGTTTTGCTTGACTCGTACGTCGTCACGATCTTTCGTTTGATAGTGATACCCATTAATTGCATAAGCTGGGAACTTAGTCACGTGATGTCGAAGTCCTTGAGCTATCCATTTTAATTTATCAGAGATATTGCTAGTTGGGTCTTCTTGCGCAGCCTCAACCTGTCATTTTTTTTCCTAAGTTTAATATTTTATTTTCACTAAGTAGAACATAAAATATAGTAGCTTAATCAATACCCTTGATCGTAACCAACTAATAAAGCTGCGATTGTGCTCATCTTCTAACCATTTTGCACTTTTCACTCTACGAGGGTGCAGCTTTTTCAAGAAAGCCTCGTGCTCCCTATCAAGTAATAAGTAGAATTTTGTTAATTACAAAGTGAAATATAAAAAAAGATGTGCTTGGTCCAAAGATAAAACTAAGTAAAGAGTAATATAGACATCTCCATGATTATAATAAGTCATATATTAGTTTGATTACCTTGGGCAATTTTCAAGTAGGACTTCTATTTGATCTTTTACCACCAATATATGCTATGTTGAGGCCACTAGTAGAAAATAATTGTATATACTAACATCAGAATATACACATTATTAAAATATTAACAATAATAATAATAATTTCACTCATGTATTGAAAAACAACTTAATATCTCCTCTCGGTTTAAAACACAGCGAGTCCAACCAGTAAACATTAAAGGTAGAGAGGTCAACAACAATTAGAATCCAATGCTTCCTACATTAAAGGGAACATGAATGGAATAAAGCACATTGGTTATTGAATAGAAAAGAAAAATCTTGCTACTTGATTAAAACTTCTTGCTATCAACTCTACCAAGCTACATTAAAGGTAGAGAGGTCAACAACAATTAGAATCCAATGCTTCCTACATTAAAGGGAACATGAATGGAATAAAGCACATTGGTTATTGAATAGGAAAGAAAAATAATGCTTCCTATATTAAAGGCCAACTCTACCAAGCTCGACCAATGTAAAACCAAGTTCATCAACCTTAACACCATTCTTGCTGTCAACCCAATCACACTTGAAGACGGGAATCCGGAAGGAGAAATAGTCAAACAACCAAATCTCTTTGATAACACCGTAAAATGTCATATCTGAGATGATGGAATTGTTGTCCTTTGTGCTAGCAACTTGAAAAGTCTATGCCACTAGAGTCACTCTACTGTTTTGCTTGACTCGTACGTCGTCACGATATTTCGTTTGATAGTGACACCCATTAATTGCATAACCTGGGAACTTAGTAACGTGATGTCGAGGTCCTTGAGCTATCCATTTTAATTCATCAGAGACATTGCTAGTTGGGTCTTCTTGCGCAGCCTCAGCCTGTTATTTTTTTTCTAAGTTCCATATTTTATTTTCACTAAGTAGAACATAAAATATAGTAGCTTAATCAATACCCTTGATCGTAACCAACTAATAAAGCTACGATTGTGCTCATCTTCTAACCATTTTGTACTTTTCACTCTACGAGGGTGCAGCTTTTTCAAGTAAGCCTCGTGCTCCCTATCAAGTAATAAGTAGAATTTTGTTAATTACAAAGCGAAATATAAAAAAAGATGTGCTTGGTCCAAAGATAAAACTAAGTAAAGAGTAATATAGATATTTTTACTTGATATAAGGTTGAACATCATTTGTGTTGTGCAACACATAAAGATGTGCTTGGTCCAAAGATAAGCGGTCAACTTCACAGATATTTCCTTTTCCTATAGATGTTTCCCCATTCTTCGTAGAAGGAACTCCAATAGCGGGTTGTTCTTCTAGATATTCTGAACAAAACCCAATGGCTTCCTCTGCGATATTGCATTGTGCAATACACCCTTCATGACGATTCTTATTTCTTACATAACCCTTTATCACACCAATAAACCTATAATGAACAAATGATAAAGATAAAAATGATTACACAAACATCAATCATGTTACTATATAATGAAAACCAAAGTTCAGACTAGACCAACCTCTCTGGTGGGCACATCCATCGGAAGAAAATCGGACCGCCAAGTTCGACCTCCCTGACAAGGTGCACCATTAGATGTACCATTATGTTAAAGAATGATGGTGGAAAATATTTTTCCAATAAGCACAATGTGATCACAAGATTATTTTGGTTATCTTGCAATTTTTGTACATTCACGACTTTGGCACAAAGGGCATTAAAGAAGAAACATACTCGTATAATAGCACATCTCACATGCTTTAGCAATACACCACGTATTACAACAGGAAGTAGTTGTTGCATTAGAACATGACAATCATGGGATTTGAGACCATATAACTTTAGATCTTCCATTGAGACATTAGATCTAAAATTCGACGAGTAACCATCTGGGACCTTAAGGTCATGCAAAGTTTGACACAGTATTCTTTTTTCTTGCCTCGATAAAGAATAACATGCAGCTGGAAGATAAATCCTATTTTTTTTATTATGAGGTGCCAATTCTTTCCTTAAGCCCATCTCTACAAGATCTTTGCGACTATTGATCCCATCTTTTATTTTTCCAGGAATATTTAATAGGGTCCCAATGATACTATCGCAGACATTCTTCTCAATGTGCATGACATCCAAGTTATGTCTAATAGGAAGATATCTCCAATACTCTAGCTAAAAAAAATAGATTTCTTCTTCCAACAACTTGTAACTTTGTCTTTTTGTACTTCTTTTTTTCTCTTCTTTGGTGTCAATTTCTTTTGCACTTCTGCTTCCTTCTTCTTCATTGAAGTCTTCTTCTCTGATATCTTTTTCTGGAACATCTTTTTTCCCCCAAGAAACGGGAATCCCCGCAACCTTTATTAATATTTGTTCCCCACTTAATGGTTCAGGATGAGTTTCGAACTCTTTGTCACCATTAAATGCCTTTCTTTGTGATCGAAAAGAATGGTTATGCGGCAAATACCTTCTGTGACCAGTATAAATGTTCTTGTTGCAATGTTTCAATCTATCTGAATAAGTATTTTCGTTGCATATTGGACAAGCAAAATATCCTTTCACACAACAACCAGATAAGTTGCCATATGCAGGAAAATCGTTAACAGTCCATAACAATACAGTTCTCAATGTAAAAGATTCTTGCCGATAGGCGTCGTAAGTCACAACTCCATCGATCCACAGCAACTGGAGATCCTTAATCAATGGTGCTAAGTAAACATCTATGTCATTTCCAAGTTGTTGGGGGCCTGATATCAACAATGTCAACAATGTGAACTTTCTCTTCATACACAACCAAGGTGGTAAATTATAAGTATTTAGCATTACCGGCCAACAACTGTACCTGTCACGACCCGCACCCATAGTGAGGGTACGAGAGCGTAACAACGCCCAGCCTACGCCGCAGTGTCGGCGGTAGAACGATGTTCTAGGTCATGAACTATAACTACATAACATGAATATACTCTCCAAAAGGAGGCCAACAGAGGTACAACTCAATCACAATCTAAGGTAGAATGTAGCATGATGGAAATAGATAAGAAATCATCAACTGAGGTACAGCAGAATAAAATAATAAAGTCTCATCATCTCTAAAATATACAACTCTAAAATTAAAGACAACAGCTAAGCATGAAAAGAAGGAACAGTCTAAGCTATCTACACTATACAAGGTGTCATCCTGAGCAGCTGCCTGAACCTCCCCAGGGGTCCAGGTCGCGAGTGTCAACTAGGCAAACTCCAAGTAAGGGTGCAGGGTTCCTCATCATCCTCTGTAAAATTTTCAACAGGTCCAGTCAGGACGGGAGCGAGTACAATTCATCAAGAAATCCCAAGTAAATGACAGAGAACTATAAAGCAGTTATAGACATTTGTATTGATGAATATGGCAGTTTAATTTTTCAGGTGATGGTATAGAGAGACAGAAAAAGTACAAAGAAAGTAAGTAACTAAATAAGAAGAAAAACATAGCAATGAAGACTGTAAAATAAGATCTAGCTGAACTAGAGTAACATAATGAGTTCAGATGGTACAATATAAGTCGAATGTAATTCCAATGTGAGTCTAATATAAGATGAGTCGAATGTGATTCTAATCATTGTTCTAATAAGGTGAATCGTATAAGGTGATACAAATAGTGATTCACAATGTTCTAACAACGATTCGAATAAATTCTCCAAGTGTGTTTTAAAATACTTAGTTAGACATGTAAACGGCTAAGGGTAAATACGGCACATCACACACCTGGCCGGGTGTAGAATGGCTATCGTTCGAATATTATTCACAGGGGGTGGTTCGAATAGTGGGAATGTTCACATGTCTAATCAAGTATTTTCCCGCCCATCTAATACAAATGAATCTAAAATCTGACACATCAATCGAATACAAGTCCAACTAGCATATGAAGATACGAATAGGTGGTTCGAATAGTGATTCGTATGGTGATTCGAATAATAGAGGTAAGACGAGTAAGTATGTGTGTCGTATACATGGATTCAGAAATAGAAATACGTGTTTGTAACAGAGAATCACATACAGCTAACTAGAACTGAAGTACAGTAATTGACAAATAAATGAGAGAACTATCAGAGAATATACTCGCCTGGTATCTGAATGTCTGAAGTAAATATACTGTCCGAGATGAGGTACCTGACTCCTAGTTAGAGCAACACAAGTCAAGATGTATACAGGGGATGATAATAGTAATCTACAATGCATCTGCATGCTGTCTAGGTCAAACTAGACTAAAGTCAACACTTGTCAACTCCAGTCAACTATACTAGTCAAACTAGGTCAAGCCTAAGCCAAACAAGTCTAACAAGTCTCACTAGGCCTAACCAAGCCTAGGTTAGCATCACACACCAATCACAAGTCATACTAGACTATCAACACACAACATTGGTGTATTCATATCATACACATAGGCCCTATGCCCTATAGTCCACATCACATATATTTCATATATCATATACATAACAATATATATATCTAAAATATAATACACCCACATATTATAATATATAGGATACCTATATATTCATCTCACATATATACACACATGTCCATAAATGTATCTAATATAATATAGTGCACTCATATATTTGTAGGATACATTAAAAATGTGAGTCTAACATGCATATATGTATATATATATATATGTGTGTGTACACATATCCATAGGGAAAAAGGAGAATGAAAGTGCATGTGTTCAAGTGTATGTGTGTGTGTGTCATGTGACATGAGAGTGTCACTTGAGGGTGTAAAACCTGTGTGTGTGTACATGAAAAGAGAAATCAACACTAGTTATGAGTTTACACTACACATGGCACAAAGCTAACCCATCTACATTACACATGTATTATACTTAACATGCATGGCTACAAGTATACATCTATATACATTAGAGTAGAGACTATTTAAGTTATAACTAACATGCATCTATACTTTACATAAATCTATATATATTATAGCAATCATTTAGAGAAGGGTTACATGGCATGGTGGTTGATATAGAGTGGGGTGTCCTTGTACAGAGGGTGAAGTTCATTCTCAGTTTAATTCCACATTTACATATAAACTAAAGTGAGCTATCCCATAAACTGGTGTAACTAACCACATAAAATGAACCATGTTATCTGAAATCTGCCATTAAGCCAACATCCCATATGCATACAACTCATGCATTGTCTAATACTGAAATTAACTAGCATTTTGAATTAAGGGGTTGAAGGTTAACATTACATTCATAGACATTCCACTATATTGAAAACTGAAATTGGCTTGGCAATAGGAAAAGGAAGGTATATATGCTTACATGGACAGTTCAGTGTTCGAACAACCTAAAATGAACTTACATTCAATCTAAATATCAGCTATGCATTGGTTCTATGTCTACATATGAAATCTGATATTACATTTACAATATTTATACATTATGCATTAATATCTATCATTACATATATACCTTGTATTTATATCTAGCATTCATTATATACTTTCATACATGCATTGTATATCATTCTTTCATTCATGCATTTATGCATTGCTTACATATATTACATTAATTGCATTCCTACATGCTTGCATTCAACCATATATATACATTAATGTAAAGAGGATATATATCATATATATATAATTTCATTCATCTAACATATCATGCATTACATACTCTATATTCATTTAATATCCATACTACATAGGCTCATAGGTTACACAAAATGCATATATCGTATAGTCACACTTTTACTTAAAACCAATACTGTACCAATTGGGCATTCACTAAATTCTAGGATTAAAGTATGTTGTAGTACTTCATGTTAGCTTTTCGAAACTTCAAACGGATCACATTTTCGTGTCCGGAAGCTCCCGAAATCGCGAAAATACCGAAACGCGTTCGTCTTTCGTATAGCTGACACTTAAATAATTCTACAGAAAGTTACAGAAAGAATTTTGCTTATTAAAATATATATTTGGAAAGCTAACTTCGATACGGTTCTTTTAAAAAAACGGGAGATAAATTAGAGTTTTAAGCTAAAAATTTATGACATTTCTAAGTTGCAATTGCTACTAAAAACGTGGATAAAAATTATGACGGATTTGGGTAGTTTGAGACAAAAGAACACAAGTATATAACATAATATAGCAAGAACTCACTCTCTACACTAATATATATATATATAAGACACTATAGAATACATCTCCAATACAAAAATATGAGATTAAACATGTAATAATTCATTCATACATAACAACAACACATAGTGTGTCCAAATTTAGGGTTTTCCCACATGGACACAACCACAACACAAAGGACACTCCTATGACCTCCAAATGGACACGAAATGGACACAAATAGAGATACAACCATGGGAGTCATTCCTATGGGTTCAAAATAGACCTATATGCATGAGAAAATGAAAAGGAGAAGGGATTTATACCTCCCGGTAGATCGAATCGAAGAAAAGCCTTCCCAGAGCGACACCGACACGTAGAGATTCCAAAAGGACACGAACGAGCTCTGAATCCTCCCAAACTTGGGTAGCTTCCTCTTTGGCTAGAATGGAGAAGGAAAAAAGAAGATTTGGTAGCGAAATGGAAGGATTTGGTGAAGAAATTGCTAGGGATTGCTCTCTAGAAATTTGGGGAAGAACAAGAGAGAGATTGTGGATGAGAATAATGAAATGAACTTGAGCCTATCCTCTCCCAAAGTGGCTGGCCATATGGGACTATTTGTCCTATTATGGTAAGGTCCAAAATGCCTCCACTAACCTATTCTATTAGTATTAGGAAAGGGCTAATTGGTTGGGGCTAAATTAGTCATTCTAAAGTCTCTAATCACACTAACCTTATCCATAATAATTAGTCTAACATCTAACTAAAATATTTCTATCATGTGGACCATGGCTAACTAATGTGTGGGTCCACTAAAGTCAACACTACCCCTGGGTCCCCGTTTCAAGTCGGATTGAGCTGAAATTCGAACCCGACTCAAATAACCCCATAACAATATCATAAATAATAAAATAAATTTCAAAAATATTTCAAAAATATTTTAAAAATACAAAATAACAAAAATACCCTTGTTCCTGAAAACTGGGGGTGACAAATTCCTCGAAATTAAAACCAAACAATAGTAAAATATCAAAATCACAAGTCATAATTTTAAATAGTTTAAAAATGATTAAAAATCACCAAAAATCATAATATGAAATAATTATCAATAAATAATAATTATAATTATAAAATTTCAAAATTACCCTCATCTGGAAAACTGGGTGTTACAATCCTACCCACCTTATAAAAATTTCATCCTCGAAATTAAGATGATCGCACCCCCTTCTAGGTCAAACATAGTCAAGGGTCAATCACTAGTCAATTTCTCAACATCCAAGTACTTGGTCATCAACTGGTCAACTTCTTAGGGTTTTACCTATGCTAGCTATTTAGGTGTTGGCAACTAGAATTTAGCAAAAGAGAAACTCTATAATAGACTAGCTCTTAACTTCTCAATCCTATCAAGTCACTTATAACTAAATACCTACAAGCTAAGCACATGAATACCAAATACCACATATATATATATATATATGCTCAAGAACAACAACCCATCACATATATCCTAAGTATATCATCTATATATATATATACATGACTGATCAACTAAGGGTTAAGGCAAACTAAACTTATAAGGGTCTGAAACAATGCTTAGAACTAGGCTAAGGATGAATGGTCTGAATCAAGGGGACATGGTATCTATTGAAGGGTCTGTACACTGCCTATAAAGGTGATCAACACAAAGGAACTCAACACGAAGGGAACTTAACTAAAATGGAAAACTGAACCAAGTATAGGCTAAACAACATGTTTATAACCCTATACAACAATGGCCTATAGGTACCAACTAACCTATATCCCATATGCCAATATCATCTGCAATCTATCTATGCAAATAGACCTCTCGGTCTTAGGTGAAACTACAACTATACTCAAAGGCAGGCTCTGGTCATGGGTGCCTCACTGGAAAAGGTAAGGAAAAGTAGTAATAATCATCAAGGATGTAAGGCATACTAACATCCTATGTGTAACTGGTTGGTATTATAGATAACAGAAGAATTATCTGCAATGGGTTACTATTCTAACACCAATGCTAACTATCACCTCTAGGGTACAGACACTCTACAAGTCATCATACCATTATACTATGAAGGAACTACCTATGAATAAGCTCTACAAAACTAAATATTCCTACTCCTAAGTCATTTATAACAATCAAAAGGGTATGATGTTTTAAACCTTCTCAAGATACAATCTGCTAATCATATGCGTCTGCCCAAAATCATGTTGTCTAGAGTCTTCATCTTGCTAGTGAGCAAGGCTACAATAACACAGAGTCCTTGACTAAGGTACGTACCTCTAGATTCATGGTATTTAAAATTTTTGTATTGTCGCATGCGACGGCAAAAACCTTAAATTCTCATACCCAAGAAATACATTCGAAGTCTGACTACATGTCCTCACTATGCCAACTAACACGACTATCGAAGATTCTAGATCCCATGATTTAGGTGACCTAGCCCATATGATTCTAAAGAAAAACAACATAACAAAAGAACAACATGACAAACTTAATAAATCAGCAAGGAACAGATGGAATCGGATTTCAAGGTAGTTATAAAAGACAATTCCAGGAATGGAATTGAGAAGAACGGAACTTGCAGCAAGATCTCCAATGGTCTGTGCATCCTTGACTGTCCTGACGATAGCTCGCCCTGCTAGTTTCTCCAGGTCTGCTGCTGATGCTGCATGAATCACCGCTGCTGAAAGAAATCAGAAATGACGGAAGAAAATCTCTGTACAGATAGAGGTGCACCTCCAATATAGCAGAAATGCCAACCTGAGTCGGCACAACAAGAGCTGCAGTCTCGAGGCCCTGATGAACAGGACGAGAGGTGGCCAGTCTCTCGATAGTATCCCCCGAACCGAAGCGATGAGATCGTGTCTTCACAACCATCATGAAAATAGATCAAAACAAGAAGCAATTTCTGAGAATGAAGCAAAAATTCAAAGGAGGACAGTTTATATTCAAAGGGAGTCAATAAACAACAATTTGGATAAAAGGAATCTGATTAAGAGTTTTTCCTAATGTGATTGAGTACCTCCAAAAAAATCATAATCCTACTGCAGGCTGTAGTGATACTCTAGTTCGAATACCACTAAATAAACTCGACCTACATGGGCCACCAATAAAAACGTGTCACGACCCGCACCCACAGTGAGGGTACGAGAGCGTAACAACGCCCAGCCTATGCCGCAGTGTCGGCGGTAGAACGCTGTTCTAGGTCATAACTACATAACATGAATATACTCTCCAAAAGGAGGCCAATAGAGGTACAACTCAATCATAATCTAAGGTAGAATGTAGCACGATGGAAATAGATAAGAAATCATCAACTGAGGTACAGCAGAATGAAATAATAAAGTCTCATCATCTCTAAAATATACAAGTCTGAAATTAAAGACAACAGCTAAGTATAAAAAGAATGAATAGTCTAAGCTATCTACACTATACAAGGTGTCATCCTGAGCAGCTGCCTGAACCTCGCCAGGGGTCCAGGTCGCGAGTGTCAACTAGACAAAATCTAAGTAAGGGTGCAGGGTTCCTCATCATCCTCTGTAAAATTTTCACCAGGTCCAGTCAGGACGGGAGCGAGTACAATTCATCAAGAAATCCCAAGTAAATGACAGAGAACTATAAAGCAGTTATAGACAGTTATATTGATGAATATGGCAGTTTAATTTTTCAGGTGATGGTATAGAGAGACAGAAAAAGTATAAAGAAAGTAAGTAACTAAACAAGAAGAGAAACATAGCAATGAAGACTGTAAAATAAGATCTAGCTGAACTAGAGTAACATAATGAGTTCAGATGGTACAATATAAGTCGAGTGTAATTCCAATGTGAGTCTAATATAAGATGAGTCGAATGTGATTCTAATCATTGTTCTAATAAGGTGAATCGAATAAGGTGATACGAATAGTGATTCACAATGTTCTAACAACGATTCGAATAAATTCTCCAAGTGTGTTTTAAAATACTTAGTTAGACATGTAAACGGCTAAGGGTAAATACGGTACATCACACACCTGGCCGGGTGTGGAATGGCTATCGTTCGAATATTATTCACTGGGGGTGGTTCGAATAATGGGAATGTTCACATGTCTAATCAAGTATTTTCCCGCCCATCTAATACAAATGAATCTAGAATCTGACACATCAACCGAATACAAGTCCAACTAGCACATGAAGATACGAATAGGTGGTTCGAATAGTATTTCGTATGGTGATTCGAATAATAGAGGTAAGACGAGTAAGTATGTGTGTCGTATACATGGATTCAGAAATAGAAATACGTGTTTGTAACAGAGAATCACATACAGCTAACTAGAACTGAAGTACAATAATTGACAAATAAATGAGAGAACTATCAGAGAATGTACTCGCCTGGTATCTGAATGTCTGAAGTAAATGTACTGTCCGAGATGAGGTACCTGACTCCTAGTTAGAGCAACACAAGTCAAGATGTATACAGGGGATGATAATAGTAATCTACAATGCATCTGCATGCTGTCTAGGTCAAACTAGACTAAAGTCAACACTTGGTCAACTCCAGTCAACTATACTAGTCAAACTAGGTCAAGCCTAAGCCAAACAAGTCTAACAAGTCTCACTAGGCCTAACCAAGCCTAGGCTAGCATCACACACCAATCACAAGTCATACTAGACTATCAACACACAACATTGGTGTATTCATATCATACACATAGGCCCTATGCCCTATAGTCCACATCACATATATTTCCCATATCATATACATAACAATATATATATCTAAAATATAATACACCCACATATTATAATATATAGGATACCTATATATTCATCTCACATATATACACACATGTCCATAAATGTATCTAATATAATATAGTGCACTCATATATTTGTAGGATACATTAAAAATGTGAGTCTAACATGCACATATGTATATATATATATATATATATATATATATATATATATATATATATATATATGTGTGTGTGTGTGTGTGTGTGTGTGTGTACACATATCCATAGGAAAAAAGGAGAATGAAAGTGCATGTGTTCAAGTGTATGTGTGTGTGTGTGTCATGTGACATGATCACTTGAGGGTGTGAAACCTGTGTGTGTGTGTGTACATGAAAAGAGAAATCAACACTAGTTATGAGTTTACACTACACATGGCACAAAGCTAACCCATCTACATTATACATGTATTATACTTAACATGCATGGCTACAAGTATACATCTATATACATTAGAGTAGAGACTATTTAAGTTATAATCAACATGCATCTATACTTTACATAAATCTATATATATTATAGCAATCATTTAGAGAAGGGTTACATGGCATGGTGGTTGATATAGAGTGGGGTGTCCTTGTGCAGAGGGTGAAGTTCATTCTCAGTTTAGTTCCACATTTACATATAAACTAAAGTGAGCTATCCCATAAACTGGTGTAACTAACCACATAAAATGAACCATGTTATCTGAAATCTGCCATTAAGCTAACATCCCATATGCATACAGATCATGCATTGTCTAATACTGAAATTAACTAGCATTTCGAATTAAGGGGTTGAAGGTTAACATTACATTCATAGACATTCCACTATATTGAAAACTGAAATTGGCTTGGCAATAGGAAAAGGAAGGTATATATGCTTACATGGAAAGTTCAGTGTTCGAACAACCTAAAATGAACTTATATTTAATCTAAATATCAGCTATGCATTGGTTCTATGTTTACATATGAAATCTGATATTGCATTTACAATATTTATACATTATGCATTCATATCTATCATTACATATATACCTTGTATTTATATCTAGCATTCATTATATACTTTCATGTATGCATTGTATATCATTCTTTCATTCATGCATTTATGCATTGCTTACATATATTACATTAATTGCATTCCTACATGCTTGCATTCAACCATATATATACATTAATGTAAAGAGAATATATATCATATATATATCATTTCATTCATCTAACATATCATGCATTATATACTCTATATTCATTTAATATCCATACTACATAGGCTCATAGGTTACACAAAATGCATATATCGTATAGTCACTCTTTTACTTAAAACCAATACTGTACCAATTGGGCATTCACTAAATTCTAGGATTAAAGTATGTTGTAGTACTTCATGTTAGCTTTTCGAAACTTCAAACGGATCGCATTTTCGTGTCAGGAAGCTCCCGAAATCGCGAAAATACCGAAACGCGTTCGTCTTTCGTATAGCTAACACTCAAATAATTCTACAGAAAGTTACAGAAAGAATTTGGCTTATTAAAATATATATTTGGAAAGCTAACTTCGATACGGTTCTTTTAAAAAACGGAAGATAAATCAGAGTTTTAAACTAAAAGTTATGACATTTATAAGTTGCTATTGCTACTAAAAACGTGGATAAAAATTATGACAGATTTGGGTAGTTTGAGACAAAAGAACACAAGTATATAACATAATATAGCAAGAACTCACTCTCTACACTAATATATATATATATGAGACACTATAGAACACATCTCTAATACAAAAATATGAGATTAAACATGTAATAATTCATTCATACATAACAACAACACATAGTGTGTCCAAATTTAGGGTTTTTTCCACATGGACACAACCACAACACAAAGGACACTCCTATGACCTCCAAATGGACACAAATGGAGATACAACCATGGGGGTCATTCCTATGGGTTCAAAATAGACCTATATGCATGAGAAAATGAAAAGGAGAAGGGATTTATACCTTCCGGTAGATCGAATCGAAGAAAAGCCTTCCCGGAGCGACACCGACACGTAGAGATTCCAAAAGGACACGAACGAGCTCTGAATCCTCCCAAACTTGGGTAGCTTCCTCTTTGGCTAGAATAGAGAAGGAAAGAAGAAGATTTGGTGGCGAAATGGAAGAATTTGGTAGAGAAATTGCTAGGGATTGCTCTCTAGAAATTTGGGGAAGAACAAGAGAGAGAGTGTGGATGAGAATAATGAAATGAACTTGAGCCTATCCTCTTCCAAAGTGGCTGGCCATATGGGGCTATTTGTCCTATTATGGTAAGGTCCAAAATGCCCCCACTAACCTATTCTATTAGTATTAGGAAAGGGCTAATTGGTTGGGGCTAAATTAGTCATTCTAAAGTCTCTAATCACACTAACCTTATCCATAATAATTAGTCTAACCTCTAACTAAATATTTCTATCATGTGGGCCATGGCTAACTAATGTGTGGGTCCACTAAATTCAACACTACCCCCGGGTCCCCGTTTCAAGTCGGATTGAGCTGAAATTCGAACCCGACTCAAATAACCCCATAACAATTTTATAAATAATAAAATAAATTTCAAAAATATTTCAAAAATACAAAATAACAAAAATACCCCTGTTCCTAAAACTGGGGGTGACAAATTCCTCGAAATTAAAACCAAACAATAGTAAAATGTCAAAATCACAAGTCATAATTTTAAATAGTTTAAAAATGATTAAAAATCACCAAAAATCATAATATGAAATAATTATCAATAAATAATAATTATAATTACAAAATTTTAAAATTATCCTCATTTGGAAAACTGGGTGTTACAGTACCTACTACTGAGTGAACTAAATGGATTAATCACATCGGCTGAAAGAGAGAGTCGAAGGTTTCTTGCTTCTGCTGCAAACTCTAGAAATTTATCATCAATTGTCTTCCATGTCGGTGAATCTGCAGGATGACGCAATTGGCCATCAACAACCCTTTCGTCTATATGCCATGTCAAATTCTTTGATGTTTGTACCGATTGAAACCACCTTTTAAAGCGTAAAATGGATGGAAAGTAACATAGAACTTTAGCTGGGATGCCCTTCTTTTGCTCTTCCTGACTTTGTTCAGACATATTCTTCTTTACCTTATATTTCGACGTTCCACACGTAGGACATAAGGTTGCATTTTCATAATCTTTTCTATAGATTATGTAATCATTCGGACATGCATGTATTCTCTTATATCCCATTCCAAATATTGAGAAGCAACGCTTAGCCTCCCTAGTAGTTACATGCAATTCATTTTCTTCCGGAAGCATGTCGGCGAACAATGTCAACACATCTGAAAAGCTTTTATCACTCCAAACACTCTTGGCCTTGATACTAAAGAGCTTCACTATCGCAGATAGCTTCATATACTTTTTACAACCATTATACAATGGTTTTTTAGCATCATCAAGCAATGAAGTAAAGTTCTCTTCATCATCCCCTTCAATGTCGTTCCTTTTTAATGCATGGAACATCTCTAGTGTATCTGCCACATCATTTAAAGTATCCATATCATAGTCCTTATAAATAGACGCACATGTATCCTCACATACTTCATTAGGATCAACTTTTCCATGCCATATCCATATAGTATACCTTGGATCGATACCAACTATCGTCAAATAAAATTTTACATCTTCTAAACTCATACTATAGAGATTCTCGCACTCATTACATGGACATCTAATGAAGCCGAGATCATCCCCACTAGCTTTAACATGCTCCATAAATTCATCAACTCCGGCTCTATATTCTTCCGATAATAGGTGTTTTGTCATCCAAGATCTATTCCTCTGTATAATAAAGCAAAACACCGAGTAAGTAATTGTAACTTGAAAGTTTCATTTCAAGCTGAATACGGAGAAGATTGATTCCAGAATGGCCAATGTGAAGTAGATATGGCCAATAAGTTCAGACTTATAAAAGTGGAGAAGGTTGATTCCAGAATATAACTTTAATTGCTAGAGTTAAAAAAGAAGAAGAACAGGACTTAGGAATAGTTCATTTCGTTATTACAAAATAGAAAATGGTTTACAATTTCCTATATGTGCATACGGGTATAAAAGGTAACAAGATGTCAAAATATGTAAGAATACATATTGAGAAAGTCTATATGAATCATCTACATACCTACAAAAGAGGGTCAAATAAACCTAAAAAAAGAGTTGGTCAACGCTCACATCCAACATGACCGATATCATTTAATCTAAAGATGTACAGTCAAACAATTACAAATTGATATCAAAGATCCATCCCACCCTCAATGCATGAGCAACGTGCACACTATAAAAAATAAGTTGTATTGCCTGGAGTAATTTAATCTGTCACGACCCGCACCCTGTGTAGGGGCACGAGAAGTGGGTACGTCCAGCCTACGCCGCAGTGTCGGCGGTAGAACGCTGTCCTAGGTTGCTAACTAATCTCATGCAGTGTATATAATGTACTTGCCAAGATCTCAACTCCGAAGGGAGGACAAGTAAAAGATATGATATACTCAATCACAGTCTAAGCACGATAAGATAACACAGAAATCTAGATACCAACTAACAACAACAGAAATTAAACTACTAAAATAATAACAACAATGTCTCAAACAAACTCTAATACAACTCAATATCTCAAGTTTAATACAACAAGCTCAAAACATGAAAGCTAAGTAAGTCTACTAGCTAACTCCTGAATCACTCCTGAGAGTCGGAACCAAAGGTAGCTAATCCCTCGCCAGGTCCATGGTAAGTAGGGCATGTGTCG
This sequence comes from Iris pallida, assembly GCA_029216955.1. NCBI lineage: Eukaryota > Viridiplantae > Streptophyta > Magnoliopsida > Asparagales > Iridaceae > Iris > Iris pallida. Next base: position 15,262,166 of record JANAVB010037819.1, read on the forward strand.
TCAGGAGTATCATCTGTAATATTTTCAACAGGTCCAATCAGGACAGGAACGAGCACATCTCATCTAGAAATCCCAAGTAAATGACAAAGACTATAAAGCAGTTTTTAGACAGTTATACAGATGAGCATGGCAGTTTTATACAGAAAATGATGTAGAGAAACAGTGAGGGTACAAGGAAAATAAAGTAACTAACAAGAGAAGAAAACATGGCAAAGAAGACTGTAGTAAACTAGCTGAACTAGAATAACATGGTATAAGTCCAGACAGTATAAAATGTAATCCCAGTGTGAGTCCAGTCCATATAATCCAATACTAGATAATTCCAGTACAAGATGAGTCCAGTAAAAATGAGTCCAAAAGTGATCCATGATTCCAGGGTAAGTCCAGACTATACTCTAACAGTGTGTTTTAAAATACTGAGATCAACATGTAAACGGCTAGGGGTAATCAGGCACATCGCACACTCGGCCAAGTGTGGGATGGCTAGCATTCCAGAATAGTTCCAAGGGAGGTGGTTCCAGATTTTAGGTATGTTCACATGTCTACTCAAGTATTTCTCCGCCCACAAATGAATCCATAATCCAACACTACAACCAGTATGAGTCCAGCCAATGATTCCAGAAATGATTCCAGTAGGGTGATGCCAGTAGTGATTCCAGATATAGAGGCCAGACATGAATAAATGAGTGTCGCATGTAATGGGTCCAGCAATACCAATCGTGTTTGTACAGACAATCACATATAGCTAACTAGAACTGAAATACAGTAAATGACAAGTAATGAAAGAACTATCAGAGAATGTACTCGCCTGACACTCTGGAAGAGTAGTATAATATCAGATGTCTGTACCAGGGTCACAATGTCCTAAAATAGAGCAATACAGTTATGACATGTCTAATATGAAGGTAAATGAAATCTACAATGCAATCTATATGAATTCTAAGCCAATCTAGGTCAAAGTCAAACTTGGTCAACTCTACAGTCAATCTAAGTCAAATCAAGTCATATTAGGTCACAGGGAATCAAACTAAGTCAAATAGAGTCAAACAAGGTCAAACAAGTCAAGGTTAGTCAAATCTAGGTTAAAGTCAACTCCTGGTCAACACTCTAATCAAACTAGTCAAATACTAGTCAACATGATCAATCTGGGTCAAGTCTAGGTCAAACTTAGACCAACTAAGGTTTTGGTTAATCATATACTAGTCTGTAAGATAATTAGGTCAATGGCCAACTCTAACTCAAACTCTATAAGGCTAACATGTCTTTGGATACCAAGGATTCTATACCACAAAGCTAAGGCATAACCAATCTTCTATACAAGGGATATCATACAAAATATATATATAGCACAATACCAACCTTAATCCTGTAATCAAGCTAATCCCATTCCCCAACTCAAGTCATGACTCAACTCTAAGTATTCCACTTAACCCCATACATATCTTAATTTACATAGGACTACCCATATAACTTAGATTACTATTTACTCATATAGGTTAAACCTAAACCAACTAGTCATTAGGCTAAGGTTTAGTCAAACTTAGTCAGCTAGTCCTTCTAAGACCATCTAAGTCATTTATAGATCAATTAGGTCAAGGTTGACCTATAGTTGACTTTGGTCAACAATGGTCAACATTGGTCAACTTGCTAGTCAACCTAGGTCTACTAGTTAGGGTTTAGTCAAACTAGTCATTCTAGGTTAGTTCAAGTCAAACTAGGTTGATTAGGTCAAGTTTGACCTAAGGTTGACCTTGGTCAACACTTGGTCAAACAGGGGGTAAACTAGTTAAGTCATGGGTATTTGGTTAATTAGGGTTAGCCCTAATGGCCATAGGCTAATAGCTATAGCCCATAGGCTAGTAGCTTAGGTCAACTAGTTCTAGGTTTACCTATATATATATATATATATATATATATATATATATATATATATATATATATATATATATATATATATATATATATATATATATATATACATACACTATATAATGTAAAACCTATATATATAGCCACTATATATAAATACCCATATACCCCACATATATATATATATAACCATATATACACACTACAATATATATATATAACATATATACATACATAATGTATATGTATAATATACCTAATATATATTATATACAATATATATATAGAGAGGGGAAATAGAGAGAGAGATGTGAGAGAGAGAAAGAGAGTGAATGAGAGAGAAGGACAGGAAGGGAGAGGGGTTCCTGTTCCTGGAACCAGGAAGCCCAAACACACACACACAATAGCATATATACATACATAGGTATATATATACATATCTACCCAAATACACAACCATTTTCCCTCAAATTTCATCCACACTCACACATACATATATACTATATATATACATACTAAAATACACCAGTCCAATGTATAAAACATATAAAAATAGGTTTTGAAATCTATTTTCAAAAACTGGAAAATAATCCTAAAACTGGAAAATCAGGACTGTTCACTCGAAACTATGCAAACCCAAATTCTCACACCAACACGAGCTAAGACCCAAATCCCTAGGTTGGTAAAGGTAGGGTAGGGTCCACTCTAGTGTCCTAGGTGCCTGAGACACGACCACGACACGACACAACGTGTCCACGAGTCGAAAATCAAAAACAGGTAAATTCTAGGGTTGGTATCGGCTGATGTTCCTGTGTCTCGTACTCATGACACAGGACACGTGGGATCTCGTGCACCTAGGGGTAGGTTCGCCTAGGGGTCTACTAGGTATCCCAAAACCTAATTCGTGTCCAAGTGTGTCCGTGTCCGAGATACGAAGGCGTATCAGAGAGGTTTGAAACGCGTGTGCTATGCCAGTGTACGACCCGTGCGAGTGGATTTTCTCCCTCGACACGACACGTCGTGACACAAGACTTTAGGGGTATCTTGTCAGACACTGCCCCTAGGTCTGTGCCAAGTGTCACGTGTCCACGTGTCGTATCGTGTCCACACGAGGGGTCTGGTAGCAGGGGAGCTACGCAGGGCCTCGTGCACAAGTGTCGGGGGTTCGTGTGCCTCACACGTGGCACGTGGGGCCACGTGCCCGTGTCAGATGGTAGGGTAGGTGACTAGGTATGTGTCCGTGTCACTGTATCGTGTCCACAACACGCGTGGACACGATACGAAATATCAAACACCTACGTGTTTACAGTGTGCACAGTGTTTACAGTGTGTTAGTGTAGTGTTTTGACAGTGGGTTCGTGTCCAGTTTTGGACACGAACAGTGTCCAAAGTGTGCTCAGCCAGTGGGGGATGTGACCTAGGGATCTAGGGCTACCCAAAAGTCAAATTTGTTTCACAAGAACACAACACAAATTTCTAAGGGGCATTACATCAAACACATGGTTAAAAGCCTAGATATGTGTCCGATACGGACACGAAACCAAACCTAAAATTTACCAAACTTAACCCACATCTAGGGCAGACCTGCATGCATGCATTTATGAAGAAAATCACTACATTACATAGATAAAAATGAAAATACCTCTATGTGATAGAAATCAAGAAAATCAATGTAGAGGGGGGGGCTTTACTTCAACTTTGTGATGTCCAATACCTCAAAAACTCCAACTTCTAGTCTCCCCTAGCTCCCTTGGTATGTTAGGGTTCCAATGCAAAAGATTTGAGGTCAATAGGATCACTAATGGTGAAGTTATGTAGGTTTGAGCATTTGTGGTTTTTCAAGTTCATGAATTTGTAAAGAGACATGAAATAAATTGGGGTGGTGATATATAGGGGCTTGGCATGGCTAGGAGGGGATCCTTGGCCGGCCAACATGTAGGGGGGGTGTCCTCCAAGTTACTTACAAGCTAAGGTAAAGACTTTGGGTAAAGGGTTGTGATATTTGGAGTAAATCAAGGAAAATATCAATGGAATAAATATCTAGATATTTATCTAACTAGATATTTATACCTAAGGCTAATATCTAATCATTAGTCTTCTAGGTTAGTGGCTAACCTCTAGATTAGTGCTAAACTAGGTTAGGAGCTAACATGACACTAATCAAATAATTAGTTAATAATAAAACACATAAATACAAATAATTCCAAATAATTCCTAAAAAATTACCAAAATACCCTTTAGGCCAAAAAGCCCTAATTTGATGTTCTAAACCTATGGCTAGGCTCACATGATCATGGTTAGTCTCTAGGTTAGAGAAAACTAGGGTTTACACTAAGTTATACTAACCAAAATCACAAAGTCATAAGTCATAACTTAGCATGACTTTAGAAATGGTTTAACTTAACTAAAATCACCAGAAAATCATACATTAATAAAATACCACTAATAAATAATAAAAATAATAAATTTTTAAAAATCCCCAATTTCAGAAAACAGGGTGTTACAAGTCTACTCACCTTAAATAATTTCGTCCTCGAAATTTAGATGGTCGTACTCTTTCTAGGTCAAACCTCCAACAATCAGGGTCGAGGCTACTACCTAGCAACATACAAGGTCAACAAGCAATATATGGGTAGTAGACCTATACTGGGTCATGTCCAAAAATTGGCTGGCAGTTTTAGGTCATAAGGTGTCCTCAATTCAAATCGAAATCAAGTAACTCCATGGGCTAAATCAGGATGGAGCCTTGGGTCAGGAAAATCGTACTAAGCAAATGAAGCACACAATGGTATGCCTGAATGGGATACTAAGGTCATGGGTGTAGTATGTCATGTCTAGGTTACGTATGTGAAGTCAGTTTTGAGAAAACAACTAATCTTGTGCTCCTAATTTAAAAGTCACGATAATGTACCTATGATGATCATAATTTAGAGTGGGAAAGGTCTATGGTCTAAATTGAACCAAAATCATGATGAATAGTGGTACCAGGGGGACAGGTTAAATGGAACAGTCCGTGGTCTCATCTAGGTGCACTAGTCATTCTAGATCAATACTGTCCTATGGTATCAAAACGTACAAGCAATCTAAAGTGTCCTAATTGGAAAGATAAGAAAACAACAATCATGAAGGCTATAGGGTCGTCTACCATCCTATATGAAAATAGGTCATTAACAAGTGAAAAATCATTAAAGTTACCCTTCCATAAAAAGAAAATTGAAAGTTTAGGTACAAACAATCACAAATAGATTTTTGTCTTGACACGATCTAAGTTGATCAATTTCAGGATAAATCGAGATTGGGCAAGATGGGAAATCAATGAAATCAAGTATGAGCACGAACATCCAATGATGAAGATCCAGGTCATGATTAAATTTAATCCAACTGGATATGAATACGAGGTTCATAGGCGATAAAATAATTCCAAAGAAAATTGTCAAGGCTGTTGCGGATAAGATTCTAAGGCAAGTTTAACTATGTCTTCATCCACGTAGATTAATATATGAAAAAGCGAACCAAAACGCAATAGGTTGATAAGACCATCATGCGCCGGTTCTGATTAGATAATATGTTAGTGGGTGTATACCCAATAAAATATATCATGATCAAGCTCGAAAAGGATAAGCTTGTAAAACTTAAGGATAAATTTATAGCATAAGATATAAGTAAGGGTGGAAATGATGAAAGAAGATACATAGTCCAAGATCCTTAACCAATCGGGTCAAGTATTCAAAGTAAGGTACAAGGATGATAGTATCAAGAAGGACAATATGAAATAGATTATACAGATTTGAACAAAAGTCAGTAGATTCAAATCCCTGGAAATTTCCTAGTTGTGATTGAGTATCCTCTCTCTAAGCCTATTATCAAATCCTATCACAGGCTGTAGTGATACTCTAGTTCGAATACCACTACATAAACTCGAGACCTGCATGGGCCACCACTAAAAACGTGTCACGACCCGCACCCTGTGTAGGGGCACGAGAAGTGGGTACGTCCAGCCTACGCCGCAGTGTCGGCGGTAGAACGCTGTCCTAGGTTGCTAACTAATCTCATGCAGTGTATATAATGTACTTGCCAAGATCTCAACTCCGAAGGGAGGACAAGTAAAAGATATGATATACTCAATCACAGTCTAAGCACGATAAGATAACACAGAAATCTAGATACCAACTAACAACAACAGAAATTAAACTACTAAAATAATAACAACAATGTCTCAAACAAACTCTAATACAACTCAATATCTCAAGTTTAATACAACAAGCTCAAAACATGAAAGCTAAGTAAGTCTACTAGCTAACTCCTGAATCACTCCTGAGAGTCGGAACCAAAGGTAGCTAATCCCTCGCCAGGTCCATGGTAAGTAGGGCATGTGTCGTCAGGAGTATCATCTGTAATATTTTCAACAGGTCCAATCAGGACAGGAACGAGCACATCTCATCTAGAAATCCCAAGTAAATGACAAAGACTATAAAGCAGTTTTTAGACAGTTATACAGATGAGCATGGCAGTTTTATACAGAAAATGATGTAGAGAAATAGTGAGGGTACAAGGAAAGTAAAGTAACTAACAAGAGAAGAAAACATGGCAAAGAAGACTGTAGTAAACTAGCTGAACTAGAATAACATGGTATAAGTCCAGACAGTATAAAATGTAATCCCAGTGTGAGTCCAGTCCATATAATCCAATACTAGATAATTCCAGTACAAGATGAGTCCAGTAAAAATGAGTCCAGAAGTGATCCATGATTCCAGGGTAAGTCCAGACTATACTCTAACAGTGTGTTTTAAAATACTGAGATCAACATGTAAACGGCTAGGGGTAATCAGGCACATCGTACACTCGGCCAAGTGTGGGATGGCTAGCATTCCAGAATAGTTCCAAGGGAGGTGGTTCCAGATTTTAGGTATGTTCACATGTCTACTCAAGTATTTCCCCGCCCACAAATGAATCCATAATCCAACACTACAACCAGTATGAGTCCAGCCAATGATTCCAGAAATGATTCCAGTAGGGTGATGCCAGTAGTGATTCCAGATATAGAGGCCAGACATGAATAAATGAGTGTCGCATGTAATGGGTCCAGCAATACCAATCGTGTTTGTACAGAGAATCACATATAGCTAACTAGAACTGAAATACAGTAAATGACAAGTAATGAAAGAACTATCAGAGAATGTACTCGCCTGACACTCTGGAAGAGTAGTATAATATCAGATGTCTGTACCAGGGTCACAATGTCCTAAAATAGAGCAATACAGTTATGACATGTCTAATATGAAGGTAAATGAAATCTACAATGCAATCTATATGAATTCTAAGCCAATCTAGGTCAAAGTCAAACTTGGTCAACTCTATAGTCAATCTAAGTCAAATCAAGTCATATTAGGTCACAGGGAATCAAACTAAGTCAAATAGAGTCAAACAAGGTCAAACAAGTCAAGGTTAGTCAAATCTAGGTTAAAGTCAACTCCTGGTCAACACTCTAATCAAACTAGTCAAATACTAGTCAACATGATCAATCTGGGTCAAGTCTAGGTCAAACTTAGACCAACTAAGGTTTGGTTAATCATATACTAGTCTGTAAGATAATTAGGTCAATGGCCAACTCTAACTCAAACTCTATAAGGCTAACATGTCTTTGGATACCAAGGATTCTATACCACAAAGCTAAGGCATAACCAATCTTCTATACAAGGGATATCATACAAAATATATATATAGCACAATACCAACCTTAATCCTGTAATCAAGCTAATCCCATTCCCCAACTCAAGTCATGACTCAACTCTAAGTATTCCACTTAACCCCATACATATCTTAATTTACATAGGACTACCCATATAACTTAGGTTACTATTTACTCATATAGGTTAAACCTAAACCAACTAGTCATTAGGCTAAGGTTTAGTCAAACTTAGTCAGCTAGTCCTTCTAAGACCATCTAAGTCATTTATAGATCAATTAGGTCAAGGTTGACCTATAGTTGACTTTGGTCAACAATGGTCAACATTGGTCAACTTGCTAGTCAACCTAGGTCTACTAGTTAGGGTTTAGTCAAACTAGTCATTCTAGGTTAGTTCAAGTCAAACTAGGTTGATTAGGTCAAGTTTGACCTAAGGTTGACCTTGGTCAACACTTGGTCAAACAGGGGGTAAACTAGTTAAGTCATGGGTATTTGGTTAATTAGGGTTAGCCCTAATGGCCATAGGCTAATAGCTATAGCCCATAGGCTAGTAGCTTAGGTCAACTAGTTCTAGGTTTACCTATATATATATATATATATATATATAGAGACATACACTATATAATGTAAAACCTATATATATAGCCACTATATATAAATACCCATATACCCCACATATATATATATATATATATAACCATATATACACACTACAATATATATATATATAACATATATACATACATAATGTATATGTATAATATACCTAATATATATTATATACAATATATATATAGAGAGGGGAAATAGAGAGAGAGATGTGAGAGAGTGAATGAGAGAGAAGGACAGGAAGGGAGAGGGGTTCCTGTTCCTGGAACCAGGAAGCCCAAACACACACACACAATAGCATATATACATACATAGGTATATATATACATATCTACCCAAATACACAACCATTTTCCCTCAAATTTTATCCACACTCACACATACATATATACTATATATACATACTAAAATACACCAGTCCAATGTATAAAACATATAAAAATAGGTTTTGAAATCCATTTTCAAAAACTGGAAAATAATCCTAAAACTGGAAAATCAGGACTGTTCACTCGAAACTATGCAAACCCAAATTCTCACACCAACACGAGCTAAGACCCAAATCCCTAGGTTGGTAAAGGTAGGGTAGGGTCCACTCTAGTGTCCTAGGTGCCTGAGACACGACCACGACACGACACAACGTGTCCACGAGTCGAAAATCAAAAACAGGTAAATTCTAGGGTTGGTATCGGCTGATGTTCCTGTGTCTCGTACTCATGACATAGGACACGTGGGATCTCGTGCACCTAGGGGTAGGTTCGCCTAGGGGTCTACTAGGTATCCCAAAACCTAATTCGTGTCCAAGTGTGTCCGTGTCCGAGATACGAAGGCGTATCAGAGAGGTCTGAAATGCGTGTGCTGTGCCAGTGTACGACCCGTGCGAGTGGATTTTCTCCCTCGACACGACACGTCGTGACACAAGACTTTAGGGGTGTCTTGTCAGACACTGCCCCTAGGTCTGTGCCAAGTGTCACGTGTCCACGTGTCGTATCGTGTCCACACGAGGGGTCTGGTAGCAGGGGAGCTACGCAGGGCCTCGTGCACAAGTGTCGGGGGTTCGTGTGCCTCACACGTGGCACGTGGGGCCACGTGCCCGTGTCAGGTGGTAGGGTAGGTGACTAGGTATGTGTCCGTGTCACTGTATCGTATCCACAACATGCGTGGACACGATACGAAATATCAAACACCTACGTGTTTACAGTGTGCACAGTGTTTACAGTGTGTTAGTGTAGTGTTTTGACAGTGGGTTCGTGTCCAGTTTTGGACACGAACAGTGTCCAAAGTGTGCTCAGCCAGTAGGGGATGTGACCTAGGGATCTAGGGCTACCCAAAAGTCAAATTTGTTTCACAAGAACACAACACAAATTTCTAAGGGGCATTACATCAAACACATGGTTAAAAGCCTAGATATGTGTCCGATACGGACACGAAACCAAACCTAAAATTTACCAAACTTAACCCACATCTAGGGCAGACCTGCATGCATGCATTTATGAAGAAAATCACTACATTACATAGATAAAAATGAAAATACCTCTATGTGCTAGAAATCAAGAAAATCAATGTAGAGGGGGGGGGGCTTCACTTCAACTTTGTGATGTCCAATACCTCAAAAACTCCAACTTCTAGTCTCCCCTAGCTCCCTTGGTATGTTAGGGTTCCAATGCAAAAGATTTGAGGTCAATAGGATCACTAATGGTGAAGTTATGTAGGTTTGAGCATTTGTGGTTTTTCAAGTTCATGAATTTGTAAAGAGACATGAAATAAATTGGGGTGGTGATATATAGGGGCTTGGCATGGCTAGGGGGGGTCCTTGGCCGGCCAACATGTAGGGGGGGTGTCCTCCAAGTTACTTACAAGCTAAGGTAAAGACTTTGGGGTAAAGGGTTGTGATATTTGGAGTAAATCAAGGAAAATATCAATGGAATAAATATCTAGATATTTATCTAACTAGATATTTATACCTAAGGCTAATATCTAATCATTAGTCTTCTAGGTTAGTGGCTAACCTCTAGATTAGTGCTAAACTAGGTTAGGAGCTAACATGACACTAATCAAATAATTAGTTAATAATAAAACACATAAATACAAATAATTCCAAATAATTCCTAAAAAATTACCAAAATACCCTTTAGGCCAAAAAGCCCTAATTTGATGTTCTAAACCTATGGCTAGGCTCACATGATCATGGTTAGTCTCTAGGTTAGAGAAAACTAGGGTTTACACTAAGTTATACTAACCAAAATCACAAAGTCATAAGTCATAACTTAGCATGACTTTAGAAATGGTTTAACTTAACTAAAATCACCAGAAAATCATACATTAATAAAATACCACTAATAAATAATAAAAATAATAAATTTTCAAAAATCCCCAATTTCAGAAAACAGGGTGTTACATAATCTAAGAAGAACAGGACTTGATTTAAAGACAATATGACATGGCACATACACAGACACGGTAGCGATTTCTGCGCGACCTGGAGTAATTTCGAGTGTAAAAATGTCGTGTTCAACATGTGTCATATACGATGTTACAAGGACATTGATCTCTTTTTTGTCCATAATTTCTAGAAAATAGGGCAATTGAAAAGAACGTGTCTCCATGAACCAAAACAAACCTTGCTACCCGAACGTGTCTCCATGAAGTTCAACTTGTAAGTATTCGTCCGAAAGTAATGGAATTAACACCCTTCCACACTGTAAGAACCAACAAAGAAAGAAACAAGAAGATGAACCAATGCGCGAACAAAGAAAATGCCTCACAAATTAGTAAAAAAAGAAAATTCATTCAAAGATTTCCAAACATGCATTCAAAGATTTCAGCCATCTTTCTAAAACTAGGAAATAGAAAATAGGTCAAAAATTAGGGCATTTTACTAAAATCATGTCGAGGCAGAAATTAGGACACAAAATAAGAAATAATTTAGGACAAACCTTGGGGAGCAAGGAGCGGGCTGAGGAGAGTTGGGGCGCGGGGAGCGGGTACCGGGCTGAGGGGAGTTCGGGAGCGGGGAGCGGACTGAGGGGAGTTCGGGAGCGGGGAGCGGGCTGAAGGGAGTTGGGGAGTGGGAGGAGAAAGAGAGAAGGAGAAAGAGAGTAAGTGCGGAAGAAGGGAAGGGTTTAGACTTTTCGACTTGAGTACGGGAGTAAGTGCGGGAGAGTCGAGGTTTCGACTTAAAATTTGATATTTTTTTTCATAATGCTCGTATCACTGATAGATAATCAATAAAGCTTATATAGAAAACCATCATAGATTATAGTCTTGCTGAACTTTGATGACGCTTCTTTATCAGCCGTTATGAAATCCACTTATCAAGCGTCATTAATAGGTCTTTTTGTTGTAGTGTGTATGCCACGTCACCGACTCTTCCGCTGATAACGAAAGGTCCGATGAAACGCGGGCTAAGCTTTCCACCTCTACCAAAGCGTATTGTACCATGTGTCGTCCTCAAGAATACCAGATCTCCAACCTATAACAAATAAGGTCTCAAATTAACTATAATAATCAAACATAATAATCAAAATCACAAAATCAAACCAATCCTAATCCTAATCCTATCTCTAAGCTGTACCTCAAACTCCAATAGTCTGTGGTGGCTATCGGTCCAATGTCGATGTCTGTCCTGCACCACGCAAACCGGACTATTTGAACTATTTTGAACTCAATGGGATCGCATGTTTCATCATTTGGGACCATCTTATGGAGCATAACATCTATATTGATTCTTTGTCGACATGTTCTTGTCGTGCACTTCGATTCAACTAAATTGAGGCAAGTACATGCAGTGATTTACTTTCATTTCATGATATTGTCTATATTTCATGATTTAGATATGCATATTGTATTCATGTCACTTTTGCTATACGTGATTAATGTTTTATGGATTTTATTCATGATATTCGTGTTTCGTGATCTTCATGCATCGTGTTTCATGATTTCGTGTATATTACATGCCATGACTTGAATCTATGAGTGCTCGTTGTCGGACGAAAAAATATCTTAGTAGACGTGTAAACTATCCCTTTTCATGTTTCGTGTCTAATCGTGTGGATAGCAATCACACATTTCATGTGTGATTTGCCGCATCGTGCGGATAGCAATCGCATATTCTCATGTGCGATTTGTCGTATTATCTGGGTCGTTCACATATCGAATTTGGTATTTCAAAACACATAGAGGCGGTGGATGTTTTTGTCATAGTTTCATAGCTAGTCTTTTATCACATTTTCATGTTCTTTATCATATTTATCACTATTGTCCATTTCTATTAAAATGTCAGTTTAGCCTTACAGTTATGCTTGTTTATCATGTCTCACATATTCTAACTCTTGTTATATAGTCATTATCATGTTATGAAATATTTATCACTGTTTGTACTTGCTCCAATCCTTACTGGATAAGTACAATTTTTTAGGAGATGTTATGTCCCACATTCTTGGACTACGTGATGATGCTAGTACGTTGAGACCATCCATGATGTACAGTTGTTTGTGAGTTGATCTATGGAGAGTTCTAGGTTGTTATTCTCTATCCTAGTTCTATGTTGTAGTTGATCGGATTCGATATAATTCATATTATGTATTTTCAGATGTGGATTTTGAGATGATTTAGTATTTGCTTAGTGATTATCTTTCCTTATTCGTATCTTTTCTAGCATTATGTCATTGAGTATATGTTGATATTGTGGGTTTTGGAATGTTGAGATATTCTCTACTGAGGACAAGACAGCTTACTACGTCGATGCTGTGGTATAGGTTAGACGTGCATCACGCACCCGTACCCGAACATGTGGACGTGGGTCGTGACACCAGGAACGACTACATCTTTAACAAAAAAAAAAACTGCTTACGTTACAACATCTTCAAAGGAGCAATGAGACTGAAAGCCACATATCTGTAAAGGTATTATTCATTCTCCTGTTTATGATCGTAATATATTTTCTTTGGATCTTAAATAAACTTTGAAGTAGAAAACAGTCGAACCTAAGCTAAGGTAATAGCACCTTAAAGTCCTACACTTTGGCTCATTGAAAGACTAATCTTCGTAATTAGTGCGACAAGAACACGAAAAAAGGGAAACGTTGGAAACGATGATTGCTGAAGGGAACATGATTGAAGAATATCAACAAGTGAAAGATTTAAAATAGCAGCAACTTGTCAATACATATTGGAAAAAGAATAATGACACAAACATGGGACTATGATCTATTTTGTATTATTATTATTTGTATAATCAATCCCCTTCTAATCATAGGGAATTTCAAATGTGGCTCCGACAATGCAAAAGTTTGTAAGTAGGAGGAGGAGACAATCCACGCCATCTCCACCAAAGCCATATTATTTGGTTCCATTTTAATTAATGATGCCACCATGTTAGCGATGAGACAAGACTACGGAAGTCAAAGCCAAAGTCAAAACCAAACCAAATCTTATCATTTGACGAGAAAACAAATAAGTGTCGTACTCTTGTTTTTCTTGTCTGTGTATTTTCAACCAAAGGTTTCATCCAAGATTCTTTTTTGTTTAAACCTAGTAAATTATTTTGGCTATCTTTATAAAAAAGACAATATATATGTTGTAAATTATTGGAATATTTTAGCAAATATTTTCATTCAAAATAGAGAAATTAATATATACCTCCACTTTTTTTAAAAAAAATTAATAGCAAATGTCCACATTCCTTTGTCTGGAACAAATAAAATTTTAAGATATACCTCCACTATTTAACAAAAATTGTGGCTAATTTACATAGGAATGTATATATTTGCTAATTTTTTAAAATATATGAGATATATGCTAGTTTCTATATTTTGAATGGAGACATTTACTAAAATCTCTCTTTTATCCCTAAATTATATGTAAATTATATGTTTACATAACTAGGATGCACTTATTCAAATACACACATATTCTAACATTTTCTTTTCTGTATATATGTTTAGATAACTATGATAGATTTTGTTCATCTACAAACTATCCGCTTTCTCTTCTTTATTTTCATAACAATATGTTTGTTCTTATGAATTATTAACACCGTATATGTTATTTAAAACAACTTTTACACACTTATTATGAAGTTACTTGACTAAAATTTTATCATGCCGCGGCTTAGGAACAGTTTATTTGTCTATAAATAAAATCCGCTCACAAGAAAAACTCTTATAAATAACATTGCAGCTGTTTTGGTTGTGACAAATATTTTGTTGGAATTTGGATAATCATTTCTACTTTTATTGTATAAGTGACAATTTATAGTAAAATAAACACTAAAAATAGTGTAAATGCTTCCAAAAAGGATTTTAGCAGTTGTATTTACAGCCACTTAACAATTAGTCTCTTAGGCCACGTTTTGTTACCAGAATTTGAGCCTTGGAAAAAAAAAAATCATTCATTTCCGATATTTGGAAGCCAAAGGATGAAGCTGGAAAGTAAAATAATTGCCAAGAGTCAGAAAAAACAGAGAAAAAGTGGTTCACTCACACATCTAAGGAATTACTTTTCCTCCCACTTTCATGTATTTATTACAAATTTTTTGACTAAATTATTTCTGCTCAAAGATATTATTTACCATTTGTATCCATTATACATCTTATAATTGCTTAATTTGCCAGAAAATATTACTAAAAATTGACTTAATTTTTTTTCAAACGTCAAACAATATAATTAAAAGTAAAAATATATTCCAACTATAATCTTGTTTTTTCTAAACACAGAAAAATTGTAAAAAATTATAATTTTCTAAAAAAAAAATATAGCAAATAATTGATTTCCTTCCCTTGAACAAAACGATGCCTTAGAGTTGATAGCTTAGAATGTACAGAAGTATAGTATTTTTGTAATTCTTGTGTGATTATTAATATCAGGATGACAAATTTGTTGTAAATAAAGTGTTTCATCGCCACTAGTCATAAACTAAAATTTTGGAGGAGGTTAATCAGACCCGATCAGAGCGGGACGGTCTAAATCGGATCCGTACGGCTAGTTTGGCTCGTCAATATATTTTACCTAAAGCTGCCACTACTCCCGTGCCAGCAAATCATTCATCCCATCCCCCCTCGTCAGCGGACCCCTCTGCACGTGCTCACGTGGATCCACTGCTGTTCCGGACGTGGGCTCCGCATCCCGAGATGTCAGGGACGGTTGGATTTATGGATTTATGTCCAGTCCAAATCAATGGCTCCCTTCACGTGAAGTCATGGTGTAACATGGGTCGGTTCAAGCCTGGACCAGCTCGAGCCCGTCCGAGCCTGCAGCCGGTCCGGCCCACCCAAGTCCGATCCTAGCCCGGTCCGAACTCGTCCATATACAATTTCGATTCGGGCTGGGTTCACCCATCCGAGCCCAAGCCCGGCCCGGACCGGTTTGAAATTTTTTTTTTTTTTGAATACCAACTTAGGCCCGGAGGTCATGGTGTAACATGGGCTGGTTCAAGCCTGGACCAGCCCGAGCCCGTCCGAGCTCACAATCGGCCCGGCCCGCCCAAGGCCGATCCTAGCCCGGCCCGAGCTCGCCCATATACAATTCCGGTCCGGGCTGGGTTCACCCGCCCGAGCCCAAGCCCGGCCCGGCCCGGACCGGTTTGAATTTGTTTTTTTTTGAATACCAACGTTAGGCCCGGGGCAGCTCGGCCCGGTCAGGCCCGCTCAAGCCCAAGTCCGACCCGGTCCGGCCGGCTGAACCGAATTTTGGAATTTTTTTTCTTCTTTGAATCATTGGGCCCCTTTTTGATCCTACCATCAAATTAGAGGGCGTAGTTTTGTTAGATGGCTATGCAGATAACATGGAACTTAATCTTATGGAATTGAAATTGGAAGTAAATGTAGTTTTAGAAAGATTAGTATTACTTTATGAAAATAATGTTGTGCCGATCCGACCCACTCAAGTTATTACAAGTAGTAGCTCTGGCATAGTAGACCACGCCAGTCGTTTATTAAAAAGGAAGAAACAGGGAGAATCTTTCCAACCCACTCAAGAGTTGTCTTTGAATTTAAGTTCTTATGAAGAAGATGAATCTTCAAATCACTTCACCATTTTAGAATGGTAGAAAAAACACAACAAAAGATTTCCTATACTTTCTACAATTGCACGTGATCTACTAATGGTCCCGATGTCCACGGTAGCATCGGAGTCTTGTTTTAGTGCAGGATCAAGGATGTTGAGCTTAAAGAGGAGTCGATTGAAGCCGGATATCTTGGAAGCTTGTGTCTGCATTCAAGATTGGATTTTAGCAGAAAAAAGAACCCAAAACAAGAGGGATGATGCTTATGACATCAATGAGCTGGACCTCGGATCGCTTGGATTGGGTGAAGCTTCTGCAAGCAAGGAGGAGGAGCAAGAAGAATGACTCAAGTCTAAGGTATGACCCTCCAAAAAAAATATTCAAACTTTCAAACTTCAAAACTTAAAACTTAAAGCTTCCAAAAAAGAACTTTAAAACTTCCAAAAAAAAAAAAAAAACTTTAAAACTTTAAACTTTTAAAACTTTAAAAATTTAGAAACTTTAAAAACTTTAAACTTTTAAAAACTTTAAAACTTTAAAAAAATACTTTTCAACTTTAAAACTTTAAAAAAAAATTTAAAACTTTAAACTTAAAAAAAACTTTAAAACTTAAAATTTAACTTTAAAACTCTAAAACTTAACATATTACTTTAAAGTAAAACTTAAAAAAAAACTTAAAAACTTTAAAAATTTAAAACACGAAAACTTGAAAACAAAATTTTTAACTCTGCCTATGATAAGCAAAGCTTGTCTTGCCGGTCCCAAGCCCGGATAAAAGAGGAGAAAAAAATAAAACAAAATTTAATTAAAAAAAAAGTTAAAAAGATTAAAATAAAATAAATTAAAAGAATATAAAAGTTAGAAGAAAATGTCGAAATCCAAAAAAAAACAGAAACAAAAACTGGACCGACCCGCTGGACCGGCCCGAACCCGACCCGCCCAAGCCCGCCCACGAACCGGCTCGGACCGGCCCATCCCTACCCAGACCGGGTCACTGGGCCGGGCTGAGTCTGCTCCATGCAAACCGGGCCGGGCCGGTTCAAGCCTGGACCAGCCAGAGCCCGCAGCCGGTCCGGCCCGCCCAAGCCCGATCCTAGCCCGGTCCGAGTCCGCCCATATACAATTCCGGTCTGGGCTGGGTTCACCCGTCCGAGCCCAAGCCTGGTCGGGCCCGGACAGGTTTGAAACTTTTTTTTTGAATACCAACGTTAGGCCCGAGTCAGCCCCACCCGGTCAGGCCCGCCCGAGCCCAAGCCCGATCTGGTCCGGCCGGCTGAACCGGATTTTGAAATTTTTTTCTTTCTTTGAATCATTGGGCCCCTTTTTGATCCTACCATCAAATTAGAGGGTGTAGAAGTTTTATTAGATGGCTATGCAGATAACATGGAACTTAATCTTAGGAATTGAAATTGGAAGTAAATGTAGTTTTAGAAAGATTAGTACTACTTTATGAAGATAATGTTGTGCCGACCCGACCCACTCAAGTTAGTACAAGTAGTAGCTCTGGCATAGTGGACCACGCCAGTCGTTTATTAAAAAGGAAGAAACAGAGACAATCTTTCCAACCCACTCAAGAGTTGTCTTTGTATTTAAGTTCTTATGAAGAAGAAGATGAATCTTCAAATCACTTCACCATTTTAGAATGGTGAAAAAAATACTACAAAAGATTTTCTAAACTTTCTACAATTGCATGTGATCTACTAATGGTTCCGGTGTCCACGGTAGCATCGGAGTCTTTTTTAGTGCAGGATCAAGAATGTTGAGCCTAAAGACGAGCCGGATATCTTGGAAGCTTGTGTTTGTGTTCAAGATTGGATTTTAGCAGAAAAAAGAACCCAAACAAGAGAGATGAAGCTTATGACATCAATGAGCTGGACCTCGGATCGCTTGGATTGTGTGAAGCTTCTGCAACCGATGAGGAGGAGCAAGAAGAATGACTCAAGTCTAAGGTATGACCCTACAAAAAAAATATTCAAACTTCAAAACTTAAAACTTAAAACTTTCAAAAAAGAACTTTAAAACTTTAAACTTAAAACTTAAAACTTCCAAAAAAGAAATTTAAAACTTTAAACTTTTAAAACTTTAAAAATTTAAAAACTTTAAACTTTTAAAAACTTTAAAACTTTAAAAAATACTTTAAAACTTTAAACTTTTAAAAAAAAATTTAAAACTTTAAAACTTTAAAGTTAAAAAAAAAAACTTTAAAACTTTAAAACTTAAAATTTAACTTTAAAACTTTAAAACTTAACATATAACTTTAAAAGTAAAACTTTAAAAGAAAAACTTAAAAACTTTAAAAATTTAAAACACGAAAACTTGAAAACAAATTTTTTAAAACTCTGCCTATGACAAGCAAAGCTTGTCTTGCCGGTACCAAGTCCGGATAAAAGAGGAGAAAAAAATAAAACAAAATTAATTAAAAAAGAAAGTTAAAAAGATTAAAATAAAATAAACTAAAAGAATATAAAAGTTAAAAGAAAATGTCAAAATCCAAAAAAAAAGAAAAAAATTGGAAAAAAAATCAACAAAAACCGGCCCGGCCCGCCCAACCCCCCCACGAACTGGCCCGGACCGGCCCAGCCCTACCCAGACCGGGTCACTCGGCCGGGCTGGGTCCGCTCCATGCAAATCGGGCCGGGCTAGGCCCGGCCCGCTACTTGAACCGGTCCGGGCTGGGCCCGGACCAGGTTGGGCCGGGTTGGATTGGCTGCGGGCCGGTCCGGTTTGGCCCGGATCACACCTTGAACCGGAGGGCTTCGACCGTCAATTGCACGTGTGGCCCGTACGTGTTCTTGATGTCGCCATCTAAGGCTCAATAGAATATAGATAATTTCATATGAGGGGTAAAATTTTGTATAATTATAGAAAAATGGAAAAGTTTAGGAAAATTACAAGGAGGGGATGAGGCGACATCATTGATGGCACCAAGGCCTCCCCTTGGCACGATCACTAATGTCACCCCATGAGATTCCTCCCATTTCCCCCTAAAGCAACATTGCTGATGGCGCCATAACCCCCCTTTTACGCCATCAGTAATGTCACCCCATGAGATATCCCTATTTAGCCTTCCAACGTTCCATTTTTCTGTACAACGGTCATATTTCTATCCGTTGGAGATTGATTCTATATAAAAGGTGAATGTGAGATAGTTGCATTCTCACTTCACACTTTCTATTTCATCACTCTACCTTCTTCAATATTTTCTGCAGATTTGAAGTTGTACATCTTTTTGATATGGATCAGAGCCTAAGAATATTGTGCTCACATGGAGGTTTAGTAAATGGGCTATCATACGAAGGGGTTTTACGTAACTTCTTTTAACTGATCGTAGTAGTACATTAGATAATCTACGAACTCTGATTATTAACTCTTTTTCTATTTCGATATGAATTTATGTTAAGACATGTTTTCGTTTCTCATTGTTTGTTAATAGATTCTGATCAAGTAAGGAATTTTGTTCTTGAAGTTAATTTGCAATCGCCGTTTATAAGTATTTTTGTTACTCAAGTTTTTCCACTACTTGAAATATTTTTACGTCCACGTGCTTCTAATTATCAAGTAGGTGCTAATTCTTCTCGACCACTTCCAACTCATGAAGATGAACAAGCAGTAGATGTTGCTAGTAATGATGATTTTGATGATTTTCAAAATATTGAAAATAGTGATGATTTAATTGAAAATATAGACGATAATTTCGATGATACTGTTAGTAATGGTACCACTCATGAATTATTTGTCGGACAACAATTTGCTACTCGGGGGGTGACATTAGTGATGGCGCCGGGGGGGGGGGGGGGCTTGGCGCCATCAGTGATGTCGCCTGGTGGGTGGGGCGCCATTAGTGATGTCGCTTCATCCTCCTCCTTGTAATATCTCTAAACTTCTCCCTTTTTCTATAATTATACAAAACTTTACCCCCCTATGAAATTACCTGAATAGAGTATTTCGGGCTTTACTATCGGTCAAGGTTGGGTCAAATTGGTCCAGCTCACGGATTAATTTGAATTATAAACAGATTGAATAAAATATACAAGTGCACAACTAAATATATACCATTTAGAATTTTTGTATATTTATCAGAGTAGAATTGGTCAAACACTTTCATTATATGTGAATTCCATAATAAAAGTCAAAAACCATGATCAAATTGATCCAAAATCCAATTGGATCAGAGGGTTCGTTGGTCTGAACGGTCTGATCGACCGGGTTAAACGAGTTGACTATGTTTTTTTTTAAAAGTATTGGATCACTATTAAATTGGCCCAAAAAAATTATTAGCTCACGGGCCGATCGGTCTGATTTTTAAAACATTGGCCACAACACCATAATTTTGGCATATTTTAAAAAAAAAATCAACACTATCTTTGGCAGTATTGAATATCCACATGGTTGCAAAATATATGACATTTTTTTTTGAGATTGTCAAAATTGTGATGCTGGCCAATATTTTGGTAGAAACTTTGTTTAGGTGGTAGCATTTATAGAATTCATTTCGTATACTAATAATATATTCAAAAATTTTATTGTTAAACATGTGACATCCATCAATAATCATTATTATAGTCTTTATTAGATATACGCACCGAAATTTCACATTGGTATAGATATACTAGATCATCCATGATGTCTAGAAACTATCCTATGTTATAGTCACACAAGAATGTTTGGTATGTCAAATATTCAATTAAAACTTAAAGAGGCTGACAAAGATTTAGAAAACATGATGACATACAAATTTGACATTTATTTTGGTGGAGTTCTTACTCTTTAGTGTTAAAGCACACATCAAGCATATGTCTCTTGATAAAAGTGTCTTAAAGATTTTTCAACTACTTCCCAATGTGAGAAGATTACGGTAAAATTATTATTTTATTTCAGACATCTTTTATATCAATTACTTCAGAATATTTAATGTTTTAGGATTTCAAATTGACAAATCTTTTTTAACTGTTTTAATCATTATTCACAAAATATAGTTATTTACTTTGTAATTGTTTTTTAAATAACGGTGCATAAAATTTATAATTTTTTTTGGTGAAACGTCTATAAGTTTATCCGCTAGTTGTGGTTATTTATTTTTCAATAAATAGAGTACTTGTGTTTGTTGAAGATTACATATTGAAAATGAAACCAATTAATTATGAAACAGCCAATAAAATGTTATTGATTAGCTGAGGAAGGTGGTAAGTTTGATTTCTACACGAATCACACTTACAAAAATTAAATTTTATTTTAAACGTTAAAAATGAAATATAAACTTTACAAGTGTGCAAAAGAATGAGCAGATGAACGATTATTATCGTGTAGAGAGAGAGAGTTGATAATCGGTGGGGACAGCTAGCACGCACCCGTGGGGCACAAGGTGAAAGGCTAATCATCACCTCCCCGACATGTTGCCGGGTCCATATCTACAGCATCCGAGGTAATCTCCACCAACAACAATAAGGGGCCGTTTGGTATGCGGAATATTTTTGTATTTCCGGAAAAATTTAGGATTGGAAAATCATTTCCACGTTTGGTATACATTATTAAAATTTATTTCCGGACATTCAAAATACCTGGGTAAATTATTTGTCTATGAAGCATGAAAATCTATTCCCTAACAATTTGGTGGGTATATTTTTTTTTGCCTGGGAATAAACTTAACTAAAAATTGGATATATTTACATCTATTGTCATCAATCGTTTGACAAAAAGCCCGACACTTTCTCTCTCTCTTTATTTTTTTTTCTTCTTTCTCTCGGTCGGCTGGGACTGCTCTCTCTCTCTCTCTCTCTCTCTCTCTCTCTCTCTCTCTCTCTCTCTCTCGGCTGGGACTGGACTGGCACTGCGCTCTCTCTCGGCTGAGTCTGCTCGCTCTCTCGGCTGGGACTGGGAGATCTCTGTCGATTTCTCGGATCTCTCTCATGCTCGACTCTCTCTCCCTTTCTCTCTCGCGCGCGCTCTCTTCACAGAGGATAGGTATGGATTCTCAACTCCTAGATCTACGTTTTTTGTGATTTTGTCCATTTTTTGGATAAATTTTGGTTTGATATTATTTTGGTTGCTTAATTAATCTTATATTATGCTTAAAATTGAAAATAATTTGGGATTTTGTTGTTTTAGGTCTTTGATTTTACATTTTGGGAATTATTTTAGGGTTTGGGATTTTGTTTTTTTAGGACTTTGATTTTTAGATTTTTGGGAATTATTTTAGGGTTTGGAGAACGAAAAATGTTTGTGTCCGATTTAAAATTTTGGGAAATATTATACATAATTTTTTTTGAACAAAAAAAAGAAAAAGAAAAAAGACAACTTCCAGCCCATGGAGAGGAATCTGTATCTTCACATGGAACGAAGAGGAGAAACAAGCGGCTGCTGAGGCTCTAGAGATGGAAGAATCATTCTTTATTTTGACTTGTGAAATAATTCAGTTCTAGGCAGAAAAAAAATCCAGTAGTTTTGGTTTCTACTTTCCTTGTTTTTGATTGAGGAATGTTTACTGAGCCAACTTTCGAAGTTTTTCTTCGTTCTTTTTTCACTTCATATCAGTTGTATGGATTAATATGTACTTCAATTTTCCAATATACCTTTTGTTACAAATTCTCTGCTTAAATTGATATATTGTGGTTGTTGGCAAAAACATAATTTTGTTTCTACATTCCCTAGGGAAACTGAGCCAACTTTGAAATTATCCTTCTTTTTTTCAATTCAAACATCTTTTCATGAGTTTGAGGAATATTATATTCCTAGGAATTTATTTATTGTACCAAACGCATGCATTATATATACCCGTAAATAAATTATATATATCCGGGAATATTATATTATGTACCAAACGTGTTAATAAAGAATACCCGAGAAAATGATGCCTTGGAATAAAATTCCTGGGAATATAGATTTCCCAGCTATATTGTATTCCGCGTACCAAACGTCTCCTAAGTAGTGTGCTAGTGCTTGTGCTAGGGGACCTGACCTCCCTTTCATTCCTTCATTATTATACATTCATTTCATCATTAGATCTCTCTTCCTAAAATGCCCCCGTCTCTCTCTCTCTCTCTCTCTATATATATATATATTTGCTCAGGAACTACTCTATGCCATGAAGCATTTTCCAAAGAAGAAAAGCACATATATGCTCAGTATTGACATGGCAAAGGCGTATGATTGATTGACATAGCCTTTCATAAAGAGTGTACTTCACGGCTTTGGGATTCAAGGACACTCTAACAACCTTATCATTTAGTGCATAGCATCGACATCCTTCTCCATCATCATTAATGGGCGCGCTGAAGGCCACTTCAAACCATCTAGAGGTGTCCGTCAAGGCTGTTCCATGTCACCATACTTATTCATAATGTACTCATAAGTTCTCTCTAGACTATTCTACTGCTACGAACGAGACATCATCTACGAGGGTATTCGGATAAATCATTATGCCACTTCCACCACTCACCTTTTGTTTGCTGATGATCTACTCATTTTTGGTCAGACAAACCCTTCATTACTTGCAACCATCCAGGAGATCCTTTAGACTTTCGCCTCTTGGTCGGGTCAGCTGATCAACTACACAAAGTCGAGCATAACTTTTAGTAAGGGGGTCTCATTGCAAGAGCAAACTGCTATGGCGGCTTCACTTAACCTCAAAATCATGAAAAACGAAGATAGATACCTTGGGCACTCTCTACTTCTTCCCAAAGGTCGACGAGTGACCTATACTCACCTAGTTAGCAAGTGCCAGACCTGTTTGAAAGGATGGAAAGCGAAAACTTTATCCCATGCAGGGCGGGCAACTCTTATCAAATCGATTTTAGGGTCGATTCCTATCTATCACATGTCAGCTTATAGAATTCCCCGTACTGTCACAAATAAGTTAGCGCGACAACAGAGATCATTTTGGTGGGGGCATGATACATCGGAGAAGAGGATGCACTTCCTATCTTGGGAGAAAGTAGCCCAACCTAAGCAAGAAGGTGGACTAGGCAATTAGGAACCCTAATTGGGTCAACGACTCCTTAGTCGGCAAACTACTTTGGAGATTCCTTGACCAACCAGACCTCCTATGGGCCCGTCTTCTTAGGGGCGTCTATTTACAGAACAAATCTTTCTGGTCAGCAAGGAAATGTCGTCGTGCATCATCTACCTGGGCTAGTATGCTTGAGATGCGAAGCATCATGGAACCATATATTTGCTGGAAAATAGGGGAAGGGTGGCTGAATATTTATACGGAACCTTGGCTACCCAACCTGTCGGGATTTCGTATCATCTCCCAACAGCAAAACGCCACGAGACCTGTGATAGTTCGTGATCTCATGCTCCCCGATAGAAAAGGATGGAACATCCCTCTTATATCAGCACTATTCTCCAACTTTGAGGCCAAAGCCATTAATGACATCAAACTGGATGAGCATGAGGATCGAGACAAAATCATATGGACGTGTACCAAGAATGGTACCTTTTCTACAAAGTCCTTCACTACTAAAATATCATCCATTGACGGAGCTTAGCATATTCTTCAGGGATCTTTGTTCTAAGAAATTGCTCGTTGATCGTCTAGAAAAGCAAGAGAAGGACATTGCGGTAATACTATGCAAGCTAGAGAGGGTGTTTCCTCCTGGATTCTTCGACTCTATGGAGCATTTGCCGATTCATCTATCCTATGAGGCACGTGTTGGTGGACCCGTCGAATATCGATGGATGTACCCGTTCGAGCGACATTTGAATCACCTAAAAAAAAGGTGAAAAATAAGGCACGGGTCGAGGGTTCTATTTGTGAAGCCTATGTTCTCGAGGAGATTACAAACTTTTGTTCGATGTATTTCAAGCCTCATGTTGCAACTAATAGAACGAGAGCTTCTAGAAACGACGACGGAGATCATGAAAGTAATGATACAATACTGAAGGTATTCAATGCTCCAGGAAAGCCATCGGGTAAAATGAAGAAGAGATATCTGAACGATAATGAGCTAAGGGTTGCTCAGGTGTATGTATTACTCAACTGCGACGAGGAGGAAGTAGAGAAACTGGAAGGATAAGTAATTAATACGTCTACATTATTTTAATAGTGTTGATTATTATACTATTACATTAATTGCACCATATTGTTTTTAGCATATTTAATGATGATGTGAGGTCAGGTAGGCCACACATAACAGAAGAAGAACTAGAACAAGAAATGAGGCGTTATTTTCCATCATGGTTGAGTGCATATGTAAGACTTGAGAACTCTGTAATTACCTTTCTGTATATGCACTTGATTGAGAATGAGCTTAATTGCTTCTTTCGTGGTATTTAGGTCGATCGTCCATACGCAAGACTTGAGAATGAGTCTATTAGAACGCTAGCCAAGGGACCAACTTATGCTGCAAAAATGTGGCCAAGCTACTGTGTTAATGGATTTAGGTTCAAGTCAACAACTTGCCCGATCAGAGACAACTTTGTGGATCTCGACTCCACCAAAAACAGCTATTTGTGTATCAGATCTTCGAACTACAAAGATGTTGATGCGGGCAGCGATTTCTATGGCGTGCTACGGGAGATCGTGGAGCTGACATATAGTTATAGAATAGAGCTTGCTAAGATTGTGTTATTCAGGTGTGATTGGTTCGATTCGATTAAAGGTCAAGGATGGAAAGTAGACAAGCACGGTCTTGTTGATATAAACTATCGGCGTCGATATCAAGCCTATGAACCATTTGTCCTATCAAGTCAGGCTCAGCTCGTGTACTTCATAAGTTATCCTAAACGGGGAACAACAAGGTCGGACCGGTGGGCAGTATGCAAGACCAAAGCTAGAAATACCTTTGAGGTTGACGATATAGCTTATCAAGAGGATGAACTACCTCTTGTAACAAATATTATAGAAGTGGACACGACGGAAGTTCCTCATTACACATCTAATTGTGTAAAAGAAGTAGAATTATCTGAAGAGGAAGATGCAGATGAAAGTGAAGATGTAGAGGAGGAAGAAGAAGAAGAAGAAGAAGAAGAAGAAGAAGAAGAAGAAGAAGAAGAAGAAGTAGATGAGCTAAACGAACTAGATGAATTTTCAGAAGAGGATTAAATTTGTATGTTTGTTTTATCATCATATTTGACACTTTAGTGACACTTCTATCATATAAATCTGTGACACTTCAGTGACACTTTATTGACACTTTTATCTGTGACTACGATATTTTTCAAAAATCTGTGATGTCTATCATATAAATATGTTTTTTTGTTTTATTGTCATATGTTATTATCAGGTATGACTAGACCAAGAGGACGACGCGGAGGATTTTATATTAGGCAGTCCTGTCAGCCTCGGGCTGGGGATGGAGATTCCGTACCCTCATCCTTATCTCCGAGTACGCCATTGTACCATTCTGTTCCCGGTCCATTACCGGGACAGGGCAGTTCCAGCAGGTTGGCGACTCCTCCCTCGTTGTCTAGCCTTCCTGATCCCGCGTCCAGTATCCCTGATCCCCCGTCCAGCATTCCTCCTGTCGACGGCTCTATGGAGGGAGCCAACGCCGCGCATATGGAGGACGGCGATCAGACTGATCCTGTCCAGGCAGGAGATGAGAGCGACCCTCTATGCGCTCCCCCGGGCGAGACGCGTATGGAGATTTGGACGGACGGGCCTATGGAGTAAGTTAATTAGTTAATATATATATTTCTCAAATGATTATATGTATATATATATATATTCATGAGAATCATTATTGTATAGGTATCGGCCTTCTGCAGTACAGAGACAGCTGGAGGTATTTCTGAGGCAGAACTATGGTGGGCCTTGGATTAACTACTCAGATGCTCCCGCAGATAGGAATGCCTTTTGGTTCGCCCACTTCAAGGTAAAAAATTTGTTTATTTTTAAATTTTAATAATTATTTGTGTATATTATACAACTTTTGTATTTTACTTCTTGTAGAGGACCTATTTCTATCCACCATACCGGGCGGCGAGGATCGAGGGCCAATTTTCTGCCGTCGCAGCCATGCTCATCCGTGATGCGATCCACGACCAGAAGTGTCGTGATCGCTCCGGAGAGCCGATCCATGGTTGGATCACGCCAGAGCAGTGGGCTGCGATGAAGGCTAGATTCAGCGAGCCCAAGTACCAGGAGCGGTCTGACAAGGCCAAGGTGGCGCGGTCGAGCGCCGGTAAGTGGTGTGGTGGCTCCATTCCGATGACGGAGCATTTTCGTCGTCTGGTACGTTTCCTATGACGAACATTAATTTATATATAGTTCGATAGAATGTTTAATACTAATAATAGATAATATATTTTAACAGGTAAAAAAGGGTGAGGACCCGAACATGGTGACCGTCTTCCTGGTCACCCATCGGAGGGCTGGGGAGTTCATTGACGAGAGGGCGATGCAGGCATATGTACGTTCTATTCTTTATATTAATTTACTATAATTTAGAAAATAGAAAAATAGATATCAATATAGACTTTAGCAAACACTTACACGTTAGCAAACATTATTCTAGGCCGAGTTTGTTCGGCTACAGGAGGAGGCGGCTGCTGCTGCTAGTGCGCCAGCAGAGGGAGGGGCTGGTAGTTCCTTCCAGCCGTCTACGGCTCCATCGCCGAACGAGCTCTGGATGACCGCCGTTGGCGGTCTTCAGAAGGGTACGTACTACGGTACGGGATCCTACGGCACGTATTTGGCTTCGGAGTCATCCCGGGCCCCCTTTGTCAGTGCGCAGTCTCCGGCTTCGCAGGCGTCGTCACGAGCTGAGGATGTTCGTCGTCAGATCGAGGAGCTGCGTCGCGAGTTGCAACAGCAGATTTCTGATGCGATCGAGCGACGATCCGACCCTCCGATCGTCACCGGACGATTTGATGCGGTCAAGCGCAGTATACAAGAGCTGATGAGTCTGCATCAGGCTACAGCTGCCAGCTTGCACATGCTCACCGAGTCTACGTAGTACACAGAGCGTAGACAGGTCGAGCTGGAGGGATCACAGAGGAGCATGTCTGCCTCACTCACTCAGGTTTCGGCTTCGCTTGAGGCGAGTACTGAGAGGGTGGTGAGTACCCTTGCTGTTTATGGTGAGCGGCTACGAGAGCTGGAGCAGATACGTCCTCCCGGTCCATCGACGGCGCCGACTCCAGACATTGTACTGCCTCCTACTACCCCTACGGTGAAACTCACCCAGGAGCAGTATGACTACATTCTATCCCAGTTGCGCGGCAGGGGTCCGCAGTAATTTTATTGATTTTTTTATGACTTGTATGTATTGGCCCTATGGACAAATTGTTTATTGCTACACTGTTGTTTGTACACTTGGTGGGAGACTTTTTATCATCTTCCATTTTTATTTGACTCTATTGGATGTTTGTGAGGATGTGTGTCTGTGATATTTACTTTGCACTGCCTCCTATTTTTATTGTGATATTTACTTTGTGATATCTGCGACGGGGATGACAAATATACCTACACTGGGTTATAAGCGATGATCTGATATACAAAGGAGGTGCTGCCGAAATTTTAAAAAAAATATAATGTGTATTTTTGTGATGATGTGTGTCTGTGTTTACAGTGAATGTGAAATACAGTGTTCGGAACCATTGACAGTTTCGATTACTGTTGTATGTTTTATCTTGGATAGAAAGAGCAACAGTTCAGGGTGTACTTCTGAGAGCTTCATTTTCACGTCCTTCACTTTCTCCGGACGTTGTAAAGGTTCCCGAGAAGGTGAAGGACGTGAAGAGGAAGCTCTGAGAAGTGCACCCTGCACTGTTGCTCTTTCTATCCAAGATAAAACGTAGAACAGTAAGCGAAACTGTCGATGGTTCGAACACTGTACTTCACACGCACTGTAAACACAGACACACAGCATAACAAAAATACCAATTATATTTTTTTAAATTTTTTTTATAATATCTGCGATGTATAGCGACGTTCTGCGACGGACAGCGACGGAAAGTACTCGTCGCTATACGTCGCTAAATAGTGACGTAACGTCGCTAGACGTCGCTAAAATGCTGACGTGGGATATGACAACCTGTCAGTAGGCGTCGCTAAATTTGTCGCTAGGCGTCGCAAAAGTGCCCACGTGGCTGCCATGCCGTGTCATCATATATAAAGTTTACCGCATCGTAACGTGGTCGCTCTACGTCGCTATTTTGGCGACGTAACGTTACGTCGCTATCTGTCGCAAATTTTGCGACGTCTAGCGACACTAAACGTGCCGTCGCAAATAGCGACGTTTTACGACGAAATTGTCATCTGCGACATGCCTATACGCGACGTCCAATTTTCGTCGCTAAATACGTCACAAATAGCTTTTAGCGACGGATTTTCCTTATTTAGCGACGTCTTCTGACGTCGCTAAAAGGGGTTATTTTAGTAGTGCTTGTATGACCTCCTCCTTTTCGGCGGATAAGCCTCCATGGAAGAAATTATGGAGCATCAAACAACTGTCACCTCGAATCCAATTCTTCATCTGGAGACTTATGAGCAATGCACTTCCTCTCAACGTAACAATCAATATCCAAATTCCCAACAAGAACCCTCTCCGCCCATTCTGTCTTCTCTACGAAGAAAATAACAACCACCTGTTTATGCACTGCAGTATAGCTCGCATGGTCTGGTTTGCGAGCCCGTTGGGGCTCAGGATCTCAAATCATCACTCTATATATACCACTACAAGAATAAGGCAGTTTAGTGACGCATAAAGACATCGCTAAAATACCTAAAGACGTCGCTAAACAATTTTAGCGACGTATTTAGCGACGTCTTCCTCTTGTAGCGGAAACCTTAGTCGCTGTTTGGAAAGACATCGCTGATCGTCGCCAACACCAACGTTTATCGACGCACAGATACGTCGATAATATACCGACGTTTACCGTCGTTTTGTCGATGAACTAGAGACGTTTATGATGTCACTATACGTCGGTATTCCCTAGGACAATTACCGACGTTTTTGCTGTCGCTATGCGTCGGTATATCCTGGGTAAATGAGGTAAAATCCTGGAATATTTAGCGACGTCTACCGACGTTTACCGACGCATACCGACGAAACTGACGTCGCTATACGTCGGTAACCTGACAATATATGCCAGTTTAGCGACGTCTACCGACGCATCGTACCGCCGGAAAGCGTCGGTAAACGTCGCTAAATTTGAAAAAAAATTAAAAATAAATAAATTGCAGTATGCAGTTTTCTCCACAGAATCATTTTCTCCCTACAGTTTAATCTGAAACACAATATACAAGCACATTTTATCCCTGGGTTCGCCGACCCCTTCGGTGGAACACTCAACACCGGTAAATTAACATCCAAATGAAACGAATAGTCTAATACAAAAACAACCCAATACAATCCAGAGATTGACATAGTACTAATTCATATATATATGTAGTCCAATACAAATAGTCTAATACAAAAACAACCCAATACAAATAGTCCAATACAAATAAGTAGTAATAGCTAATGAGAACCACGCAGCTCACGCAAACGCTCAGTGATACGATCACGCAACCACCTCGAATAAGTGGGATCGATGGCGGCAGAAGAGATGTAGTCCATTGCAAGTGCTGCATGAATAGAACTCCCGGTCTCACTAGCTACCGGTGCTGGATGGATGAAACTCCCGGTCTCACTAGCTACCGGTGCCACTTCCTCCTTAACAGTAGGAGGAGCCACCTCAGCAATTTGTGTTTCCCTCAAACGACGTGCCGCTGCTCGGGTCATGGGTGCCATCTGGTAAAATCAATATTCACAGGAGGGAGCGGTTGAAAATGAATGAGAGAACTATCAGAGAATCACATAAAACTAACTAGAACTAAAATACAGTAATTGACAAATAAATGAGAGAACTATCAGAGAATGTACTCGTCTGCTACTCTGAAAAGAGTAGTGTAACATGTTATTCAGATGTGATACTTGAGTATCAATGCGATACTCGAGTATCGGTATTGTGATTGCGATACCGATACACATAGGAATGGTCTGATACTCAGAGTATCGGTATCGAACCATTCCGTATTGCGAGAGGAACAACACTATAGCGTTGATAGCGAGATAGATAGAGAGAGAGACACAACTAAGTAGCACTTGAACTTTAACTAAGTAACACTTGTAACTAATGTACAAAATCACCTATTGATACGATGCAATGATCGATTTTAATTACAGTAATACAAATAGACAAAAATATAATACGTATAAAGAATTAGAAAACTTACATAAGCTTTGGCAGCCATCTTCTTCGTCATCTCTGTCCAGAAATCCGCTCTGAGTCAATCCTTTGCCCCGGAGCTCGAGTGGACATCCTTGAGTAGAGCTCGAGCGAGAGGTTCCTGACAGCATGGTGGTCTCCTTTGTCAAAGGATTCTTGCTCGTCCCACAACCAATCGAAAATTTTATCATTTCTAATATCTTGAATATGAAACTCTGTTTCATATTTGGTTCTTATATACCAGAAGGTAGAGCCAAATGTGAAGCAGAGCTTCATATTCAAGAGATTAGAAATAAAAAAAAATTGATTGGTTGTGGGACGAGCACGGATACTTTAACAAAGGAGAACACCATGCTGTCAGGAACCTCTTACTCGAGCTCTACACGAAGGATGTCCACTTGAGCTCCGGGGCAAAGTTTTGGCTCAGAGCAAGAATTTGTTGACGGAGCACATCCACGATCTGTAACTG
This sequence comes from Iris pallida, assembly GCA_029216955.1. Lineage (NCBI taxonomy): Eukaryota > Viridiplantae > Streptophyta > Magnoliopsida > Asparagales > Iridaceae > Iris > Iris pallida. The sequence continues at coordinate 15,293,953 of JANAVB010037819.1, forward strand.
TGAGAGACCCATCTGAGTAGGACGTTTACTCTGATAATATCTCCTCCAACACTCAATCCCACTACTGATATCATTCTTGTAAAGGTGATCTCTCAGAGTATACGTCCCACTCAGATGGATCCCTCAGAGTATCCTCTCCGGTTGGTTGTCGAGCCATAGGGTACAGTCTCTCCCGGCCGAGCCAGCCCCACCGGTGATTACATGTCATTACCTACATTAATGCTTACCTATACATTACATTTCATATGTTATCCAAACATTACATTTATAACTTGCATATATCCATGTATTCCTATTTGCATACATATATGCATATTGCATTCATATGTGCTTAGCAACATGCATGACATTACACATATATCATTCATTACATACACATGTTGTATGTCCATGTGTTTTAGGGAATCAATGCAAGGTGAGTGAAACTATAGGGTGTGTGTAGTGGAGAAACAGGGAATATGTTAGTTCTCAGGTTTGGATGAGTATGACTGAAACATTGATGTGTGTGTAAACTGACAGAAAATCATATAGAGTAATGGGTGTTATGTGACAGGAATTAATAGGGAATGTGTGTGTATATGTGTAACATAATGTGTAATAGGAAAACAGTAGATAGGTTGTGTCAAAATTAGTGAAATTTGCACTTAATCTCAGGAATTAGTTCTCAGGAAAACAGAGAACAATACAAGTCCTATTGACAGTCTACATTTTAGTAATCTAATATATGTGTAAATGAACTAATCCTGATCATTAACATCAACAATTCAGTTAAAAAGTTCAATAAAAAAACTCAGAAAATTGAATTTTTAAACTATGTATCACAAAAACTAGGAAAACCTCATTTGAAAACCAAAATGCAGTTAATAACCAAATTTATTGGTTGGTAACAAGGACACACATGTGCATGTGTCTCCCAAAGGGTCTGTGTGTCCAACCAAGTGGACACAACCGTGTCAACGACACCAAAATCAATACACGAGTACATACGCAGTGCACAGCCTCGTGCACACGTGCACATGCGTCTAGCACATGACACAGGCCACATGGTAACACGTGGCCGTGCACACGTGTACGCCAGGGGTAGGGCTACATGCCCAGTGGCCTGATGCGTGTCCACGTCGTATCATGTGTAAACCCAAACTTATCCCAAATTGAACTGAACTACAACCCAAGCTAACTCAGAGACTTACAAACTCAACCTGGGAATCAAACTCAAAATCAAACCCTAACTCAGAACTCACCCAAACTCCCAAACAACATACAACATTCAATTATATAGCCTATTTATATAAATACAAAAATAATATAAGAATCGTATCTGTAACACCCAGTTTTTCAAATAAGGGTAATTTTAAAATTTTGTAATTTTAGTCTTTTAATAATGATATTTAAATCATGATATGATTTTTGGTAATTTTTAAATTTTAATATTTTAAAACTAATTTAAATCATGACTTATGATTTTGGTGTTTTGATAGTGTAACCTTGGAGACTGGTTGACCTAGAGCCTAGCCATGTGATTAGGGTGTCTCATTTATCATTTCCAGTTCGAGAGTATTTTTGTCATTTTGAATCTAATTGAATTTAATATATATTATTGGGAATTTAATATATTATCAAGAATGGTGTGATTTTAATATTATTTAATTGATTGCCATGTATTGTGATTAGCCTAACTTAGTTTGGACCTAACCTAGATTAGTCATAGCTAGTCTTAGCTAACCATGGTTAGTGTTAGTTAGTATTAATTAGAATTATTGAAATTTAAGTGATTTTTGGTATAATTTAATTTAGTGCTATTCTTGACTTTGACTCATGGTGACTTAGGAGACTGTCCTAGAAGCTAACCTAGGTCATGACTATTTGGTTAGGTTATGGAACCCTAGCTTGACCTAAGTTAGTGATATCAAACCCATTAGAACTTATTTGGAGAGATTAGGAATTGATTAGGCTAGCTAATGACTTGTGATTTCACAAGTCATAATTTATGACTTAAGCCTTAGAGGCCCAAAGCCCAACACCAAGTGAACCCTAGCCCAACACAGCCATGGCCGGCCACATAGGGATTCCCCCACCTATTTAATCCCTCCCAGAAGTTAGGGCTAGCCTCCATTAGGAATTTCTCAAGTTTTAGAAAGAGGTAAGTCTCCATCTTCATTAATTCCTAGAAATTCCATTTCAATTCCTTTTCCACCCAAACTAATTGCAATAGGTCCTAAATTTACTCTACTTGCTGTTGGTATTGGGAAATTTCAGGGGAGAAACAATTTGGGAGGGTTTTGGAAGCTTGAGGATCCACTCATTTTGGGGCTTTTTGAGCCTTTGCAAACCCATAGGTAAATTCAAATCTACACCATAGAATGTTGTTTTTATTGCATATTCAGGAAGCCCTAGGCCTACCCTAGCTGTAGGTATAGCTAACCCTAGGATTCGTGTCCGATACGTGTCCGTATCGGACATATATCAGTCTATGTATATAGGTGTTTGACGAAATGCCCCAAAAGGCATTTCGATTGAATTTCTGGAATATTTCTGAATAGGAATTTAGTTTGTGACCTCGCTTATGAGTTTCCATTGCTCTGAGATTGTATTAGTATCGTGTCGTGTCGCCACGGACACGGGAACACGCAGTTGTAGAAGCATGGAAAAGAATAAAAGAAAGGTTCATGCGGCCGAGGATCCCCATGCGGCCCAGAGAGCCCATGCGGCTTAGGGATCCATGCGGTTCAAGCGTCTATGCGGCTCGAATAACTACATGTGGCCCAGAGAGGAGCCACGTGGCCTTCAACAGCTTCTTCCCTTCGTCTTTTGCTGTATTTAATGCCCTGACGGCTGACAACTCTGACAAAATGACAGCTCTAACAAAAAGGCGCAATAATGACTGACGTAATGGCGCGTCCCTAGGAAAGAGGAGAAAATCTTCTCGCAGTTGGCAGAGTCCATCAAATCCCGAGGCATGCGGCTGCTACATTTATGCGGCCGCCCATCAGCATGCAGCCGCATCCTTTATGCGGCCGCCCATCAACATGCGGCTGCATCCCTTATGCGGCCATCCATCAGCATGCGGCTGTCCACTCCCATGCGGCTGCCCATCTTCATGTGGCTGCATCCCTTATGCGGCCGCCCATCAGCATGCGGTCGTCCATCAGTATGCGGCTGCCCATCTTCATGCGGCTGTTCATTCCCATGCGGCTGCTCATCTTCATGCGGCCATTTAGCCTCATGCGGCCCACTCATCTGCGGCTCTGCCAAGATGATTGAGACACGTGGCAGTCTCATCTTCCTGGGATTATGGGTGTTAACGAATCTTAATCAGATTTGTTACAATAAATGCCCAGATCAAATCAAATCGAGCAAATTAGACACGTGGCAGGCCATTAGAAGTCGCGAATATTCATGGCAATCAGCATTTATTATCTACAAAGATTTAATGCAATCACATTAATTGCTTAAATCTATCATATGCAAGATGGACGGCCCAGATTAACTTTCAGACCGTCGACTTCTGAGAATGGGCAATCATTACAAAGCCTAATGATGCCCTCCCATTCTTATAAATAGCAAGGTGCCATTCCCTTGCAGAGAGAGGAACAGACATACAGAGACGAACAGACACACATAGAGAGAGAGAGACCCCTGGCTCAGATTCAGAGAGAATAAAGAGAGCATTTCTTCATCAACGCCAAGTACTTCTTCTCCAGAGCCAAGACTGCACCCGATCGTCCAAGGAGTAAGGCAGAGCTGCCGTCGCTTTTCCGAGCCTCTATCGTCACCCCCCAGAATCTAAAATAAACAATTGTACTTAGATTGCTGTACCTAGGTTTTCGTCCCTAGGTTTTCTTTGTACAAGCGAGTTTGTATTGTGAGTCTAAGTTCAGTCCTCCGATAATTGTTCTGTTCTTTTACAATCAATGGCAAACACGATGGCGACTCTGCTGGGGACAAACTTCTCCTCGGCTGAGGAGTTGGTGACGCAATCGGATGCAGCCAAACTTGGCTCCACGCAACAGAAGATGTCGTCCGCTTCGACCAACAGGCGTTTGAAGAAATGCTCTCCGACGGGAGCGCTGGCCCGGTCTAGAAGCAAACCCGCACAAAGAAGGCTCGCAGGAAGTGGAGGCCAAAATCATTTGCTCCTCCCCAGGCCCTGGACGGAGTACTCTCTGCTACCCAAGACGACGAAGGTGACTCTCATGCAACCCCACTTCAAGCCATAGAGGACTCTGCTGTCCCCAAGTCCGACAGAGGAAAGCATTACGATGCTGGACTTGTAGGGACAAAGAGTGATTCTATGTGCTCCAGGAAGAAACCGAACAAGGGCACTAGCCGTAAAACAAAGACTCATGCGGCCAAGATTGCCAGCCGCATGAATGATGACCATGCGGCTGAAACTGCTAGCCAAATGCATAACACTCATGCGGCCAGGATTTTCAGCCGCATGGAGAACACTCATGCGGCCAGGATTTTCAGCCGCATGGAGAACACTCATGCGGCCAGGATTTCCAGCCGCATGAAGACCTATGCGGCTACGACTGCCAGCCGCATAAAGATTATTGATTCCAGCCGCATGATGCCTACTCCACGCGGCTCTGTCATCGACCGCCTCTCCTATGGTCCTGATCTCTTGTGCTCCCAAGAAGACATGTCTGATTCTCTCGAGCACCACTTAGACTCTTCCTACTATGTGCCCTCACGCACTAGAGTGAAGAAGTCTAGGACAGCACGAGCTTGGCAAGTTCGGTCGGCTGATCCGACCTCTGACCATCCGAGCATCCCACATACTGTTTTGCGAGCCTCTGATGGGAAGTTGTACAGAACCATTCGAGTCCAGCCCCCGATGGCAAACGGACAGAGAGGTTCCCAAAAGTCTTCCAAAATCTAGGGAGCAAACATGGTCGCTTCGGACCCATCTGACTTGCGTGAGGCCATCCTCCATAAACGCAAGAAAAGAGAAGGTGCCTCGGGGTGCAAAGAGTCCTCCTACGGACGTCACTGCACCCAAATCATCGTCAACTGCTGTTGCAATAACACGACGGTACAAGAAGACCGGCAGTCCGTCTTCCAAAGACTGCAACAAACATGTTCAGAAGATGAGGCATTTCCCGTCGTCTCCAGCAACTCTACTCAGAAAATCTCCGCTGATGGGAGAGGAAAGAAGACAAATGTTTCTAGCCCAAAGATTTCAACCACTATGACTAAGAGACTGTCGTCTAAGCGGGTGCCCACCACCGGAGTTTTCCAAGGTACCTGTTCAAAGACAAAATCTGCTACAGTGGGAGATTCATCGTCCACGCCACTGGGGGTTGCTGGAACTGGGGGTAGCACTCCTCCGAACCTCCACGACAATCCGATGTTCTAAGAATACGAGCTGGGGGAAACAACTCTTCCATCAGATGCAGCAAATCCCGGCGTCCCCGAGGACGTCCACAATTCCCAAGACGAGGCAAACTCGGAAGCTGGGGGTACTGTTCCTTCTGAGTCCGAGCCAGAGGAAGACATTCCCATATACCCCGATGACTTCTCATTACAGGGGTATGATTCGGAGTGTACTTCATCCACCGTCCCTTCCACTTCTACTCATGTCAGGACGACATTCGTGACAAACGACGAACAGGACGGTCCCAGTGATCGCCAATGCATCGACACTCTGGAGGCCATACTTCGCACTTTGATCAAATCCGTGGACGAAATCAAAGCAGCCCTCCCTACTCTGCAGGGAGGAACGCTTGGCCAAACAAACTCGGGTCCCGCAGTCAATGCAGACTCAAACTCAGCGGCACCAAACCCGGGCAATATTCCTCCGGAGATGTCGGCTCCTACCGCTGCAGACAAAGCCAGGGAGGCAAGAAGAGAGGTCCAAGAGGTCTGGGCCATGTTCTACGCCCGAGAAAACTGCCAAGACCTCAGGATACGACAACCGTATCCCGCTGCGTGGAGAGATATTCCCTTCCCACCAAAGTATAAACCATTCCACATCAATCCATATGATGGGAAGACCTCCGTAAGTCGGTATATCACTTACTTCGAGGTCACCACCGACCATCTGCCCCATGACGATGCCATCCTTACACGATTATTCATTGGGGTATTCGAAGGAGTCATCTTCGACTGGTACCGTAACCTGCCAGACAACTGCATCCACTCCTTCGTCAGCTTTAAGCGCATATTCTTGGAGAGATTCTACGAAGTAGGACAGGACATCACAATGTCCATCCTCATGGACGTCATTCAAGGGGAGAAAGAGCTGACAAGGAACTATATTGAGCGATTCCGCCAGGCTGCCATGAAGCTGCCGTCTGGTAATCCGGATTCCTTCTTAATTGAAATTTGCCAAAAGAGACTGCTTCCAACAATCAGCCTCTGGATGGGTGAAAGTCAATTCAAGGACTGGAAGACATTTATTATCAGTGCCACTAGCGCCGAGGAACGATTGAAGAAGGCTCGCCAACTGGGATTGCACATCTCGGAGGGAGAGGACAAGGACAGGCATCCTAATACCAACAACAACAATGGGGGTAGCTCCACCAACAATCGGGACAACAAAGGCAAGCAGGCTATGGTGGCCGACACAGTACAGAAACTTGAGTCAAAACCGGCAGACAAGTAATGACCACAAATGACCTACTCCTTCGAAGACGGCCACGTCAAACCTATCTTGGACATGCTCATACAAGGAGACAGAATTCAGCTCCCTCCACCTAGACGGAAACCTCGGCCGACAGAAATGGAGAACCCAATGTACTGCCATTACCACCGCTACGTCCACCATGCTACATGCGACTGCTACCAACTGAAACGGTACATCCAATATCTCATCGATTCCAACGCTCTGGCCATCAATTTCGAAGAGGTAACTGTGGCAGCCAATATGGTGTCAGTACAATTTGGCAGCTTTCCTCCAACAGAAACTCAAGACGGTGTGGTCCCCATCCCTCTGGCGACAATGGAGATTGCTAATCTTCCACCTCTCCGAGATCAGGCTGCTGGTCTAGTACCCCTCACCACATCACGGGGGGAGGTCATGTGGGTCCATCCGGACCTAGTACTCGAGGTGACCCAATCCACACCACCTTCCATTCACAAGAAGAAGGGTGGAAAAGTCAGATCCTGTCGCACAATCTCGGTAGATATCGAAGAAGCTATAGCTGTCGTTACTCGGTCTGGGGTACAATCCCAACCTTGGTTGATAACTCGGCTGAAGATCATCATCCAGCTACTACTGACGCCCCGGGACCTTCTCAGCCTCCGACGACCGATAAGCCTAGGACGAAAGAGACTCGCTTTGACAAATCCCTCCGAAAAGAGGCACCACAGGGGCTGGAGAGGTCCTACAACTTCGACATCTTGGTGCAATTGGCCAACGCATCGGCCAAATTGTCATTATACGAGCTCCTGAGACTCTCGAAGGATGTTCGTGCGGCTTTGAGCGATGCACTCCAGAATGCCGACACATATCTGGCTCAGGTCAACCTCACGGGAGAGAGCCCGCCTGCAGGTCTCCAAGATAGCGCTTGCACGGGAGCGATGCCCAACATTGTCTTCACTCCGCAGGATATGCTCATCAAAACCAACCTGCACGATCGCCCGTTATATTACACTGGATACATCAGCGACGTAAAGGTGGATCGGATGCACATTGATCTTGGTTCTTCCATAAGCATCATCCCGAAGAGTCTGTTACACCATCTCCGCATTCTTATGCATCGCCTGACGCCAACGAGTACCGCCATCAGCGGTTTCAATTCGGACAGGAGCTACCCGATTGGAAAGATTCGCTTGAAATGCCAAATTGGCGATCTTCACTCAGAAGTAACCTGTTACGTCATAGACGCAGACACTTCCTACAACATCCTCTTGGGGCGCCCTTGGATACACGATTACATGATTGTGCCTTCCACCCTACATCAGTGCTTCAAGTATGTCGACAAACGCGGCTTCGTGAGGACAGAATTTGCCGACATCGATCCCTTCAAAGGGGTCGAATCCTACTACTCAGACTCATGCCAATACGAAAAGTCGAAGAGGCACCTTGATGGAGGAGATGTGCAAGCTCGTACCGAGACAGCCACAGGATCAGAAAAACCTCTGACGATCCACCTCCAAGCTCGCAAACTTGACAAGTCCGCGTCCCTTACAGCCACTCTGCGTAAGGACGCAATCAGCCTCTCGGCACAAGAAGAGCAAATGATAATCCGGCTGCCAAGGTCCGGCCAAGCGCCCAGACCCACAACGGAGCTACTGCCAATCAGGCTGCCTAGAGTCGGCCAACCACAAATGGAGAAGCTCAACCCCTCCGACAAGCCAATGACGATACGCCTTCCCAAGAAGAATCGTCACCCCGATGCAAGGTCTGGGGACTCTAGCGACCCAATAACTCTGCGCCCAGTATCGAGTACCAAACTGGGGGTCGCTAGTTTGCCAACGACTCCACATTCTGCTCCACCGGCAGAACCCCTGACGATCAAGCTGCCCAGGTCATCCTCTCAGTCTTCATTTATACAGGGGGTGGCCGAAGAAGAACCAGAGCTTGCCAAGTATGTGACTGCCCACACTGATGTTCCCTCCGCAGATGATGTAATCCTGCTAGAAAAGATACCTTACTTTATCAATAAAGGGCTATCTTTGAACTACCTCGAGCTTAATAAGCTTTGTATAATGTATGCTATGGAACACGGTATAGGCACTCATCTACACACACAGGTGACAAATGTGTACACCGCAAACCAGCTTACTCCAGTGGAAGACGCTTACCACATAATCGAGGGAGGGGACCATCCAATCATCTTCGGCCGGAAGGACGACCCGCAGCCCTTCACCATAGAAAAAGTCGATCTTGAATCAGATGCAGGGAGACTGCCTCTGTATCTTTATAGCCCCCAATCCAAATACCTCATGCAAAAACAGGGGTATGATCTGGAGGCTACGCCAGGCTTGAACTACGACACTGGTCGACGATTACCTTTAAAGCCTTCAGTCCCGGCTGGCAAACCACGGGACTACTATAGCAAGACCCAATGTGGATTAGGGTATGTTACGCCCGCAACGACCCCTGAAAGTTCAGATGAAGAATGAGACTGGCATTCACATTCAACCGGGTCACAAACTTCTGATTCGGATACCAGCATCGGAGACGTATTCAGACAAGTCCTGTTAGTCAATATGGTATTCGCCGATGCTTACGAAAAAGATGAAGACATTCCTGAAATCCTCGAGTTAGAACCGTGGGCCCAACAGCTGGATGCACAATGGGAGAAGCGGTTTGAACAGAGAGAACCTCCTACTGAAGATGAAGTTATACAGGTCGACCTTGGCGAGGAATCTTCTCCAAAACCAATCTTCGTCAATAAAAGCCTGACAGACGAAGAGCAAGAGTCGCTACTGGAACTTGTCAAAGAATATATTGATGTGTTCGCCTGGAGCTATGAAGACATGTCGGGGTTAAATCCTGATATTGCTCTTCACAAACTCAACATTCGGCCAGATGCAAAGCCAGTCAAACAACAACAACGACGCTTCCGCCCAGGCATCATGGATGAAATCAAAGCTGAAGTCAACAAACTGATAGCCAGCGGCTTCATTCGTGAGGAACAACATCCAGATTGGGTCGCCAACATAATTCCGGTCCTCAAAAAGAATGGAAAGATTCGAATCTGCATCGACTTCCGCAATCTGAACGAGGCATGTCCCAAAGATGAATTCCCCCTCCTTATCACAAACATTATGATCGACAACACATGCGGCTTCGAACGCACGTCATTCATGGATGGTTTCTCGGGGTACAACCAAATTAAGATGTCTTCTGACGACGAAAAGCATATATCATTTCGAACACCGATTGGCACATACTGCCACACAGTCATGTCTTTCGGTTTAAAGAATGCTGGCGCCACGTATCAAAGAACTATGAGTATCATCTTCTGGGATCACTTGCGCAAGACCGTGGAGTGCTATGTTGATGACATCGCCGTCAAGAGTCGCTGTAAGGGTGACCATCTCCAGGATCTGAGGACGGTATTCGACTTGATGCGAGCACACAACCTGAAGATGAATCCCACAAAATCCTTCTTGGGCGTATCCAGCAGAAAGTTCTTAGGTTTTATCATCACCGTCCAGGGTATCCACGTGGACCCTGAGAAGACAAAGGCAATCATGGAGATGGATCCCCCGAGAAATCTTCGAGAACTTCGAGGCCTCTAAGGGAGGTTAGCTTACATCAGGAGGTTCATTTCCAACCTCTCCGGGCGTTGTCAGCCATTCACCCATCTCATGAAGAAGGGCGTCTCATTCGTATGGGACGAAGAATATCAGCGTGCCTTCGACAGCATCAAAGAATATTTGTCAAACCCTCCAGTCCTGGTGGCCCCGGTTGCTGGAAAACCATTCCTGCTCTATGTACGAGCAATGGAGCATTCTCTCGGCGCTCTGCTGGCACAAAACAACGATGCAGGCAATAAACAAGCCATATACTACCTCAGTCGAATGATGATCGGGCCAGAGCATCGATATACCGTCGTAGAGAAGGAATGCCTCGCCCTGGTGTTCGCCATTCAAAAGACGTGGCACTATGTCACAGGACAAACCATACATGTGATCTCACGAGTCAACCCCCTCAGGGTCCTCATGACGAAACCAGGGGCACTCACCTCTCGTCTCGCTACATGGGCAATATTACTGTCCCCCTACCATATGATCTTCGTCCCGCAAAAGGCTGTTAAAGGTCAAGCCCTGGCAGACTTTTTGGCAGCCCACCCAGGCTCAGAGTCGTCCAGAATATATGAAGGAATCCCAGATGAGGTCGCCGACCCGCATGCAACCTCTTACGATGATATATGGCGAATGTTCTTCGACGGCGCCTCAAGGACCGGACCTAAGGACAACATCGTCGTCGGAGTCGGTGTGGTGCTGGTTTCTCCTTCCGGATTGGTGATCAATCACGCTTACTCCCTCACAGAACCCTGCTCTAACAATGTGGCCAAATACAACGCTTTGGTCACTGGCCTCCAACTTGCGAGAGAGCTGGGGGTAGAATATCTTGAAGCATACGACGATTCACAGTTAATCGTCAACCAGATTCGAGGTTCATACGAAGTTCGCCATGAAGATATAATCCCCTATCACCAAATAGCAATCAACATCATCTCGTCATTTGAAGGGTCTTCATCGAACACGTTCCCAGACTCTGAAATATCGAAGCCGATGCCTTAGCAGGCCTTGCCGCTTCCCTAGCAGTGCTAAATCATACTCGTCAATCGGTAGATGTGATAGGCCATGAACTGGTCTGTCCCAAGAACAATATTCAATTTGTGGCGAGTTATTCCGCTCAGACGATCGGTGAAGTCCCAGACTGGAGACAACCGTTCATTGACTTCGTAGTTTACGACATTCTGCCCGAGAACCCAAAAGAAGCCGCCTCTATCAGAAGGCGTTCTCTCAGATTATTCTACGATACAGAGACGAAAATGCTGTATCGTCGATCCTACGATGGATTATTGCTTCGATGTCTGTCAAACACAGAAGCCAAAGAAGCCGTACGCGAAGCTCATGACGGTGTCTACGGGCCCCATCAGCCTGGCCCAAAATTGTAAGACCGTCTTCGCCGAATGGGCTACTATTGGCCCACAATGGTAACAGATGCGATAGACTATGCAAGAAAGTACAAAGCCTGCCAAGTCCACGCGGACTTCATCCACCAACCATTCGAATTTCTACATCCGACGGTAGCGTCCTGGCCATTTGAAGCATGGGGAATGGTTATCATCGGTCCGATTATCCCACCTTCCTTTCGAGGACATCGTTTCATACTCGCAATCACAGATTACTTCTCCAAATGGGCGAAAGCTGTTCTGCTTGCAGAAGTCAAAACTTTAAACGTGATCAACTTCCTCAAGCATCACATCATCTATCGCTTTGGACTGCCCCGAAGGATCATCTACGATAATGGTCTACAGTTTACAAGCCACGCCTTCTATCGCTTCTGCGATAAACACTGAATCCAGAATATTGCTTCAACGCCATACAATCCGACAGCGAATGGGTTGGCAGAAGCATTCAACAAAACCATCATCAAGTTACTCAAGAAGTTCATATCGTCCAACAAACGTGATTGGAACGAGAAACTTGGTGAATGCTTATGGGCGTACCGTACCACGGTCCGAACAGCCACAGGGAACACACCATTTTCTCTAGTGTACGGGAGTGAGGCAGTTCTCCCATTGGAGACTCAAATACCCTCACTTCGCGTCGCTCTCACTTACCAATTGACGACGGACGATAACTACCGTCGCCGACTACAAGAGTTGGAGGCCTTAGATGAAAAGCGCATCTTGGCTCAGCAACGAATCGAGCTATACCAAGCACGCATCTCCGGGGCCTTCAACAAGAAGGTTAAAATCAGAATATTCCAAGTGGGCGATCTCGTCCTGGCAGTTAGAATGCCGATGGTCGTGACTCACAAAACTGCCGGCAAATTCCAGCCAAAATGGGAAGGTCCATTTATCATTGAGGCCGTATTCTCCAACGGTGCTTACCGCATCGCAAAACAAAATGGAGACTTGCTCATGCTGCCAGTCAACGGTAAGTTCCTGAAGAAATATTATGTCTAAACGATATTTTCCAGATTATCGAGTCATGTACCCGCTGGTGCCGCTGAACTCACATCCACAACACTCCAGATTATCGAGTTATGTACCCGCTGGTGCCGCTGAACTCACATCCACCACACTCCAGATTATCGAGTTATGTACCTGCTGGTGTCGCTGAACTCACATCCATAACACTCCAGATTATCGAGTTATGTACCCGCTGGTGCCGCTGAACTCACATCCACAATACTCCAGATTATCGAGTTATGTACCCGCAGGTACCTCTGAACTCACATTCCGGTCACTCTTTTAGGTAGTAAGTCATATATGATCGTACCTCTGAACTTATTTCTCTGAGAGAGCTCCTCCCTTATGATCCACTATCCGCACTTTCAGTGCACAAAAAGGGTAACGGATCCACAAAATTTCCAAAAACGACCATGTCGATGTTACCTCTGAGTCGTTTCACTTCCGCCAAAAACAAATCACCCCTCTACATAGAACTTCCATGTCCTCATTACCTCTAAGTCGTTCTATGTACCCCTTCATGGAGCCCACTCCTGCCATGTCCTCATTATCTCTGAATGGGAAGGCTCCATCGAAGAAACCCTCATATTTGCCATGTCCTCATTACCTCTGAGTAAATATGTTGGTCCTCCCTCGACTTATTATCTGTACCAAAAAAAAAACCCCCAGGGTACACCAAGGATAATAGGTCCACAAATATCCTCCGTTGAGTCCACTCCTTCCATGTCCTCATTACCTCTGAGTAGGAAGACTCCACGGTAAAACCCTCATACTTGCCATATCTTTATTACCTCTGAGTAAGTATGTTGGTTCTCTCTCGTCTTATTATCCGTATCCTGAACCAGGGTACGCCAAGGATAATAGGTCCATAAATATCCTCCGTTGAGTCCACTCCTGCCATGTCCTCATTACCTCTGAGTAGGAAGACTCCACGGTAAAACCCTCATACTTGCCATGTCCTCATTACCTCTGAGTAAGTATGTTGGTTCTCTCTCGTCTTATTATCCGTATCCTGAACCAGGGTACGCCAAGGATAATAGATCCATAAATATCCTCCGTTAAGTCCACTCCTGCCATGTCCTCATTACCTCTGAGTAGGAAGACTCTGTGGTAAAACCCCATACTTGCCATGTCCTCATTACCTCTGAGTAAGTATGTTGGTTCCCTTTCATCCTATTATCCGTATCCTAAGATAGGGTACGCCAAGGATAATAGGCCCACAAATGTCCTTTGCTAAGTTTCTTAGTACAGGCCCACCATTCCTCATCATGCCCGGAAGCCCAGCTGCTCCATGGCATTCTCTCTCCCGATACCCGGAACGTCCATAATCACCTTGCCATAGAATTGTTCTAGGTATCCCCATCAAACTTGTTATCCGTACCTAAAACCAAGGTATGCCAAGGGTAACAGGTCCACAAACAAGTCCCCCATTCGGGGCAAACGCCACCACAACACCACAAGCACAACAGGCAGTACAAATAAAGGATAGAATAAAGTATGCTCTTTTATTTGGAAGGCAAAAAGTACTATATGTTCTAGGGATCATGTCCCATTTAAAGAAAAAAAAGAACGAAAACAAAAAAAGAGAAAAAGGCCGTCTATGGTTCGGCATTGCATAATTCCAGAAGACGGTTCTTCACCAAGGTGGTCCCCTGTTCAAGCCGCTGTTTAGCCCGGTGCTCCGCTTCCTGGGATAACCGCTCCGCATTATTCAAGTCTAGGTGTGCCTGCCAGTCGTCCTCCAACTTCTTCAGGGCAATTTCCAGATCAGCTGAAGCTCGATTCACTCTGTCAGCCTCCTGGATAATTAGCTCCCTTTCGGTACGGGCAGCCTCAAGCTCAGACTCCAGGAAAGCTAACTTCCTCTGAAGCTCAAGGATCTGCTCCCGCGTGTCAATAATCCCACGGGAGGCAGTCGCTTCCCGAGCCATAACATCTTCACTCTTGCGGCTCAACTCATCATAGCGATCAGATAGATCGCGGAGGTCCTTCAGCATGGCCGGCCTGGTTTTATCCTGAGCAGCCCTTATCTTCTCTACAGCAGCTGTGAGGAAACCGCACTCCTGATCTATAGCAGCAGACAGATCAGTCTGCCGTAGCACCTAAAGCTGGTCCACCAGCTGATCGGCCTCTAGCAATTTTGCCTCCAGAAGTGCGGCTACCCCTGCCCCGTCGGAAAGAGTCTTAAGGATATCAATATGACCCTGGGCGCATTGCCGGGCCAAGACGAAAGAGGTCCCTCTTTCTATTGTAGCCACTATCCCCCTCTTCAGGTGACGATAAAAGCTGCCAACCACGTCCTATAACGCTTCGTCCAGAACCTCTGTAGAGGACGGCGTCAAAGGAAGCGTGGCCGGCAACGACGAAGGAGGTGCGCTAGAACTTGCCACCAAGGGTACAAATTTCAAGCGGAACGATGCGCGGATAGCAGCTAACTCTTCCTCCGCCACTCGAAGAGCCTGTACACTTGGCAGGGCAGAGAGGTCGACTCTCGGAGCCACCTGAGAAGAAGAAAATGCAAGGACCATTGTCCCCTGCCCCGGCTGTCCCACCATTTGACTTTCCGAACTCGAGACAGCAGGAGGCCCCTCAAGACGAACCGGAAGGGGAGGAGGTAAGCTCCTCTCCACCAATGCCCCTTCGGCAGAGCCTGTCTCAACAATGTCCATCATCGGCACTAGAGAGACAGGACCTGTAAGTCCAGAGGAACCATCAATCGACGTAACCCGAAGGACGTGATGATAGAGCAGATAGGCCTCCTCGTAAGTTAAAATTTGGCTTATCTTACCAGGGGAGGAGCATAGAGGTTGTAACTCGCTCCCAGCTGACGTGGTCTCCTCACCCACGACCTCCAAGTTAAATTTTGCTGGCTCTTCTGTCCCAGCCACCCCAGAGGGAGGTCCGATTCTATCAGCATTATTTTGATGAAATTTCGTAATTTTGGGGACATGTCTGTCGGAACCCCCGTCATCTTGAGTTATAACCTCGAAGACTTGAGATTCCTCTTCTTCTGACACCTACGGGAGGGAAGGAAAATGATTAAAGATCAAAACTGGTGGAAACGAAGAACTGAATAAAAATGGTAGTAATTCGCATTACCTCCGAAGCGGGTCGACCTTCTCGTTTCTCTCCCTTATAGTTAACCTGCGATGTCTGGTCGCTGCCAATATTCGGGAGTGAGGAATACCGCAAACAGGGGAGATTTGTCTGCTACGCTTCCATACAGAACCAGGTACGACAGGCGGCTGATCCACCCCAACATCTTCCACTGGGAAAGAAGAGTCATCTGCATCACGCTCCTCGTCCTCATCATCCGAAGTGGTAGAGTCTGAGTCGGGCACTTCGACTCTATTCTTCTTCTTCTTCCTCGTCTTGGCCCCTTGGGGCTTCTCATCCAAGCCAGTACTAACGATAAAACTGGTATCCGGGCTAAAACCAATAGGGAGCTTGTTCGCTATGACATGGTACAAGACCGCCATATATAAAATCTCTACCGACGCCTCAATAGCAGGAACCGAGAAAGTGGTACGGGTATAGAATGTATCATAGTAATGCTAGGCCCTGATGCCGTCAAGAAGGCTACCTTCAAAATCCAGACAAGGGTTGGGACTATCCAGAAAAAGTTGGCTGTACCCAAACTGATGAGCAAACCTGCTAGGTAGGTAAGGTTCTAGGAAGACGGCATTACGATTGCGGTATACCAGGTGGGGGGGGCGGATGTTACGCAACCACAAGAGCATCTGGCCGTCTAGAAGTTGAGGAGGACCAATACCGTCGAGGTGAACGCCCGCTATTTCCTCAGCAGTGGAACGAGGGACGGATACGAAAAAGTTGTACCTATCTGCGCTCGCCAGCGCCATCCGATAGGCACTCATGATATCATACTCCCAAGGCTCGTTACGATAACGAAAGACAAAAGCATCATCGGCAATCACGCCGTCTTCAGAACCCGGTCTCATCAAAGACCGGTAGTGCATTAATAGCCACCCCATCAGATAATGATAGGGCAGCTCAGTCCTTTCAAAGTCTTTTGTCACCTCGCGGGCGATCACCTTGGACGTGAAAGTACGGAGGCTACGGTGTATGCTGTACACCATGGCCGGGAGAAGAGCTAGTTTCACTCTAAAAACTAGTTTCACAGCAGGAAGAATAAAATTACGGCTGATCCTTTCAATAGAACCAGCTCCTCCTGAGACTACGTAATTCTGCAGCCATACCATCAAAAATCCTGCTAGGAGCGCCTTCTCTGACAGCTCTTGGGTATCCTGATAAAAATAACCAAAAGAGTCGGTCTGGCTCCCAAATCTGTCACTGGTGGAGGCTACCCTCTTTGTCGATGACATCAAAGCCTGAACCGCCTCCAGGGATTGAGGACTTCGGGAAGTAACTCAGCCTGAGGCTCCCGTCGAGAAGAGATAGTTCACCCAGTCCTTAGTATGGGGAGCATTCCCTTCCGAGCTACTTTTCTTCTTGGCTATCTGCTGGCACGTACTATAATGGCACAGTATTTCCTGATAAGTAGCCACAAATCCTGGGTATCGTTCTTCCAGCTCTTCGAACTCCTCATTCGTAGGAGTATATGCTTCAAAAGCTTCATCCCCCAAGGAAGTTTGGAAATCGCATGCATCTCATGGAGTGTAAGTCCCATTTCCCCTACAGGGGTATAGAAGGTTCCCGTACGGCAGTTGTACATCTCCAGCAAAGCCATGAATAACTTCTTGTTTACAGGTAGGCCGTGGCTGGTGCCCCGAATAGCGTGATAAAGACCAATCTCACGCAGAAAAGTCTCATACTTTTGCGAGATCCACATAGACAGATTGATCCATGAGGAGATGGGGTGTATCCAACTTAGGAGTGTTAACCGGCCGATTGGATAGGAGCCTTTCCGAGCAAGTTGGTTCAGGAAAGTATCGCCTGAAGAAAACGTGAAATTGGGACCCGGCACATTCAAGAAAGCACCCGGGGCCAATCCTATTACATAACGGCTGACATGTACCTTACCCGTACATACTGACTTCATGCTGTTGTTGTAATGGATGTCGCCCACAAACATCCCATTCCGGGTAGGAGTCAAAGACTCTTCCATCTTCCTGTCCAGTGGGAACATATTGAACCAAGATCGTGGGAAGTGGCGCTCCATTTGAGGGATGCGGATCGCAATCCCGTTAGAAATGAAGCTCCAGTTCTCCGATATATCCAGAACCTGACTGTTCTTCACAGTCAAAGCGTCTCCAAAGAAGAATGCAGGTTTCAGGTATTCCCCTTCCAATTTTCCCGAATTTATCATGGCACATAGGAAGTAGAAAGGTTGGTTCTTGAGGGCATTTTTCCTCGTCAAAGGCTCGTTACTAGGGAGCTGGTCCGCCACATATCGAACTATTTGATCGTACCTATAGCCCATAGCGGCTTGAGCACGACCCACTAGAGGTTCCACCGCAGCGTTAACTAGGAAATTCACTGAAAAAAGAAGACAAAAGAAAATAAGTCAAAAATATGGACAAAGAGAACCGATAGATGTTTTCGAGCTTATGCGGCTCCAACTTAATGGAGCCTCATGTGGCTCAACTCAGAAAAACATTTATGCGGCTCCGTTCAGTGAAGGTTCATACGGCAGCGCTCTCATATGGCTCTCAGAGTTCGAATAAGTTTACGCTGTTCACGTGACAAACAAATTCGTACGAGTCTATGCGGCTCAGCGTAGCCTATGCGGCTTCGTTGATGAGGTGCGTATGCGACCACAACAACGATTCTGATACGGCTCGTGGCTTGACCATGAGTTGTACATACGGCACACATGAAGATGAAGGCTCGCACATAAAATATGCGATGCAGCCATGACAATTAGGGTTCCAAACTCATATAAAAGTCCTTACCATCGATAGCAGGGTAGACGTCGGGATGAACTACGGGCACGTCAGCTGGCGGAGGAGCTGCCACATTCGTCGTCACAGAAGCAGCTTTCTTACCCTTTGCAGCCGATGAAGATGCTGCCTTCTTCGTCGTAACAGTCTTCTTGGGAGCCATTACTATGATCAGAGAAGGAGGACGAAGACAAGAGAGCTAGGGCAACAGCAGAAAGTAAAACATCCTGCTATTTATAGGCAGAACCCCCAATAGACCGACGCATCGATTCGTGTGCGGTATAACCGACTCTTCGGTTATCAAGGCGATCTGATTGTTTAAGGCTAAACTCTTGGGATCCTACCCCAAAAAGCGGTCTTGAATCTGACAGCAAATCAAAGGCAATCAATATAAAAGATTTGCACACATGGCATGAAGACGTGACAAGGAGCCTATGCGGCTCAGATGGCCATGCGGCGGGAACGACCATGCAGCTCAGATGGCCATGCGGTTCAGATGGCCATGCGGCTGGAACGACTATGCAGCTCAGATGGTCACGCGGCTGAGGGGACTATGCGGATGAGACACCCATGCGGCCAGAACATCTTATGCGGCCAGAGGAGTTTATACATAGCCATATTTCTTATTCAAAGTATTTCAATTTTACAAATTGAAAACTTTGAAGGGGGTCTTGTAGAAGCATGGAAAAGAATAAAAGAAAGGTTCATGCGGCCGAGGATCCCCATGCTGCTCAAAGAGCCCATGCGGCTCAGGGATCCATACGGTTCAAGCGTCTATGCGGCTCGAATAACTCCATGCGGCCCAGAGAGGAGCCACGTGGCCTTCAACAGCTTCTTCCCTTCGTCTTTTACTGCATTTAATGCCCTGACGGCTGACAACTCTGACAAAATGACAGCTCTGACAAAAAGGCGCAATAATGACTGACGTAATGGCGCGTCCCTAGGGAAGTGGAGAAAATCTTCTCGCAGTTGGAAAAATCTATCAAATCTCGAGGCATGCGGCTGCTACATTTATGCGGCCACCCATCAGCATGCGGCCGCCCATCAACATGCGGCTGCATCCCTTATGTGGCCGTCCATTAGCATGCGGCTGTCCACTCCCATACGGCTGCCCATCTTCATGCGGCTGCATCCCTTATGCGGCCGCCCAACAGCATGCGGCCGCACATCAGCATGCGGCTGCCCATCTTCATGCGGCTGTTCATTCCCATGCGGCTGCTCATCTTCATGCTGCCATTTAGCCTCATGCGGCCCACTCATCTGCGGCTCTGCCAAGATAATTGAGACATGTGGCAGTCTCATCTTCCTAGGATTATGGGTGTTAACAAATCTTAATCAGATTTGTTGCAATAAATGCCCAGATCAAATCAAATCGAGCAAATTAGACACGTGGCAGGCCATTACAAGTTGCGAATATTCATGGCAATCAGCATTTATTATCTACAAAGATTTAATACAATCACATTAATTGCTTAAATCTATCATATGCAAGATGGACGGCCCGGATTAACTTTCAGACCGCCGACTTCTGAGAATGGGCAATCATTGTAAACCCTAATGATGCCCCTCCCATTCTTATAAATAGCAAGGTGCCATTCCCTTGCAGAGAGAGGAACAGACATATAGAGACGAACATACACACATAGAGAGAGAGAGACCCCTGGCTCAGATTTAGAGAGAATAAAAAGAGTATTTCTTCATCAACGCCAAGTACTTCTTCTCTAGAGCCAAGGTTGTTTCCGATCGTCCAAGGAGTAAGGCAGAGCTGCCGTCGCTTTCCCGAGCCTCTATCGTCACCCCCAGAATCTAAAATAAACATTTGTACTTAGATTACTGTACCTAGGTTTTCGTCCCTAGGCTTTCTTTGTACAAGCGAGTTTGTATTATGAGTCTAAGTCTAGTCCTCCGATAATTGTTCTGTTCTTTTACAATCAATGGCAAACAGCGGTTGCACACGCGCGTGCGAGCACTGTAGCTGCCCTGCTGCTCGGGGTAATTTGCGCAGTGGACACGCCACTAGGGCATGTGATACTTGACACACACCTTAGGGCAACCACTGACACCACGTGTGTCAAGTTATACGACCTCTCGTGTCGTGTCGGACACGATATCGTGCGTACATGGGAAATGCACCGTGCGTCTCAATGCACTGTTTTGTGTTCTTGTTTTCATTTAGTTTTTAAATGTTTAATTCATGTTTAAATTTGCTAATTAAGATCCTAACATGTCTAATAATCTATGATTAATTGAGTTACATGTTAGTATAGGTTGTTGCTTGTGAATGGGGATTTGAATGTGAAGTTGGCATACGCTAATACCATGTCTGATACGTGTTCTTTTTTTCAGATTTCCTAAACATTTAAATTCCCGTTTTAATGATGTTTTCTACTGTTAAATTACTCCCACTGTTAAATTACTCCTAACATGTCTAATAATCTATGATTAAATTCCTGTTCAATGTTATAAAATATATATATATATATATATATATATATATATATTTTATATATATAAATATATATATATTTATATATATATATATATATATATATATATATATATATATATATATATATATATATATATATAGTTCTGTATACATGTTATAATGTATGTAGATGCACAATTAAATCTCTACCTCTCTATATATATATCGTGATTGGATTTCAATGCTATTGACTTTCGTTCCTTAAACTTTTAATTTTGATTTTTTTAAATAGTACCCCTTTATATTTTATTTTATTTTTGATAATTACCAGTTTTCAGATAGAATGATAGACTGCCTTACAGCCTTGATGATTGATTTACTCTTTTTTTTCATTATGGCACCCATGACCCGAGCCCGTCGTCTGAGAGCCGCTGCAGCTTCGGATATGACTAGGAGCGTGCTCCAACCTCCTGTTGCTCAGGAGGTAGTGACCCCTCAGGCTGACCCAAGGGTAGTGGCATCTCCCGCCATCGAGGAGGTGTTAGCATCCTCACCAGAGAGTTTCTCCCCACCACCTGTTATTCAGGAGAGAGCTGCAGTCTCATCTGAGACCAAGAGTCCTTCCCCGCCTTCTCCTCTGCCTCCAGGAGCGGTACCCCATACCATACCCTCGACATGTTTGTTCCCTGACGGAGCTCAGATATCCAGACTTCTCCGGGATGTGTTGGAGGCACAGAGAGTTCAGGCTGAGATCCTGAAGGAGCAGGGCCGCAGGATCCAACTGCTATGGGATTTGGTACATTCAGGAGGAGAGCCTAGTTCTAAGAGGACGAGGAGCAGTGTACACCCAGAGCCCCGTGAGCACCTAGACTATCAACCTAGACCAGCCTACCCAGTCCAGACTCCTGTTCAGCAGAGGCCAGCTGAGAGAGTGCCTACCTGAACCTTCTGTAAGAGGCCTGGACATGTATGGGGCTACTGTAGGAAGAGAAGAGGGGTGTGCCTGTTATGTGGGTCAGCTGCACACATGCTGCAAGACTGTCCTGCTGCACTTATCCCAGCCAAGACTCCGCCTTCGGGAGGGAGTTCCAGCCACCAGACCTAGTTGGAGGTGAGTCCTTGACCTATATCTTAGCCAGTCTTTGATAATTGATGCACCCTACCATATTATTGTATGTTTTGATACCTTATGATTACTTTTGATCTAATATGACTAGAAAGGCTAGATGAGACTTCAGACTGATACCACTTACCAAAATCCTATATATTATCCTTCGAATTGCATAATTTAGATAAGTTCTCTTTGACCTTGATTGTTTGGGTTTGACCTAGAAGGGGTACGATCATTTTAATTTCGAGGACGAAATTTTTCTAAGGTGGATAGGATTGTAACACCCAGTTTTCCAAACGAGGGTAATTTTAAAATTTTGTAATTTTAGTCTTTTAATAACGATATTTAAATCATGATATAATTTTTGGTAATTTTTAAATCATTTCAAAACTAATTTAAATCATGACTTATGATTTTGGTGTTTTGATAGTGTAACCTTGAAGACTGGTTGACCTAGAGCCTAGCCATGTGATTAGGGTGTTTCATTTATCATTTCCAGTTCGAGAGTATTTTTGTCATTTTGAATCTAATTGAATTTAATATATATTATTGGAAATTTAATATATTATTAAGAATGGTGTGATTTTAATATTATTTAATTGATTGCCATGTATTGTGATTAGCCTAACTTAGTTTGGACCTAACCTATATTAGTCATAGCTAGTCTTAGCTAACCATGGTTAGTGTTAGTTTGTATTATTAGAATTATTAGAATTTAAGTAATTTTTGGTATAATTTAATTTAGTGCTATTCTTGACTTTGACTCATGGTGACTTAGGAGATTGTCCTAGAAGCTAACCTAGGTCATGACTATTTGGTTAGGTTATGGAACCCTAGCTTGACCTAAGTTAGTGATATCAAACCCATTAGAACTTATTTGGAGAGATTAGGAATTGATTAGGCTAGCTAATGGCTTGTGGTTTCACAAGTCATAATTTATGACTTAAGCTTTAGAGGCCCAAAGCCCAACACCAAGTGAACCCTAGCCCAACACAGCCATGGCCGACCACATAGGGATTCCCCCACCTATTTAATCCCTCCTAGAAGTTAGGGCTAGCCTCCATTTGGAATTTTTCAAGTTTTAGAAAGAGGTAAGTCTCCATCTTCAATAATTCCTAGAAATTCTATTTCAATTCCTTTTCCACCCAAACCAATTGCAATAGGTCCTAAATTTACTCACCTTGCTGTTGTTATTGAGAAATTTCAGGGAAGAAACAATTTGGGAGAGTTTTGGAAGCTTGAGGATCCACTCATTTTGGGGCTTTTTGAGCCTTTGCAAACCCATAGGTAAATTCAAATCTACACCATAGAATGTTGTTTTTATTGCATATTCAGGAAGCCCAAGGCCTACCCTAGCTGTAGGTATAGCTAACCCTAGGATTCGTGTCCGATACCTGTCCTTGTCGGACACGTATCAGTCCATGTATATAGGTGTTTGACGAAATGCCCCAAAGGATATTTCGATTGAATTTTTAGAATATTTTTGAATATGAATTTAGTTTGTGACCTCGCTTATGAGTTTTCATTGCTCTGAGATTGTATTGGTGTCGTGTCGTGTTGCCACGGACACGAAAATACGCGGTTGCATACGCGCGCGCGAGCACTGTGGCTGCCCTGCTGCTCGGGGTCATTTGCGCAGTGGACACGCCACTAGGGCACGTGATACTTGACACACACCTTGGGGCAACTACTGACACCACATGTGTCATGTTACACGACCTTTCGTGTCGTGTCGGATACGATATCGCACGTGCATGGAAAATGCACTGTGCGTCTCAGTGCACTGTTTTGTGTTCTTGTTTTCATTCAGTTTTTAAATGTTTAATTCATGTTTAAATTTGCTAATTAAGATCCTAACATATCTAATAATCTATGATTAATTGAGTTACATGTTAGTATAGGTTGTTGCTTGTGAATGGGGATTTGAATGTGAAGTTGGCATACACTGATACCATGTCTGATACATGTTCTTTTTTTCAGATTTCCTAAACATTTAAATTCCTGTTTTAATGATGTTTTCCACTGTTAAATTACTCCCACAGGATTTTTGGTTCACGTTAGCTTAAATGTTACATTCGAATTTGGTTTTGTTTGAGAATGGGATAGCTGATACTTTGGTGGTTGGGTTTCAGTCCTATATAGGGACTGTAATTGAATGTTTAATTCAATCCTTAAATATCTAGAATTAGTTTCCCTCCCTAAACCTGAGTTTTTAAATCCATTCCTTAATGAACTGTAGATTGCACTGAATTGGTTTCCCTTCCATTCTTTATAATTGGAACTGAGTTTTGAAGTTTAAGTTGATTAATTTCTTGGGAATTAGTTAACTGATTTCCTTTTTGAACCTGAGATTCATTCTACTCCTATACACTGTCATTCCTAAACTTGGTATCAATTTGCACTAGAGTTTCGCTGTCATGTTCTTTCCTTCTTTTACTGAATGAATGTTTGATTCATATTATGTTGGAATTCATTCCTATATAACTGTAGTTAAACTGATTTCCTTTCCTTTTTCGAAATAGGTATTGAAATGGTTTCCAAAACTGAGAATTGAAATCTCTGAATACCTGGACTGATTCCAGGATAACACTGTGCACAGGTTGTCATTTACTGTTTTCCATGTAAACTCATTGTTCCTAATTTCTGTACACACACACTAATGTATTTCCCTTTTCCTAGACACCGGCATAACAAATCGTTCCCTATTTTTCCATTTGCCTATCACTAACCTTGTGCACAGTTTACAATTTATGTTTTCCTGCGTACACAGGTTCACACATTGTTAGTTAGCACTGTTTGCTACTTTCCTATTGCTCACTGTTTCCTGTGTTCTATTGGACACTTGTCAGCTCACTGTTTTGCATAACACATGAACACTTCACTGATTCAAAAGCACTGTACGCAAGTGTCTCACACACACTCACACCCTAAAACTCTCTACACACACACACACATGTTTCCCTCACTGTTTTCAGATATCTTGACACACACACACACACTTTCATGTGACACCCTCAAGCCTAACACACACCCTCATACCATATCACACACACAAGTGCCACACATGACACACACATTACATGTATATGGTATATAGTTTAAGCTTGTATAATGAATATATGTAGGTATGTACCATGTATATATTTACATATGTAGTATGTAAGTTGGATGTCTATTTAGTAGGCCTATATACATAATGTATATATCTATATGTAATATTGATTGCCATGTATTATAGGTTGTGGGATGGTTTAGGAATGGTATTGCCTAATAGCTAGTCTAGGGCTCTTAGCCTATGGGTGTATCTGTGTGTCAGTATAGAGTCTAGTTAGACTTGTGTAGCCTTGTTAGACCTAGAATAGACTAGTTAGACTAGTATAGACTTGGTTGACCTAGTTTGACTTCTAGGGTTGACCAGAGTTGACCAAGAGTTGACTTTGGCCTAGATTGACTTAGATTCATGCAGAATGTATTGTAGTGCATCTTATTACCATTCTGGACTTGTTGTGACTTGTACTGTTCTAAATAGGAGCCAGATACCACTCCTCGGACAGTACTTTCATCTTGTACATTCAGATAGCAGGCGAGTACATTCTCTGATCTTTTCATACCTGTCTGGACTATATTCTTGCTCTAGATTACTTTACTTAATGCTGACACGTATCTTCACGGATTAGTACTATATGGATCCTTTCCTGAGATGTTTTCCCTCTATGGGTGCATCGGGTATTTCATGTTCATGTACTTTATCATGTGCATC